>OZ005617.1:14073567-14531067 GCA_963930655.1 Myrica gale
GGTTGGAGAGGAGAATCAGCAGAGAACTGAACTTTAATACTAAGATAGCTTTTGTTGGTGGAATCATCGTCCAGCATCAGCACTTGACCAATTTTGCTCCCAATCAATAAGACGTTTTCAGTTGCAAATCCCCTAGAGGAAGACCATGAATTTAGACCCAAAAGGAGACAAGATTTAGTTCTATATCTTCCACAGCAATAGAGGGTGACCATTCCCGAAGAATCATTAAAGAACCCTTGAAATTCCAAGGCGACTGAAGAAGGATTCTCTCCTTATCTTCTTCCGACGAAAATGTAAACAGAAATTTATTAGGCCCCACATCTTCAATTTGAAATTCCCTCAAGAACCTCCACCCCAATTTGATGACCGTAAAGATAATCTGCTCCAGGTGAATTTTTCGGGAGACTAATCGACCAACCAACATTCTCTATGTTTTGGATTTGTGTAGAATATTGATACTTTTTATTTTATTTTTTAGTGTTTAGACTTGTGTAAAACTTTGTTATTTTTGCATTTCATTTGTGTATTGAGAATGTGTTCATATTTAAAGAGATCAAAAATTTGTGTTGGTATTGTGAGATTCGTATTATGGGGTATAAATGTGCTTCCATTTGAATTTTTACAAATATGAATCAAGTTGAAAAAAGGTATAAAACAATCTTTATTATTAGTTACAAATAATATCTATCACTTCCCATGCTAGTACTTACTCCCTCGACTTTCGTAGAGGAATTGCATGCACACATATCGGGGATTAACGTATGATAGCTCTTAGAATCGCCCAATGCTCTCGAAATTTATTTAGCGGAAGACTTGTAATTAAAATAGTTATTTGATAAAAAGAAGGTCGTTAAAAATTTAAAGGTTGTTAATCGATTAAGAAACTTGAAAGAAAAAGGAAAAATAACACACAAAATATTATGGTTTAAATGCACTTGATACCCCTGTGGTATTTTTATTTTGCAAAATGTCCGAGAGGTAAGGAAATTTTGTTTTCTATCCCCGAGGTAATCTTTCGTTTTAAAATATGCCCCTCCGTCCGTGTCCGTTTAAAAACTTAACGGTACCAGGTGAACGTCTCCCACACGTCTGCACCATTTAAAACTTGCCACGTGTCTGTAAGCCCCACAATCTACAGGTCATATGCTCAGTCACCTGCCAACTAGATGCCCAATAATCACCTATATTACACGTCACTTAAAAAAGACCTCAACGTCGCCCTTTTCCACCCTCCTTCCCGAAAGACCTGTAACAAAATTGACACGCATCGCAAAGGATCTTTGGCACCATTGGCCCCTCCCTCCACTGTGGTGTCTTCGTAACCTTGCAATGCATGCATTTTCTGGTTGAACCTAGTCCCTGCGATGAATAGTTCCTTGTCTCTATAGCACCTCAGAGCACTGCGAGATTATTTTCTTCTAAGATGGGGGGTGATAATGTCTTAGTGGGATCGGTTTCTGAGCCTAATTCACAAGCAGTTGAAGGATGAGATATTTTGGGAGCAACGGAAAGCAAAGCATTTAGGAAGTGCCGGTTGATGTTTGGTCGGCATGCTTGCTTCTAGCTCGTTTAAAAGGGACGATAATTTTGAGATCAAAGGTTGCAGGATTTTCAACTAAGCAAGAGTCGCTGCTTTCAAGAACAAAAACTGGACCGGATGTTTGAAAGAGACAAAACCTTTTTTCATCAGAATATTTGTAACGGAGGGGCCAATGGAAGAGGATTGGGAATCTGGGTCGACTGAAGCTTAGTGTTTAGGGAGGGAAATGTTGGTGCTCAAACGAAAGACGCAAAAGGAGGGAAATTTAGGTGCTCGAACGAATTCAAGTGGTGGGGAGGTAACTTTTGCGGGAAATGTTAGGGTTCCAGAACAGCATACACAGAGAGGAAAATTGGGGGAATCGGGGGGAAATGGGAGAGAAGGGCGGCGTTGGGGTGATTTTGACTACGAACAGGAAACGATGCTGTTCCTATTTGATTTGGGTTATTTTTTTTGGGCTTAAATGCACCCCATGCCCCTGGGGTATGCGGAAAGAGCAAATATGCCCCTGAAGTAAAGAAAGTCATTTTCATACCCCTGAGGTATACTTTCAGGAGCAAATATGCCCCTCCGTTATGTGCCGTTTGAAACCCTAACGGTAAATGCTGACGTGTCAAAATTAGACACGTCAGCACCAATCACAACTCGACACCCGACATTTTCGAAAAAAAAAACAGAACAGTGCGTGGGGGAGAATCCCCGAGCGGCGAAGGGAGCTGGACATTTAAGCCTTTTTTTTAAGTGACATCTAATATAGGTGATGATTGGGCATCTAGTTGGCAGGCGACTGAGAATATGACTTGGAGATTGTGGAGCCTATAGACACGTGGCAAGTTTTAAATGGTGCAGACGTGTGAGAGACGTGTCACGTCACCTGGTCCCGTTAAGTTTTTAAACGGACAAAGACAAAGGGGCATATTTTAAAACGAAAGGTTACCGCAGGGATAGAAAACAAACTTTTCTTATCTTAGGGACATTTTTGCAAAATGAAAATACCACAGGGGTATGGGGTGCATTTAAGCCAAATATTAGTAACGACTTAGGTTGAAAACGAATTGATATTAAAAATGATTAAAGTAAGGTTACAAGAAATAAATAAACTTGTAGACTTAAACAACAAAAAGAAATTCACATTTTTCCTTTGAATAGAACACGTTTTGATACAAAAGGGTCTTTGGAGAGGACTACAAAAGAATAGGTCTACGATATACAAAAATGTGAGCTTCCTATAGCCCACCTAGATTATACAACCGTGTGTCAAAGGATCAAAGATAGTTTGAAACACTGCCATCAAAATAACATAAAAGAAACAACTAAAGGGTTACCAAATAGACCCTACACCCTACTCCTAATCCTCGATATCACAGTAATACATCACCCTTCTCAATGATAGAAAGACAAACGCAACAAAAATAAAAGGGGTGAGTACTACTGATTCAGTAAGGTCGGGGAAGGGGACATGTCACATATACAGACAACTAGTAGAGAATACAATAATGATGCTGTAAGTAAAGAACTGCTAACAATAAACAACATTTCAAAGTATGTTTGATGCAATGCAAAAATGATACATCCTGTTTTCCTGTCATCTCTCTCTCTCTCTCTCTTTCGGTCTGGTAGAAGTGTCCCTACTATGTTCTATTTAACCCCAGAGTCAGGGTTGTACGTCCTTCCTCTCTTCTGGGATTATCTCGTGCATCACACACACCAGGACTCAGTTAGGCAAGTGTCGTATCATTGCCTAGGGAAACCACCCACTATTTCCATTAGTGGTGGCTTGCACGTTTCCCATCGTGAACGGTACCATCACCCAATCTCAAGACCACCTATGGATATAGGTTCTTTCGGTCTTTCAATACTTTCCATACTCGTGAGATGATTATGTATCATGTTGTGAAATATGACACTAACAAGCATATTCAGTTCAAAAACTTACATGTGCCTTAATAAGAATGAAATACAAACATAGAATTTCATAAACTTTTGCAAAAGCAATTCATTCTAAAGAAATGATTTCATTCGTTTTCTTATGTTATGCCAACTCATTTCCCTACTAATATAATTTTTTTTTACTATGATCTCATTTTATTAGATTTAAGGCTTATATTAGTTGCTTTATTATCCTTCTTTTGTTTATTCCTAAAATTAATACTTAATTAATTTATTTTCTTATATCTATTATTTATTTCTTAATCTATTCACCATATTAATGCTACTGCGCTTAATGGGCTTCATGTTATACAAATCTGGATTTTTAACTAAGTCTCTTTATTTTCTTGCTAATATTTACTAATGGGCCGGGTTTTAGACCATATTATGCCTTGTGTTTTGGGCCTCATTTTAAATGATTTTGGACTCATAATTTAACCCTAACCCCATTAAGCTAAGCCCAACACTGCCATGAGTCCTGATTTTATGTTTGAACGTTTTTGCCCCTGTTTTCTCAGAAATATCGAAACTGCCCCTAGGAGCTTCCAAGGGCATTTCGGACCTTTCCTCTTATCCTTTTTAGCTGAAATTTTTAGGGCGAGTCCTACATATCCAAACCTTCATTTCTGGAAAGTTTCGTGTGAAAATACAACCTACTTTTACCTGAAAGGTTCCACAGTGTATTCAGGGTGTTCTATGTCTTAAGGAAAATTTGCATGTATGTGTTCTTTTTGTTTTTGTCATCATCTTTATGTACACCAGTAACAGTGTAGCACCAAAATGCATCCAGAGATGATAATCAACAGCAAATCACAATTCGAAAGTCTTTGTTTCTTATTTTTCCTTTCCAAAGCCATCATATTCCAGGAATGTGGCTAAATGTCACTCCTTTATCATTTTCAGCCATTGGGACTGCCCTGACCCTCTATGTTCACGAACTCCATTTTTCTTTTCATTTCTCAAATTCCAATTTCACAAGTGTACCGATTCACAAATATTTAATCCAAAACATGGCAAAAAGGAAGACATATATACCCAAACCGTGGGTACAAGCATATGTTTTTCTCATCCAATGCCATCAATAATTACATGCAAGGAATCCAACATCAAGAAGACATGATTTCTTCTCAAAAAAATAACAAAGTACAAGCAATATTCTGTCACATAGATTTTTTTTAATCACCAAATGAAGTTATTTTCACCATTTCATCATCATCTACCTACATGCATGTTTTCAAATCCAAAGAAAAACACCATATACATTAACTAGTCCAAGCCGTGACCCCTTATGCTTATTTCTCATCATGAACACAACAATATGTATCCCAAGCCTCACATTAGAGTAAATCTAAATCACCCTTACCTTGATAATGGGATAAGTTCTTCTTAAAGGCTCTAGAAAAATTCTAGGGAGAGAAATCTCAAGTTAAAAGAGATGAAGAAAATGAAGAGGGCAGGAGAAATACAAAAAAGCGAGTTTCATGGCCATGGCCGAATGCCACAATGACCATTTTTCCTTAACCTTTCTCTTCTTCCTTTCTCTTCTCTCCTCCTCATTTTCTTCTCTCTTCTTCTCTCACGGACAGGTCTTGTTCTTCATGTCCCACTCTCCCTTACTCTTTATTAACTCTCTAACTCGTCACTAACAGGTCTTGTGCATCTAGGGGAAAAGAAAATAGGATGGGTTATTCGAATAATTCATATGCTAATTAATCAAATTAAGCTAAGAAGTAATATAGAAACTAATTTAAGTTAAGAGAATGGTATAGATAATAAGAAAATTTAATCAAGGAAGGAACTACTGATGGGAAAACTCTAAAATTTATTTATGTGCCAACAATACTAATTTTCGGATATAATGAAGTGTACAATAAGAGGATTTTAAAGTAAATATAATGATCTAATAATAAATGTCCAATTAGAGAGCAAGGTAAAATATAATGGTGCTTTTGTCTCCCAAAATTTTGGGCATTACAAAATTTTAACATCATAAAATAATTACAATATAATCTCTCTCTTCCCATCAAATCATTACTTTTTACTATAATAAATATAAAAAATTTATTCAAATCTTCTCTCTCTCCACTCTTTCACCAATTTCAATACTACAAAATTTTAAGCTTTCCAAAATTTTAACACTCAAAACAAATAAAACTAATTACCAACCAATTGATCAAATTAAAGGCGGTGGAAAACAACAATATAAAATACAAGAAATGAAAAGATTCATTCAAAGAGAATATTCGAATTTTCAAGATCCATAACATGCAAATGCCTAATTAGATAATAGGAATAATAATGCTCTTAAAACATGTAAATTCATCAAGGAAGAAATATACCTAGTATAAATCCAAGTTACTAGGAAATTATCACCATTAACCAACTTAAATACAATTAAAAAGTCTCAAAAAGGGAGGGGTATCACAATATCACAAAAAAATTATTAGTCACTAATTTCCTTTTGGCGATAGAATTGCTTATTTGCGACATGTTGGTGTTGTTTTAGCGACTCAAATTGGAGGTTGCTATTTTCATATACTGCTATCCGCAACATGTTCAATTCGTCGGTGGTGCTAATATATCGACTATTATTATTGGTTGCTAAAATGGACTTCAATGACACTCTATTTGTCGCTAATACTAGCTTGGGCGATCAAATTATTCATTGCTATGTTGCCATGTCTAGCGACCACTACGGATGGATTGATAGGCCCTCTACCGACAAAGAGGGTTGAACTTCAGCAACAATATATTTTGTCGCTATATGTAATAAATAGAGACAAAATATTCTTTGTGTTGCTAAAAGTCTTTACCAATGTTTTATTTGCGACCACTGAGCGACAGAATTATATAATCGCTAGAGCGTTTTGGCAACCAAATTCTATATCTTTATCAACGAAATGACCAGTCACTAAAACCCAAATTTATGTGGTAAAAAGGTGGGACCCGTTAAAACCTTTGGGCTTTAATCTTTCCCTCTCTCTCTCCCCCCTTTGGGCTAGTAGCTAAGTGTCCAGTCCCATGTAGGGGTGGGTAGCGGTTCAAACAGGGGCGGTTGTGCCCCCAACCGCTACTGCCCGGCAAGGCGGGGATGCCTTTTTTGGCAATTGCCCCGCCTCTCTTAGCCCAAAGTGGGGTGATTCAATCGGGAACCGCCTCCCGACGCTCGCAACTGCCAGGAGCAGCTAGCGAAAGAGGTGCAGTTAGTGAAAGAGGTGCGGCCGGCCGGGGGGAGAGGGGAGAGCTCGGGGCTGGGGCATCGTTGCATAGAGGAGAACTGGGGCTTTCCTATTGCCATAAAAACTGCAACTTGTTAGTTGCCTCCCGCGCCAGGCGTATCTAAGAGAATTGGACACATCACTTGAGACTCCTGCTAAGCGCTAGGGGTGAACAGAACCGGACCGCAGACCGGACCGGACCGGAAAACCGGACCGCATTTATTAAAAAAAATATAAAATATATATTTTTATTATTTTTAATACAAATTATAAACATAAAACGTTTAATTTTAATCTAAACTAAAACTTAACATTTTTATATACACTTCCCATTTGAAATTAACCTAAAAGAAATTTTGAATTTTTTTTAAAAAATAAAAAAATTAAAAAAAATTAAAAAAAAATCAAAACCGGTCCGGACCACTTATAAGTGGTCCGGTCCGGTCCTATAATATTTAAGGACCGGAATGCGGTCCGAAAAACCGGACCGCATTCTGGTTGTGCAGCCCTACTAAGCGCACACACATGAGCCCTCGTGCCTGTGACTTTCCATAAGGTGTTTAAGTATATAAGTGGTCCGGTCCGGTCCTATAATATTTAAGGACCGGAATGCGGTCCGAAAAACCGGACCGCATTCCGGTTGTGCAGCCCTACTAAGCGCACACACATGAGCCCTCGTGCCCGTGACTTTCCATAAGGTGTTTCAGTAGAAACTGCATTCTCCCACCTTTTGACAAGGACAGGCAAGGTGGGTCACGTGTCACAGTGCTGGCAAAACTGGCTAGCTAGTAGAGAATATATGACATTTTATGTACAGCCAAAATCGCTGCACAAGTGTAGAAACTGGCGGTGCTGCTCTAGACTAGAGACTACGTGCAAAACTGCACAACTCAGAAGTTGGGGATTGAATTTATGACACTAATTACGAAATTTGCAGTGAGATTTTAGTAGTTTTTTTTTTAATTTATTAAATATTATGGAAACCAAAGTTATGTAGATTGTGTTTGTGTTAAAATATTTTTGGTATTGAATTTTGTGTTGGTATTAGGTTTAGTGAAATAGTGAAGAGAGAAGTAATTTTTTATATTTTTTTATGGGAGATAGAGATTATATTATAGTATTTTAGTAAGAGAGAATATTTTAAATAATATTTTTAGTACAAACACACCCGTAATCACAAACGGCTAGAAATAAATGTCCTTTCAAGGTAAACGCCCTTTTGCGGCTTCTAATAATAAAACAACGGCTAGAATAAACAACGATCTCCTGGCAAAAAAGTAACTCTTATCAAGAAGATTAGTTGTTTTTTTTTTCTTTCCATTTAAGGCATTTACTCTAATTAAAGAATTGAGTGCGAATCTGTATCAACAACTTAAAATTTGTCTTATTCAAGAGGCCTTATCGTGGGCGTAGAAAAAAAGAGGCGGCATCGTGGTGTTTGGGTAGAATTCTAACCTTCAAAATTTTTAAACAACCATAAAATAATTTATCTTCCCTTATTACATAATAAAATAATATTATAATATTTAATTAAATTTTCTTTTTTAATTTTTTAAATATTTTAATTTTTTATAAATTTCAATAATCAGTATTTTCAAAATCCAAAATTTTCACAAATAAACGTAACCGTATCGATGTTTGTGCGACAAAATGATATAAATAAAAAAAGTTATGCGATCAGAAAATACATTTTTTTATAATTTTTTTATTAAACCGAATCAACGAGGTAGTACAATAGAACAAAATCTGGATAAATTAATATATCTTTGGGCAGAGGACAGGGCTCAGAAATGACACTCACACACCCACTAGCGTGGCTTTCGATCCCTTCTTTTCCCCAATAATTGCTTCTTTAAGATATATACATGTAGATGTACACAGGCACGCTCTGTCTTCAGTTTCAACATGGAAATATCATTGCCGACGATTGTACTCTCCATTCTTTCCGTTGTGATACTAACATCAGCATGGAGAGCGCTGAGATGGGTGTGGCTGAAGCCAAATAAGCTGGAGAGGTGCCTGAGAGAGCAAGGCCTCTGTGGCAACTCCTACAGGCTTCTGTTCGGAGACTTGAAGGAGAGCTCAAGGATGATAAAGCAAGCCAAGTCTATACCCATGAACTTCACCCATGACATTGCCCCGCGCGTCTTCCCCTATGTCCAACAAACTGTGAAGAATTATGGTATTTCTATTAGACGTATTGCCTTGTAGTTCCTCATCATTCAAGTTGGTAATTGATCTCTCTGGCTCGAATCAGAGATGGGGCCAACAGGGCCAAGTATTCTAGCATTCGTCGATAACTGAGGACTTGTATGTGCCATTATTTAGAATAGCGAAAGGCACGTATTCTGTTTAGCGATTAGAGCCCGCAACGTAGAACATCGCTGACTTTGAATTTGAAGTCAATTTTAGTTCTAGCAGATTGGATGGTCTCCTTTATGATACACTTCTTAGAAAGCTATTTTGACTCCAATTTGCAATCCATCAGAATTTAGCACACGTAGACCCCAGAAAAGGTGTAGATTCCATCATCGCTTTGGACCACTCGTTTCTTATCCCTATTTCCTATCCAGCTCACTACCATCCAGTCTCCCAAAGGCAAGTTGGATCAAGATCCACCATTTCCTGTTCAAATTTATAGTGCAATTCATACTTGCTGTACGGGCCACACTGCCTGAAATTTCAAATGGGCAACATTAAATAATGTAGGATGCATTTATTGTATCTATCTCTTATTGAATTGCATGAATTGCACCATACAATTTGTGTAGAGAATTGTAGAGCCTGGTTCTTGTGACGTTAGTCATGAATGAGGTATCCGTACATGGACTGCTAAAATTTATTTAATCTCTTTTGTCTTTTGTTTATAAACAGCAGTCTTCCAGCTTCCTCTTTGACATTTTTGAAGGACTTTTCGTTATTCTATTATTCTTGATATCTTCTCAAACTGTTATATAGTGACAGAGAGAAATATGCAGGTAAGAATTCTTTTGTTTGGATGGGCCCGACACCAAGGGTGAACATTATGAACCCTGAACAAGTAAAAGACGTATTCTCTAAGATATACGACTTTCGAAAGCCAGCAGGAGGAAATCCACTTATAAAGTTGCTAGCACTCGGACTCGCAAATTATGAGGCTGAGAAGTGGGCCAAACACAGAAAGATTATCAACCCGGCGTTCCATCTAGAGAAGCTGAAGGTTAGTGTTGGATTCGGGGTTTAGAAAATGATGAACTAATTAAACAATTCACAATCACACAATAATCTTACAACGAAATATCAAGAATTTAATTGAGTTATTGTTCTAGACATGATAACCCATAGGAAAATGTAGATTTACTATTTAATCATGTTCTCTGCCACTTCCCTTCACATTTGGGTCTTTAATTGGTAGGCCCAACACTTTTAATACTTAATTGAATTCGGAGTGAAGTATGGAGTTCGAGTCTCGAACTTAGGACCTTAGTTCTAATGTCATATGAAACTACCACTTATGCTACGCTTAAGCTGCTATGTAGAGCTAGATTTTATTGTTTAATCGTATTCTCTAATAGATACAAAAGTCAGAGATGTTGCAAGATCTATGGTTCTGAATTACGGCACAGGAGCACAAATTCTTCTAATTATATACTCTAACTGGTACGATAGTCAGAGAAACTGAAAGCACTATGGTTGCGAATTATGGCAGAGAACACAAATTCAACCAAAACAATACGCTTTCTTTACCCTAAAAATACAAGTTGTATGAAAAGTAGTCATTCACTCCAATCCCACACGTTATGTATATAAGCCAAATCCTCTTCTCTAGACTAGGAAAATATACTACATCTGCTCTACACAGCCTATGCATTTAATACAGATCACATGCAAACTCGACATATCTTGATAACATGCTCCACAGAATAGCTTGCTATAACGCTGACCTATATATTTTGTTGTTTTTGGGTGCTCTATTCTACAGAACATGTTACCGGCATTTCATCAGAGTTGCAATGACATGATTTCCAAATGGGAAAGTTTGGTTGCTGAAAAGGGATCAATAGAGTTGGATGCATGGCCTTATCTCCAAAATTTGGCTAGTGATATGATTTCTAGAACAGCTTTCGGAAGTAGCTATGACGAAGGAACAAAGATTTTCAAAATCCAAAGAGAGCAAGCGGAGCTTGTCATGACATTAGTTCGGTCTGTTTACATTCCAGGATGGAGGTAATAATTACCTCCAACATTACAACCTCTGCTACTAACAGTTAATAATTTTCACGTGCTACACGGTTCCTTAATAATGTTAAAGCTTCCTTTGTAGTATTATTCTTCTCAACATCCAGAGACTAGAAAGTTCAATGCACACCCACACGTATACATGTAAATTTAGCACTTTATTCTTGTCCTCTGTTTCTATGAATGTGGTTTGCATATTGTGTGTATATATAGGTTTCTGCCAACTAGGACCAACAGGAGAATGAAAGAAATTGACAAAGAAGTACAAGCTTCGCTTAAAGCCATTATCAACAAAAGAGAGAGGGCAATAAGGGCTGGTGAAGCCAAAAATGATGACTTACTAGGCATACTTCTCGAGTCCAACTTCAACGAAATTGAAGAACATGAGAACAACAAGAATGTCGGAATGAATCTGAAAGATGTAATTGAGGAATGTAAGCTTTTTTACTTCGCGGGGCAAGAGACGACCTCGGTTTTGCTCGTCTGGACAATGGTTGTCCTGAGTAAGGATCCAAATTGGCAAGCACGAGCAAGAGAGGAGGTTTTACAAGTTTTTGGTGAAAACAAATTACCAGACTTTGACGGGTTAAATCACCTGAAAGTCGTAAGTATCTCTTGTTTATTTGCTATGCATCATCTACCTTAACCAAACAGACTATTTACTTTCGATGGAATATCTTATAATTATGTTATCCCAAAAAAGACCATCTATTTTATGCTACTTAAGATTTAGGAAGAAAGGACGGGGAGAGATCGTCCCTTTAAAAAAAAAACCAAAACACATGGATAACAACAGAACTTATTTATTGGAAATATGGAAGCTGTCTGAGATATAGTAGGAGTTCATGTAATGGGCAATTTACACTATGCAAGCCACCCTGGCAAGGAATATAGTTGAAGATAACTATCAACCCCATTAGTTAGTTAGGACTTACACTATATATGCAGTTATTCCCATGTGTTTTGGTTCCTAAATGCTTAAAAATCTGCATTTATAATGTCCTGTTAGTAGGCCTATTAACAGAAAGATCAGTTAGACAGGGAGAGTTATCATGTTAATTTCTTGGTGGTAGATTTTTGGATCAATACATCTTTCAACTATCAGGGGTTTGACACGTTGAGAGAGGGTGTAGAGTGTCTAACATTGGTAGTTGGAGGGTGCAATGTGTCAAACTTTCTATAGTTTATGGGTGAAAAGTATATTTATTCCAAAATATTTTGTCATTCACTCACATTGGACTGACAATTAAATCCAATTGTGATAAATTGAATTATTTTGAGGACTTGATTGCAACTTTCTAAACTTTTAGAGACCAAATTGAACTAGATTTATTTTTCTTTTATGGTGGATTCAGAAGAATTGCTTATTTGCTCAACTTTACTGCATTCACCATCTTACCAAGAGAATTGCTTTTTTTTCCAAGATTTGCATTACGTTTCGTTTCTTCCATTATATGAATCGGTTATACAGATATTAACCGGTGGATAACTTGCTAATTAATGAGCTCTTAAAAAGTATAAATCACAAAGTTCAATGTCACAGGTGACCATGATTTTGTACGAGGTTCTAAGACTCTACCCACCACTAGTTGTTCTTAATAGAACTGTCCACGAAGATACCAAACTTGGGGATCTGTATTTACCGGCCGGAGTAGGGATCAGCTTACCGACAATCCTCATCCATCATGATCGTGAACTCTGGGGAGATGATGCAAAGGAGTTCAAACCAGAGAGGTTTTCGGAAGGAATCTCAAAGGCAACGAAGGGCCAGGTTTCATTCTTCCCATTCGGATGGGGTTCTCGGATTTGCATTGGTCAAAACTTTGCTCTGATGGAAGCTAAACTGGTTCTCTCAATGATTCTGCAACGCTTTCACTGGGAGCTTTCCCCATCCTATGCCCATGCTCCTTACCCAGTCATCACTCTTCAACCACAGTATGGTGCTCACGTGATTCTACATCATCTGTAGAATTCGGCATTGTTTGTTAGCTAGCTAGTAGTACATCGAGGCTCTAGGCTAAGACCAGGTGTCTATCTTTCTCTATGTACGTATTAAGATTGTTATTTCATATACGGAACGGTTACTTTCGGATAATATAGTATGTTACATAACATGAGAAAGCGATTCAAGTTAAATTCTATCATGTAATCCACACAATCATGCAAAATGGTAGAAATATCTCAATTTTTTTTATTAGTTTTAAGACATAAATATATTTTTCACTCCTGAACTTTGGGGTTTGGCGCGTTGTACCCTAAACTTTGATTTTGAGACATTTTGAAAAACCTAGTTTATACTCAAACAATGCCTAATAGAATAGTGGTTCTATCCTATTCCCTTCTTTTCCTACCACCCACCCCAAAAGAAAGAAAAATAATAATTACTAGAATTTTTTGTAAAAAAAATGTTGCGAAGACGAGATTTGAACCTGTGACCTTAAGGTTATGAGCCTTGCGAGCTACCAAACTGCTCTACCCCGCAACGAAGAGAAGAACTGGGAACTAATGGGGGGATAGGTGGTTTCTCCTCCAATAAAAACTACTACAATAATTTTAAAGCACGTTCTAAAATAGTCGAGTATATATCAGAATAATTACAAATTCAATCAATAAAATAAATAACGAAAAATAAAATCAAATATCAATCACAAAAAGAGAAGATTTTGCGCATAAAGTAAAAAACTTTTGAAGTACCCTTTAAAAGTAAAACCACCGGCTATTAACGTCATCCAAAATCTACTAAGAAGAAAATCTTACAAACGTGATTCAGACACTAGTAAATCTTGTTGCTGATTCTAACACTCCTGATGTAATAATCTAAGTACCTCAGATTCCTAATGTTTTTCTTATGAACTATTCGCGACCCATCATGTTCTTCAACACCAGAACTCTGGAAACAAACTCTTTCAGCATCCTAAAGGCTTCACAAACGAAATGTTGGTTTCAAAGTGATTGGACGTGAGAAAGTCTAATTGATTTAGGTTAGGAATCAAAAATGCGTTTTTGTCACTTAAATGGGGGTTTATTATTATTTTTTCTAATTCTTAAATGAGGGTTTAAATAAAGAATAGAACGAATTCCTTAGGATTACATGTCGACGTCTCAAAGTATTTAAAGAATATACCTTGAGTTTAAAGTGGAATAGGACTTTAAAAAGTAGGATTTTTTTTTAAAAAAAATCGTCGGTTCTCGGTCGAGCCAGGTTGAACGTCAGTTAGGCGAGCTTTTCTATGAAGGCTTCGCTTGAGCCAGAGGCGAGTGAGATAGAGCTGTGACTTTTTCACAGAGCTCGCTTATGTGTGAATTGCATGCAACTTACTTGTCGAATCATTTTCTTTTACCAAACTCTTGAGAGATTACTTATTCTCTTGAATACTTTGACCAAATTTATTGATAAAAGAATTACAACACAATTTAGACCTAGTTTGACACGAAATTTCTTCGGTACTTTGATCTTGGCTACCTATTTGCTATTGTGGTAGCGGCAGACTGGTAGTAGGATTACTTCCTTAGCCAAAACTGCCACGTTATTCATCGTGCCCATCATTTATAGTTAGGGAATTGCTAGGCAGGACATTTGAACATGTTGATAGAATATATTTGACAAAATTAATTGAAATACTAGGCTGAATATCTTCCCTAACATCTATTTTCCAGCGGGAGGTGTGCTTTGCTTGTTCCAACTAGACTGTAGATTATTTCACAAAACATTCGAAAACAGATTTTCACTTTAAAAGCACAACAATAAAAACGCAATATAAATTCCTGATTGCAAGAAATCAACAAGCCAATAACAATCTCTCATGGACCTATTCCAAAAAAATTATAACAATTAGATTTGGCAAATGATCTGTATTTTCAGATGATTTTAATTCAATAACAATGCTTACCTTAAAAGTAATCTTCATCCCAACTTGGGATGAAAATAAATGATTTAAAATGACAATATCGAATGCTAGTTCAAACCATTTGAAACACACACACAATAAATTATAATCCTATAAAAGGCCAATCCTCGGCTTCTGTGCATCTCTTACTAATTAGAATTCTAAGGGTCCAATTTCCTTATATTGTAAACTTAAAAGGAAACAAAAATGCCCAAAAAAAAATTTATTGAACACAGCCTCTTCCCATACGAAATCTAACCAAGGGCTAGAGCATTTTTTCACGTGCACTATAAAGAGGATTCACACTGATTTGGTTTTGAACACACAAATATTTCTATTTTTGCTTTGTATACTTATACAACCCGAGGAGCCTAATTTTAGGCATTCAAAAATATGTAACGGAAAAGGAAAATTACAATCACACTTAATAGCCATATTTACAAAGATAAAAAACGTATCCTAAAATCATGGAAGGCAAAATCTGGTGATGTTTATGGTGGCAGCTAGCCTTGAGTTGGCACTTGCTGGATTTCGTCGGCTTCCTTGATACGCCCCCGCAAGAACGGGCTGCCGTCGGATAGGCCGATCTATCTTTGTCTTGAGCCCAATACCCGAAAGATTTTTCACTCTCGGCATGTCATCTTCCATGAAAGGACTTTCCCTTTCCAAAAATCCATCCCTCCCAACTCTCTGCCCATCTCAACTCCACCCGCTGCCAACGACTCCTCTGTCCCGATCTCATTGCCGCAACTCCTTTTGGCTCCCCTTGGCACTACCGACTCTCCGGACATGGGTACTGACGTCTCACCTTCATCTGCGACTGAGTCATCCCCTGAACCGCCTCCTCTCCAAGTAAGTACCCTCTCTTCTCCTCCTTTGATTTCGAGCCAAATTTCTCCATTAGACGTGCATGAACCTGTTGTCTCTGAGCCTGATGCATTGCGCACCCACAAAATGACTACCCGATCCATGAATAATATCTATAAGCCAAAAAAATCTTTTTTAGTCACTAAGCATCCTCTTCCACCCTCCTTGGAACCCACGAGTGTTACTGAAGCACTCACTGATTCCAGATGGCGTTCTGCCATGTCCTCTGAATTGACTGCGTTAATGCGTCACAATACATGGCAACTTGTACCACCTCCGACTGATTGTATTATTGTTGGCTGTAAGTGGGTGTTCCGAATTAAGAGGCATGTTGATGGATCTGTTGATCGATTCAAGGCCAGACTTGTGGCCAAAGGGTTCAATCAGAGACCCGAATTGGACTACAAAGAGACCTTTAGTCCTGTTGTAAAACCAGTCACCATACACACTGTTTTAACCCTTGTTGTTATGCAAGGTTGGTCTTTGAGGCAATTAGACGTCAACAATGCCTTTCTTCATGGGCATCTCACTGAAAAGGTGTATATGAAGCAACCACCTGGTTTCAGGAGTCCGGAAAAACCAAATCATGTTTGCTGTCTTACCAAGGCAATATATGGGTTAAAACAGGCACCTTGTGCTTGGTATTCTGCTCTCAAATAGGCACTGTTAGAATTTGGTTTTGTCAATGCTAAATCCGACTCCTCTCTATTTGTGTTTCATGATGGCTCCACCCTTGCCTATTGCTTAGTCTATGTTAATGATTTGATTCTCACTGGAAACAATTCAACATTTGTTGCACAAGTTATTGCTCACCTTGGCCAGAAATTCTCCATCAAAGATTTGGGGTCCTTACATTTTTTCCTCGGTGTTGAGGTCATTCCTACCACAGACGGTTTGTTTCTAACTCAGCATAAGTATATCCGAGACCTACTAGCTAAATCATGTATGGATGGAGCTAAGGATGTCACAACTCCTCTCTCTACCTCGGTTTCTCTTAAGCTGGCCGATGGTTCATCATCAGTTGATTCAACCGAATATCGTAGAGTGATTGGAGCATTGCAATACTTGTCCTTAACACGACCTGATATCAGCTTCGCAGTGAACAAACTCTCACAGTTTATGCATCGCCCAACACAGACCCACTGGACAGCCACTAAAAGACTGCTGTGGTACCTGAAGAACACCATTTTTCATGGCATCAACATCAGAAAAACATCAAACCCAGCATTCACATGTTTCTCAGATGCTAATTGGGCTGGTAGTTTGGATGATCAAAAATCAACATCAGCTTATCTTCTTTTTCTTGGTCACACACCCATTTCATGGAGCTCCAAAAAGCAACGTGCCATTGCAAGGTCATCAACCAAAGCTGAGTACAGGGCTTTAGCAATGGCTGCCGCAGAATCAATGTGGTTGTTCTCTCTATTTCAAGAAATGAAGTTCACATTACCACAACCACCTATGCTTCTATGATGTGAACCCCGTTATCCCGTAACGAGACCCAACAACTATGAGGAACCCAAGATCTTTTCTAGCATGGATTCGAATGGAACCTCGACCCGTTGCTTAGGAAAGCAAGAACCTCGGTATGGTGAAGACGCCACAAACGGGATGAAAATCCGTTTGATAAGTCGAGTTGAACGCCACGGGAAAATTCTCGATAAGTTCGAGAAGTTCGTCAAAGAACCAAAGAGAATTAAAACCTCACAAACCGTGTATATTCATCCAAGCTCCTCCAATTACAATGCAAGAGGCTCCTATTTATAAGCTAGAAATAACAAGAAAATAAAACTAACCTAGGAAACAAGGGTTGGTCGAGTATGGCATTTTTTGAACAAGGAAAGAAATTCTTGCTTACCTAAAACAAAGAGAGCAATTAAGGAAACAATCCCTTGCTTGCCTAACTAACCTTTGGACGCCTAAAATAGAGTTCTACCTAAGGAAATATGATAATTACTCAACCAAAATAAAAAACTAACCTAAGAAAACATCTTGGCCGAACTAAACCCCCCACATGGCCGAATTAAACCCTAATTTCCTTAAATAAAACACTCTTCAAATGGCAATAAGGTAATGGCCGACCATCATGTCAAAAGACCATGAATGGAAATGATTTGGAGCTTAAAATAGCCATGCAATCTGAATCTTCTAGAATAGTCTCATATTTGTCTCTTGGTCGGATCCTTCTAGAGTGTTCATCATCTTGAATGGGTCGTGCATCATCTTGAATGGGCCTCCACGAATGGGCTTGGGCCCATATCTCTTTACTGAGTTCAACGAGTGCGTCTTTGAACTCCTTGTCTCGGGCTCTCGTCTCTGGCTGTACGGGATGAAATACTTCACTCAGAGTCTTGCTCGGATTCTCATCATTCCCCTCCTCTTGAAAAGGATTTGTCCTCAAATCTTCACCTACATCAAAAGGACGGAGATCAGTAATCTGAAAACTAGCACTTGCATTGTCTTTACCTGAAAACTCCAGCTTGTAAATGTTGTATTTGATTTGCACGAAGACTCTGAAAGAACCACCGCCCCTTGTAAGCACTTTGGGACGACTTGGCCAAGTCTCTAAGGCTTGCATTAGTGCATGCAACTCCTTTGCATAAATTGGGCATTTGAAAGTTGGTCCTCGTAGCTGCTCACTGAAATAATCCATTGGTTGTTCTTCTTGCCTACGGGCTGGGGTTATGCTAATACCTGAAACACCACATGTAAAGTTGAACGGTTTATTCAGGTTAGGTAAAATTAATAAAGAAGTATCGGGGCACTCTTGTTTGATTAATGACAGCGCCTTTGCTTGTTCTTCTTCCCATCGAAATCTAACATTCTTCTTGGTCACATCGGTGAGGATTATGGCGAATCGGGGAATAGGAGGCCTGTACTTTACCATTATTTTGTGGATGACTTGGCGATTATCGCTCGTTCTCCATGTCACATCTTTTTACTCCTGCAAAAGAGAGACAATAAAACTAGGCATGGAAGGATCAATTTCATTAGTGTTTAAAATTGCCTTTTTGTAGAAAGGTACAATCGCAAGCTGGTTCGAAGGAGTGGCTTGCTGGATCTCGCTCACGTTTACCTTGGAATTCTCTTTTCTCTCGGATTTTCTCTCCATGGCCGAATCTTCTCTCTCCTTTTGGTTGGCCTCTCTCGGATTTTCACTCTCTATCGGATTTTCTCTCATTCTCGGATTTTCACTCACTCTCTGATTTTCACTCATTCTCTGATTTTCACTCAATTTCTTGTTCTCACTCTCTTTCTTTTTTTCACTTTCTCTCTCTTTCTTTTGATCACTCTCTTGCTGCAACCTCACTTGATCTTCATGTACTTGCTGCGGTGTCAATGGAACAAGTGTGATTGGCTTCTGATTAAGTACAAAAGAGTACTTATTCGTAAAACCATCATGCTTGACATGTCGGTCGAATTGCCATGGTCGCCCTAGCAATAAGTGTCCGGCTTGCATTGGTACTACATCACATAAGACTTCATCTTCGTACTTACCAATCCGCATAGCTACTAACACTTGCTTGTCCACCCTTATTTCTCCACTATCATTCAGCCATTGCAACTTGTAAGGCCTAGGGTGCTTCAACAAGGGCAATCCTAATTTCTCTACCATAATCAAGCTTGCAACATTAGTACAACTACCTCTATCAATAATCACACTACATACCTTATCTTTGACGTAGCACCTAGTGTGAAAGATATTCTCCCGTTGCACTTCCTCATCTCCTATTGCTGGCAAACTCAAGGTTCTCCTTGCCACCAAGGTCAACGCATCGGGGGCTACATATTCCTCCTCGGAAACATCCTCCAGTGGTGGCATGTGGTCGGTGTCAGATTCTTCACTATCGGTCACGATCTCTCCATTGGCCTTCAACACCATGACTTGTTTGTTTGGACATTGGCTAGCTATATGTCTCATGCCTTGACATCGAAAACATTTGATATCACGATTTCTAGAAGTAGAAGCTTCATTTTTACCTGGAGAAGTGTGGCTGGTGGTAGGGGTTTTGGGCTCGGGTTTGGGCTCGGGTTTGGACACTTGTGACCTGTCCATGGGCTTGGTGTAGGTTGGCTTGGAAAAAGTAGCATTCGAACTATGGCTTGCACGTCCCCCACTTCCTCTCTGGAGTTGCTGCTCCACTTTGATAGCCATATGCACCATTTCCTCTATCTCCACATTATGTTGCATCTCCACTCTATCATGGATCTCCCGATTCAACCCATGTAGGAAACGAGCCATGGCAGCTTCTCGATCCTCCTCAATATTTGCACGGATCATGGCCATCTCCATCTCCTTGTAATAGTCTTCTACACTTCGGCTTCCTTGCTTAAGGCTTTGTAACTTTTTGTACAGCTCCCGGTAGTAGTGGCTTGGAAAAAACCGTTTCCTCATGACCGCCTTCATAGCATCCCATGTCTCTATTGGACGTTCTCCATTCCGCCTCCTATTTATCACAAGTTGATCCCACCAAGTTATAGCACACTCAGAAAACTCAATGACTGCTAATTTTACCTTCTTGGTTTCGGTGTAATTATGGCAATCGAACACGAACTCCATCTTCTTCTCCCACTCAAGATAGGCTTCCGGATCAGATCTCCCTTGGAAAGACGGAATCTTCATCTTAATGCCACTGAAATTGTTATCTTCTCGATTCCTATCTTCTCTTCGTCCGCCATATCTCCTATAGCCAATATCACAATCTGCTTCCTCTTCAAATTCAGATCTGTAAGGCTCTTCTTCGTAGTCTCTTTCCTCCCTCCGTGGTACTCTCTCCCGTCTACGGAAGGTGCGGTCGTTTTGGGGTTGTTGTGTTTTCAGCCGAGCTATCCGTTCATTTGTGCGTTCCACCGTCTCATTTGTGCGCTCCACCGTCTCGTGGACTGACTCTATTTCCGGTTTCAGAGATTTCTCCAGGCGACTCACCAAGGCCTCCATGAGTAATCTATGTTCAGCAAGGCTCATAACGTCGTTGGAAACGCTCTTTCCACTATCATGAGACATGATGACTGCAGTGTTAGAATTAAAACAAGAAAAGGACCTCACAAATCTCTCCCTTACGTGTCTCACTCAAGAATAGTGTCTCTAGTCACTCGTGTTTCACACACAAGATATGGATTTTACCCTCTAATAATCTCACCACTCTAGCCTTTTTCCACTCGGTAATCCTCTTGTGGTTCTTTTGGAACTAAACAAACAATCAAAGAATTCCAGCAACGATTCAACAAGAACTCATCAAGGAATTTCAGAGAAAGCAAGATGAATAATATTAAGGAAATGAGAATGCAAAGAACACGATGGATTAGAAAGATGGAAACTAGAATAGGTAGTGATTCGTCACAGCAGAAAAAATATACTTGTTTGGTGTAAAGAGATTTTCGGAATAATAGGGACCCCAATATATGGAAACAATCGAAAATTGTTTTAAAGCACTTTTATACTCTTCTTTTGGGAGTCTCTTTCTCTTCTCCTTTGATGACAATAGTACAAGATCTCAATACACTAAGATATGAAATTTTCGAACAAGAGATAACAAGCACCAGCTCTAGCAAAACTTGAATAGAGCAGTCAAGAAATTTCGGCCAAGTATTTGATAGGAGCCGACTGTTGGACAGAAACAAAGGGAAAAGAAACTAGAGAAGATAGCCGAAGGATATGGAAAGAAGAAACAAAGGAACGAAAAGAAAAGGGATAAGCAAACCCGAACTAGAACCAAAGCTTTGATACCAAATGATGTGAACCCCGTTATCCCGTAACGAGACCCAACAACTATAAGGAACCCAAGATCCTTTCTAGCATGGATTCGAATGGAACCTCGACCCGTTGCTTAGGAAAGCAAGAACCTCGGTATGGTGAAGACGCCACAAACGGGATGGAAATCCGTTTGATAAGTCGACTTGAACGCCACGGAAAAATTCCCGATAAGTTCGAGAAGTTCGTCAAAGAACCAAAGAGAATTAAAACCTCACAAACCGTTTATATTCATACAAGCTCCTCCAATTACAATGCAAGAGACTCCTATTTATAAGCTAGAAATAACAAGAAAATAAAACTAACCTAGGAAACAAGGGTTGGTCGAGTATGACATTTTTTGAACAAGGAAAGAAATCCTTGCTTACCTAAAACAAAGAAAGCAATTAAGGAAACAATCCCTTGCTTGCCTAACTAACCTTTGGACGCCTAAAATAGAGTTCTACCTAAGGAAATATGATAATTACTCAACCAAAATAAAAAACTAACCTAAGAAAACATCTTGGCCGAACTAAACCCCCCACATGGCCGAATTAAACCCTAATTGCCTTAAATAAAACACTCTTCAAATGGCAATAAGGTAATGGCCGACCATCATGTCAAAAGACCATGAATGGAAATGATTTGGAGCTTAAAATAGCCATGCAATCTGAATATTCTAGAATAGTCTCATAGTTGTCTCTTGGCCGGATCCTTCTAGAGTGTGCATCATCTTGAATGGGCCTCCACGAATGGGCTTGGGCCCATATCTCTTTACTGAGTTCAACGAGTGCGTCTTTGAACTCCTTGTCTCGGGCTCTCGTCTCTGGCTGTACGGGATGAAATACTTCACTCAGAGTCTTGCTCGGATTCTCATCATTCTATGTGACAACTTGGGCGCAACACAGCTGAATTTTAATCCTGTCCAGCATTCACGGATGAAGCACATTCAGATAGACCTTCACTTTGTGCGAGATTTGGTTGAGAAAAAAATTCTTACTATTCAGCATGTTCACACTAATGACCAACTCGCAGATCTACTCACCAAACCACTTTCACGACAACGATCAGACTCCCTACGAAACAATCATCCGAAACTGGATGATCAATGAGTGTGAGTTCGTCAGCAATCATTTTGATTGCTTGAAGAAACTCAGTGACGGTGCAATTTCCACGAGTGCTCAAGGTCAAATCTTCCTTGAGTTGCATCGCGCGCGTCCGTGATTTGCCCGCATATAAACGGGTAAGTGTTGTCCAAGCCTCATGGGATGTTTTGTATGCGGCAAGAAGTGGAGTAACAGTGGTGGAGGTGGAGGCAAGAATGGCATGGAGGATGAGTTTGTCTTGGCGAACCCAGTGGGAGTTCGCGGCTTTAGAGGCAGCGGAGTTTGTGGCATCAATGTCAGGGCATTTTTTGACACCATTGACAAAGTCAATGAGATCATACCCAATGAGTAATGCTTCAAATTGAGCCCTCCACTTAGGGAAGGTAAAAGGGGTGAGTTTTTCGTTGATGGTGGTTGAGGCATTGATGGTGATGATGGGTGAATCAATTGTGGATGCAGAGATGGCAGCCATGTCCCAGGAAGGAAGAAAGAAAGGCTACTCGTTAGAGATTTCTGCCTCTGATACCATAAAGAGGATTCACACTGATTTGGTTTTGAACACACAAATATTTCTATTTTTGCTTTGTATACTTATACAACCCGAGGAGCCTAATTTTAGGCATTCAAAAATATGTAACTGAAAAGGAATATTACAATCACACTTAATAGCCATATTTACAAAGATAAAAAACGTATCCTAAAATCATGGAAGGCACAAAATCTGATGATGTTTATGGTGGCAGCTAGCCTTGAGTTGGCACTTGCTGGATTTCATCGGTTTCCTTGATACACTACACCAATTCCAATTTTCAAAATCAACAGGATATTCATGTATTTAATAGTCCACGGAATACAAAGCCTGCTATGAGCTTTAATTTGATTCTCTAAGCCTCTTTTTTTTCTTTTTTCGTGGCTACTATTATGAGTCAACTCCAAAGAGTGGATTTGCATTTTGATTTGTCTAAACTAAATAACTCGAGACATTGACAGATTACATACATATAAATAGCATCCCCTAACCTGCCCTGGCGCCACTACAAGAAAAAATACTTTGGGTGACAAATTTAGTACTTATTTCGTCAGCTAAGGTTTTGGATGACAAAAATGAGTTGTTACCTAAAGCCTGCTAGCCAATGTTTTAGGTGATGATTTTCGTGTTCTGTCACTCAACCGTTCGGACGGTTTATAAACTCGTCCGAACGATTTGGTGCCATACTGACGAAATTCAAAATCGTCATGCCTAGTACAGTCCATCCGTTCTTCATGAGCTGTGCGAACGTTCTCTCTATATGTTCGCACAGCTCATGCGAATGATTAATCCAATGTGACGAAATACATTTTGTCACGCAATAAACGTCCGCACCATTGTAGATCAACGTCCGAACGTGGATGTACATATGTCCGAACGAATTTGTGAAGACGTCTGCACCGTAGTTTCATTATGAAGAAATTTTTTTTGTCATCTGAAAACTCCGTTCGAACCTTTACGTAAATAGTTCGAACTCCTTTTACGTGGAAAACGTTCGAACGTCTTGGCGTATCGTGCGGACGGTTTCTTATATTACAGATCGTGTGGACGCAATACACACCGTTCAGACTAGTGAATTTAAAGCAAAATGTGCGGATAGATAGTTATGTGTGCCCATGCTAGCAACGAAAAAAATTCCGTGCGAACGACATTGAAACACCATTCGAACGAGTTTCTATATATTTGAATTAATTTAATTAAAATTTATGAAATAATATAAATATAAAGATATTCACTGCTCATAATATAATAAAATATCTACAAATATGCAATCGTTATTAAAAGTAAATAAAATACATAATCGATAAGTACTAACAAAGTAGTATTTTTTTCTAAGTACTAACAAAGTAGTATAATTTTCTAAGTACTGAAAAAGTAGTAAAAATATAATAATCTACCCAAATTTGCGTTTGGGTGTCAAACGAGATTGCATCTGTCTTATCTGCTCCATTAGCTGCTCATGCATCTATTCCGCCATTAGTTGCATCCTCCGTTCTTATTGTTCCACAGGGTTCCTTTGCTGCTCCTGCAGCATCTTCTGGTGCTCTTCGTCTTTTTTCCGTTGCTGTTCCGCCATCATCTTCATCGGCTCTTCATCCTTCTTCCGTTGCTACTCCTCCATCATCTGCAGATACTCTCGCATCGTCTGCTCCATATCTGACCGCTTGACCAGAAACGCGTCATATTCCAACTGTCTAGCCTTTATCTCCTCAATCTGTAATCTGACATCGTCCAATCTCGGGGACAAATCAATGGACGATGCTGATGAAGATGATCCAACAAACTGTACTGAACGGCCTAAACCTTGTACGTTACCCGCTTTCGTCCCCAACACCCCAGTGAAGATCTCTACTTCGGTGTATGACTTTCCCTCTGACTAGTGCTGCAATTGTAACGCCTCTATTTTTTCCTACAAAATTAGAAAAGAAGATTTAAAACTAACGTTAGAACTTACAAAATTTTCTCGTGTATCTTCTGAAGTCCACATCCCGCAGCACTTGTTGAGGAACCTTGATTTATTATTTTGACTATACTTCCACCTTGATTCCCCACACCGGACATTCTTGTAACTCACTGTACTCCTTCCAAAATAGTAGACAGTCATTTAAGCACGCATGAATGTTATCGTAGATAAATCCTAAATTCTTTCTTAACTTTTTCGCCTCATAATAAGATTTAGGAAGTGTCTCCCCCTCCGGCAAAGCATCTTTAACCAAGCCCAACACATCTTCAAATGCCTTTACAGTCAAATTATTCTCCGACTTCACATGAAGTAACCTAACAATGAAAGACAACTTGGAGTACTTCTTACACCTGAGATACAACTCTCGCTCAGCATCGGCCCAGAACTTGGTATACGCAGAAAATTCGTCTCCAGACCCAGACTGGACTGTTTCAGGACCCGGTATATTCTCATCAACCCCTGCTCCAGCCTCAAAATCTTCTAACATGTCTCTCATATCATCATTTGTATTTCTCTCAGAGTCCTTGCTGCTCGGTTCAGATTCTAAATTCACCACCCGGTTAGGAACTTTTGAAATTGACTCTCCGTGAAATACCCAATGAAGAATCTCGTCAACTCGTCCGACGAGAATACGATCGGAACAATACATTTTGTGACCTTCATACTAGGCTTCTCGATGTCTGTCGCCCTCAAAATGACACAATAGAACTCCCACACCAGGTTCTTCGATGCATACCCTGTCCTATGAATTAGTGGAAGCCAACCAATCTCCTCTACCACCTCCGGAAGCGTCCAGCCCTCAAATGTGACGTCGTAAAAATCTGCCAACTTTATGTCTCGCTCCACAACAATCGAGCGCGGCATAATAATCGCTATATGCTGGTCCAACGACAAAGTGGAACAGGAAGATTGCTCCATATCAGCTTAGCCGCTCGTACGCACGCTTGCTCATTTTTTTAAATTTGCAAAAACACTGTTCACATGGTTAGAAAGGCGTCTGAACCAACAAAAAACGTCCAAACCAGAAGTTCAAACCGTCCGGACGTCATAAATACTTCCGGACATACTAATAATTACCGTCCGAACGTTCACCGACTAAATATTTTTTAAAATTTCAATGTTAAAATTTCCAGAATGAATTCAAAATGACAATGTATCACGTAGCGATGCTAAGTGCGTTCGAACATAAATAAACCAGTCCGAACGCGCTCAACATTGTGTCCGGACAAACCATAAATGACAACGTGTTCCTCGGAACGGCATTCGAAACAACAATGGCAGGGTTAACTCAGGAATGACAGGGTTAACTCAGCAATGACAGCGTCCCTGTGTGATTGCCGGGTTAACTCAGCAATGGCAGCGTTCCTCCACCACCACACACACACCCAAAAACACAAACTATCATACTCAAAACAATGCTAACGATTAACACAATCAATTTATACGTAAAAATCAATTGAAAAACACAATATACAATGCAAAAAATGCAATTGAAAATCTATACGTAAAACTAAGAAAAAATTAAATTTTTACGGCTAAAATCAAGTTAAAAGTAAACAAAACATACCTTAACGAGATTAGAGTGTCGAAAGAGTGATATTAGACCAAGATTTGAGAAGAAAAGATTTGAGAGCTATGAGATTTTGAAGAGACTAAGTGTTTGTTATGAAAATGCCGAACTGTTCGGCTTTTTTCAAAACTCGTCGACCCGTCCGGACTCTTTACTAAAAATCCGGACGGTTAGTTTACACTCGTGGACCATTCAATGCACGCATATTAAATGCAAAAATTTAAACCATTTAAAGCGGTTCGACACACTAAATACGTCCGGACGTTATTTAGAAGTGCAAACTTATTTACTTCTAAACCGCGCGATGTGGCACCGTACGTTTGGCTGACCCACATGTTTGAACCCATAGCTAACGTTCGGAACATAAACACGTGTAAACCATGCGACGGTTACATAGTAGTCCGGATGTGTTACTCATCCGTTCCAACAGTGTCACCTAATGATAACAGTCTAGACTTTATCCCTCTATGTTCGAACGCTTATTGATTATGTAGTCCCGACGTTATGGTTGTCGTCCGAATGCCTGATTTTTTAATTTAATTAAGTGAAGAAAATTAATTTAAGTGAATTAAGTTAAAATTGGTAATAGTAAAACACCTATTTAACTATAATTACAAGTTAATTACATTACATGTTCTACTAACATAACATTTGTACTAATCACCTATTTTATCGTACTAATTATCCCTTTAAATTGTACTAAACTAATTTAAAATATCATAAATAATCCAAATACCGAACGAAAAATACGATGATAATGTCAAGTACAAGCCTAAGACGGTCTTTCAAACGATATGTAAATAATTAATACTAATAAAACATGAACAGGAAACTAGTCCAAACAGATAGCTGGCTCATCAAGATCTATACCGAGGGCATCACGAACATGCGCCAAATGCTCCTCCATATTATCTATTCGTCGGACGAGTGTCTATAGCTGTATTGGAACGGTATGGACAGATACGAACAACTCAGAAAATTATTCTCTCACAGAGAACAGTTCCCTCCGCATAATATTGAGCTCTTCCTTCAGAGCTCTATCCATTAGAGCAAGTTTGGTCTCTAGACTAGGCAAGCGGCATTGGAGCGTCATACACAACAAATGTGTCGGCAACCATATTTCCCGAATACTCTCCCTCAACTCCACTAAAAAGGTGTCCGCCCAAGATGGTCGCTCTGTCTGTCTCCCAACATTGGTGCTATTTCTCCCTGAGTGTTCCATTTTCAACCTAGAAAAAACCGTTCGAACCTTATCAAAAATGTTCGAACTAAAATCAAACTGTGTCGTTTAAATTGTATATCGTCCGACCATATAAAACCAATTTGGACTTTGTGAAAAACAGTCTGGACTGTGTTTAACACCGTCCAAACGGTATTTCGACGAACGGAACCAAAACAACTTAATTTGATCAACGAAAACAACCCAACAAATTTAATAGCGGAGGATATTGAATTAAAATATATGAAATTAAGAAGCAAACTCATGGAAAAAAATTTACCTGAATGTTGTTTGAGAGATCTTGAATGGAAAGTCTTTGAGAGAAAAGTTTAAAAGACGAGAGAGTGTTTGGGAGAAAAGTTTAAGATAGGGGAGAGTTTGTGATCTTCACAAAGTCCAAACGTCCCTTGGAAGCATCCGAACATAGTTTATAAGCATCCATACGTTTTTCTTCTTTATTGTTACACATGACCCAATCAAATTTAACGCCATTAAATATGCCGATGGATTCGAAATGGATCTAGAACTTTACCCGTCCGGACTGGTGTTATTGGTTCGGACGTCTGGGTAAAATAATATGAATTAACCATCCGGACGGTCTTTTTGGGTTGTCCGGACGGGGTTGGAAAAATTGTGACGATTCTAATTGTCACTCAGTTATCATGATTTGCAATTTGTCACAAAGCATAGAGTCCGGACGTGGTATTGTTGAGTTCGGACGGTGTTTATTTTTTTGTCACGATTTTTACCGTCACTCATTGGCGACGGGTGTATGTTGTCCCCCTGAAATAAACCTGAACGCGTTTTTGAGTGGTCCGGACGGTATTGTCGTTCCTGGATGATATTTGGTGACAAAATTAATATTTTGACAGGGAAAGACTACTTTAGGTGACAAAATTTGGTTTGACACCCTAATTTTTGTTACCTAAAATGTTATTTCTTGTAGTGTGAATCTGGCAGGTCGCCGGTGGATGAGGGGTGCTGAGAAGGAAAGGCCTTGTGAATCGGTGGGAATCAGAAGCTAAGTGGGGGGGTTGGATGGGCACCCCGTCCTGATTCCATGTTTTAAAGAAACGCGTGTTTCAAGCCCCCAACCTCCCTCCTTCACGATTCAATTCTCCCCCAGCCCCCTTTTAGTTTTTGAAAAAACCTAACCCTAAGGCCAACATCCTTTGTCGCCGCCAGTCTCCCCCCATACAACCATACTTCTTAAGTTCTTTCATCCTTCGCAAGTTCACAGCCTCCTTAGTCACACCGTCTCTCACAAGTCACAACCCTCATTGATAATTTGTGAGTTGCGTCCTCTTCAGCTCAGCTCAGTTCCTCTTCAACCTCTGTTCAAGTGTATTTACTTGGATCTGTCCGGTTGTCCTTGAGGCCTAAACAAGTATCTGAATCTCTCATACTCTCTCATTCATTTAATTTATGTGCATTTTTGAATTTATTGATGTTTGTCACTTATTGAAGTTATTGTAGATTTTGTGTGTTGTTGTTGGTTGTTGCTTTGCTGCCGCTGGATATAATCATTCTCAAGTCAGTGTATATTCTAATATTTTATAAATTATTAATTAATATAATTATATGGAGATTGGAGACTAGGGTGTGAGACCCCGACTTAGCGCCTGGTGGAGCTTATCAGTCTAAGTTTCCTTTCATGTCAGTTTAAACATTAAAATTTTACTTTTTAACTCTAACTGTTGTACTTTTTTAAATTATTGAAAATGAAATGTACTATTTAATTTAAAATTTACGTCACTTATTTTTGGTCCATTTTTATTAATATCTAAATATTATATTTGTTTGCCAATTTTAATGGTGCTAATTTTTATTTGCACAAGAGATTAATTAGTACTTAGCCAAGCATGTTATTAATTTTTCTTTGATATGTACATGGAAGATATATATACGATTGTCAAATTAATTGTAGGCTGAAATAGTAAAATATGCAGAGCTTATTATTCTAGATTTAAATTTTAGGTTTCTTTTATATGTGCTTGACTTTTTATCTAAAGGGAAGAAACTTAGTGATAGAAATACAGATATGCAAACATTAAGGGATGAAAGTTGAAAAAAAAATCTGTCGCGCATTTGAACCAATCAAAGTGGCGTTACTAACAAAGTTAGGGGTAGAATGGTCCTTTCCCAGCACACTCTTCCCTATCTATTTTTCTAGTCCATCATTGAACACCATACACAGTGAGGCAGAGAGAAATAAAGAGTGTTACATGAACTTAAAGGAACCAAGTCTAGGAGACATAGAAGAGAAGGTTTTAGAGAAGAAGAAGAAGAAGAAGAAGAAGAAGAAGAAGCAGCTGGAGGTCCAACCAAGACAAGGGAAAAAATACATAACAGATTAGCAAAGGTAAAGGTGGTTACTATTGGACCGAAACTTTTAAAGGAAATTGTGGATGGCAATGTGAAGTTGTCAGGGTTTCTATTTTCTACATTTTCGACACTTTACATGTCGGAATAGATAAACATTTTGGAGCTTAGGAAGGCATGCACGGTCAGATTTTGGGTTAAAGTTTCAAGGGAAAATGTTGATGTGCCATAAGTGTTTGATGAAAAACCCGAAAAAAGTCCATTTCTTCTATTGTCTTGAGCAAGCTGTGGGTGGTTAGGTTAATTTCATTGGAAAATGCATTGACAATTGGCTTGGTGAAGATAGAATTGTTGTATTCTTTGAAGTTTTGGATTTGACGTCGTTAAAGTAGAAATTTTTATGAAAACACTCCTATGAGGCATTTGGCAAAATCTAAAATTGTTTTGCACATCCATGGCCGGATATGTACTTGTTGTGACGTTGGGTGTTGTCTTTTGATATTTAAATGGGTTGAAGTGCAAATGAACTTGAGAAATGAGTGAGGTTGTTGGAAAAAAATCACTACAAAAAAACCGCTTTTTAACAGCGGTCCTTTTAACGACGGTCGCTAAAAACGACGCTGAAAGTCACCTATAGCGGCGCTTTTTCTGACCTCCGTTAAAAAATCGATGTCAAAACTCTTTGACTTTTAACAGAGGTCTTTTTAACGGTGATCATAAAAAACGTCGCTATAGGTGACTTTCAGCGGCATTTTTAGCGACCACCATTAAAAGGACCACTTTTAAAAATGTTGTTGTCTTTTAACAACGGTCTTTTTAACGGTTGTCGCGAAAAACGCCGCTGAAACGCACCTATAGCGGCGCTTTTTATGACCGCCGTTAAAAAGACCGTTGTTAAAAGTCAAAAGAGTTTTGACAGCGATTTTTTAGCGGCATTTTAAAAAAACGCTGACATTTCCCAACTTCTTGCAGCTCTTTTTAGCAGCGTTTTTAAAAACGATGGTGTTTCCCAACTTTTAGCAGCGGTTTTTTAGCAGCGTTTTTAAAAACGCTGGTGTTTCTCCTATTTTCAACAGTGGATTTTTAGCGGCATTTCTAAAAACGCTGGCGTTTCTCCGATGATTTTCAACATCTGTTTTTAGCAGCGTTTTGAAAAAACACTGGCGTTTCCCAACTTATAGCAGCGTTGTTTAGCAGCATTTTTAAAAACGTTGGAGCTTCTCCTATTTTCAACAACGATTTTTTTAGTGGCATTTTTAAAAACGCTGGCGTTTCTCCGATGATTTTGAACAACGGTTTTTAGCAGTATTTTGAAAAAACACAGGCGCTTCCCAACCTATAGCAGCGGTTTTTTAGCTGCGCTTTTAAAAACGCTGGCGTTTCTCCTGATTTTCAACAACGGTTTTTTAGCGGCGTTTTTAAAAACGCTGGCGTTTCTCCTACTTTGCAACAACGTTTCTTTAGCGGCGTTTTTTAAAATCTCTGGCATAATCCAAAAAGCAAAAAAAACGCTGGTATAGGTCAAAATACCTACTTTAACAGTCTTTTTTAGCCAACATTTTTTTACGCTACTAATTTTTTCCTATATTTTCCTAAACATGCTTTTTTAAACAATAATACAAATTTAAATTAATAACAAAATTAATTGTGTTACAAAGACCGCTGTTAAAAACTTCGTTGTCTTTAACATCAGTCTTTTTAACGGCGGTCTAGAAAAACGCAGCCGAAAGTCACCTATAGCGGCACTTTTGTGAACCGCCGTAAAAAGACCGTTGTTAAAAGACAGTAAATTATTTAACATCGGTCGTTTTAACAACGGTCATAAAAAGTGCTGCTATAAGTGACTTTCAGCGGCGTTTTTCATGACCGCTGTTAAAAAGACCGTTTTTAAAAGACAATGAAATTATTTAACAACGGTTAAAAAATGCGTCACTATAGGTGACTTTAAGCGGCACTTGTTATGACAGCGGTAAAAAAAAAGATGTTATAAATGTTTATACATATATATTATATGTCAGTATATATACAAAGTATGTAAAGAATGAATAAACCTTCTATACAAGCACAACCTAAAAAAATTACTTGGTTAATTCAATACCAATGAAGTCATTATTGTATGGGTTAGAAAACATCTATTATCATACTTATAATGAGCATATATATTTTGAATAATTAGTAATATAACACTATTTAACTATTACATATTATTTAATTTCAAACAAAAATATATTATGAGATTAGCTTATGAAATTAAAGTACATAACTTAATATATGGTTTTAGAGGCTATGATTTAGTCATTAGGTATATAGGTACATACATATAAAGTATTTGTACATATTAAGATTAAATATTTTATATAGTATAGTATGTCACTCATGTATGATATATTGTGTATTATACCTTTGCAACATATATAGTATACTATGTCACTCATGTATTTGAAAATTTTATTTTAAAGGACATATTTAATAAAATATATGTGTGATTAGAGGTTGTGTTATGAAAATTTAAGTTGTTATATGATACATTTTAGATTATGCCAATGGTTGTTATAGTAATTGCATATTTATTGACTAAATCTAAGTAGTTTAGAAAATATCTATTATCATACTTATAATGTAATATTATTTAAATAGGACATATTATTTAATTTCAACAAAATAAAATATTAATTTGTCATTTATATTAAAAAAAACTCCATTGAATCATATTTACAACATTATCAATTTTTTATTTGATCTCAATTGTGTTGTAAATCTATTATCATACTTAAAAATTTATTGAATGATTGAAATATTTTTTAAGTGAAAAATGGTTAGATTAGAAAATATTTTTGAAATAAAAGACTGAAATATTATCCTAATATTACTACCAACCTATTATTCTTTTCCTTAATATTGAATTTAAGTATACATATAATATGATCCTAATATTGAATTACCCCAAAAAAAAGTACGATACTTATATTTTTTTTCTAGGCGATACTTATATATTATATGTCAGTATATATGCCAGCTAGTGCAAGTGACAATGAGAAGTATCAGTGACATTCTTCATACCTATGCAACTCTAGGTAAGCATGAGAAGTATCACCTTGCTACTTGATGTGTATCTCTTGTTATAACATTTATATTTCTAGAGACATTTTGTAAGTTTGGTTTGGGATTATGCATAATGAGCTAATATATTTCTATTTCTCACTTGATATTTGTTTTCAATTACAGGAATTCAAGAGTACGTTGATGTGTAAAAGGAGGAAGATTTTAATTTGTCCTTGCTTATTGTGTTGTATTTGAATATTTTAATTGTTCATTGTTTATTGTTATTTTATATTAGAAAATTGTTACTTTTAAATTATTTATATAGATTTTTGTGTTTGTTGTAAAATATTATTAATCAATGATGAATTATATTTTCTTTAATTATTCTTGTTATTTAATTTTATACATCCAATTAATTATGATTATTAAAATAAATTTGTATTACGGATTAAAAAATCATGTATATGAAAAAATTAGTGGTGTTTTAAAAATGGCGCCACATATAAAAAAAAAACTGAGCTGACCTATAGAAGCATTTTTAAAAATGTTTGCTAAAACCTATAACAGTGTTTTTGGCCTATAGCAGTGGTTGCAAACGCTGTTATAAGCAGGGAAAACGCCAACATTTTTAAAAACGCAGCTAAAAAATGCTGTGATAAATCAAGAGAAACGCCAGAGTTTTTAAAACCGTTGTTATAAGCGGGGAAATGCCAGCGTTTTTTAAAAAAATGCTTCTATAAATCGCTGTTGGAAAATCAAGAGAAATGCCAGCGTTTTTAAAACGCCGCTGTTAAAAGGTAGGGGAATCATCAGCGTTTCTAAAAAACGCTTTTGAAGGCATTCCTGACGGAGAAAAGACAGCGGTCGGAAAACGCCGGTAAAAAATCACTGGTAAAAGTTTAGCGGCGTTTTTTTGGCTTTTACCAGCGGTTTTCCGACTGCTGTTGTAGCCTATTTTTTTGTAGTGCATGTGAACTTGGAGCTAGTTTCATTGCAAGTCTCGTTTGAGTCTTGCATGGCCATTAAAGATGAACTAGGTTTTGTACTTCAGAAGTTGATGATTTAGGTTTCTTGAGCTATGCAAGTTCTTATGACTATTAATGCTCTCTGTCCTGGCCAAAATATAGTAGATGATGCGTTGGCAAATGTATGTGATAGATTAGCCTATAAAGGAGCAAATGGAACCGGTTTTGTATAATATTCGTTGAGCTAATGTTATTGTAATGGGACATGTCTAAAACATATTTTGAGGGACCCTTTTTAGGAGCTTTGTCTAGACTTTCTGGTGTCTTTAGGTCCTGAGACGTAGACTCAAATGTAGTGAGAGTTAGCCTGGGAATTAAGTACGAAAAAAACAAGAAAAAAGGGATCCTAGTTGGTGCTTAGGGCACTCTGGTGCTCTATTTTAGAGGGCATATTTGCTCCTCTGTTTTCATAGATGTCTCTGTTATTTTCAGCACCTTCTAAGGGGCTTAAATAGGTTCTTGAGTGTTGATTATGACCTGGAGAAATTTGTGTGATGTAGTGGAATAAAACCTTTGAAGATTTGATGAATTCCTTGAGGTAAAGAGTTGCCTAAATTTTTTCCAGATTTAAGGGAGGTGGTGTACTTTAATTTTAGTTACGCTACAATTTTGACTTAATAAAATAATTAAAAAGTAAGCATTCTCTTTATATTAAATAATTATTTTTTATTATAATAAATATAAAAAATTCATTTAAATTATCCCTCATTTTACTTTTTCATCAATTCTTATATCCAAAATTTTAACCACCCAATTTTTTAATCATCTAAAATTTTAGAACACAAACCTTAAAATATAATTAAGGTTGTTCGGAAGATTTGTAATTTTTAAATTCCCTACCATGATCTTTACTCCCCAACTTGATGGAATAAACAGAAAAGGTGAGAAAATCGTAGGATAAAGATTAACTGGATTTGCGGAGTGCAAAATCTACTTCACAATGACCTTACACTACAACAAAATTGACATTAAGTGTCAAAATGTCAGGTGTCAAAACAATTTTTTTCAAAAAATGAAGCCTTTCTCTCTCAAAATATAAATTTTGTTACGCAAGGTGTGCCATGAAATACAAAAACGCCTGGATGGCCTTAAAACCGGTTCGCACGATAGCTAAAGGTGACGAAAGGCAAAACGTTAAATATTTGTGACTACACATTCGTCAGAAATTTGCGAACCCGTCCGAACGGTCTGCGAAGACGTGCGCAAAGAATTTGGGTGACAAAACACAGTTATCACCCATAAGTGACGCAGGTCAAATAGTCACAAAAATTTCAATATCATCGGCACAGTTTGACCATAACGTCCGAACGACTGGGACAGTCCACGTATGATTGACACGCGTCTATTTCAGACGACCGTAAAGAACAACTATACGCGTTCGCGGACAGTTATGCTAGCGTGGGCACATTCGTTCCCAAAACTAGGTCATTTTATTAGCCGTTCGGACATCACATTAGTGCGCGCGGACATTGATCCGTTATACGTTGTTGTTTTGTTTATGATATATAAACATGTTAAAATTTTAACTTCTAGGAGTATTTTTGTTACGGACGGTTATCTTAACAGGCGCACGTATATTACCTAAAACTAGGTCGTTTCATTAGACGTTCGAACGACTTCTATATGCGTGCGGACGTTGTTCAATTATACGTTGTTGTTTTGTTTGGGATATATACACATGTTAAAAATTTCTTTTTTAAGGATTATTTTTGTTGCAGACAATTAGACTAGCGTGCGCACGTTTGTTCCCTAAAACTTGGTCATTTTATGATACGTTCGGACGGCTACCCAGGGTCCGGACACTTGTTTGCATTATACGATATCGTTTTATACGTTGTACGAACGCTATGTTACCCAGTTCAGACAATATTAATTGACAGTTAATTTATTTTTGCCTTTTTTTACATATTAAGAAATTTATAAACGTCAGCGTTCGTCATTTACCTCATTTCCGAGAGCTCTACGTAGTAGGATCCTCAGAGTCAAGAGGATTATATGACGTGGGAGGAGCAACTGGAGCAGTAGCGGGAGTAGATACTCAGCCGATCGATTATCATAGAGCGTGAGGTTGTAGTTGCTGACTTCAAGGAGATGAAGTATATGGGCTGAACTATCGGCGATATTATGGAGGACCAGGGTTGGATCGGACATCTGAAGAGAGATGGCGTAGCCTCTGTAGATCTGATCTAGGAGTTTTACGCAGCACTACTGGATGTTACGGATCTTGATGCAGCGGTACGGAACGTCACTGCAATGGAGATGGGGAACAAGGTAGATGCGGAAGACAAAAGTACATGCTTGCATTCTGGCGTATTCTACACCTCATCTTTTGCCTACAACATCGAGCTGAGGGCTCACACGACAGAGTGTGTGTCCTATAGTGAGAGGTGAGCTGATGTTGTACGTGGTTAGAGAATGTATTGTAGATTTTCCATTGTACGTCTTCCTGACTTTTCAATCTGAAGCAAAGATCAGTTCTGCTGCTGCGTTGCCATACAATCTACTCTTGACACACTTCCTCCATATCGTGAGCTACACAGATAACCGAGACAAGGAGAGGAAGATGCCTCTCAGTTCCATTTGTTGAACCACTTTGACCTGTTCCGAGGCTTAGCTTAGGCGGCAACAGATACCGCGGGCTCCTGCTCTCGGGGAGCCCCCTCATCGTGGGAAGGATGAGCGACCAGCCTGGGCCGATGCTTGGATGACGGACCTGAAGGGGATGGTTGAGGTTGCTATTTTGCCGACGTATCCGTTGTTCGTCAACTTGGGGACCCGTGTGACCTCTATGGAGACTCAGATGTTGGGATTGCAACCATTTCTCAGTACCACTTCGGGCACCTTGTGTGTGATGTCGAGGAGGTTGGACGCCATTGAGGATCAGCTCAGGAAGATGAGTGAGTCCACCGGGGAGGGATCCACTAAGACCGATCCGCAACACGATTAAGAGTTTCTTTATATTTTTATTTCACGTTATGTTTTTTGGATATTTTATGTTTGTAGCACATATTTGTTTTGGGTTTATATTTTGGATATTTATGTTGATTTTATTTTATGATGGTTATTCTGCATCTTTTTTAGGTTGTGTTTGTGTTGAAATATTTTTGGTGTTGGGTTTTGTGTTGGTATTGGGTTTAGTGAAAAAGTGAAGAGAGAGGTAATTTTTTATATTTTTTATATTTTTTTATGGGAGAGAGAGATTATATTGTAGTATTTTATTAGGAGAGAGATAATATTTTGGGGAATATTGTGTTAGCAAACGCAGCCAATTATGGTTTAATATTTACCTTTGAAGGTTTTGATATGTTAATACTTCAAATGTAATGTTCATGATCTATTACTTAGAATGTTATTAAATGTAACACTTAGAATCTTATGTTAAAATTTAGAGAAATGTCATTATTCGTGCCATAAGTTTGAGTCAATTGCATTTCTCGCCCCCTAACTTTAAATACTGTGATTTACGTCCTATAAGTATGAAACATTTGCAATATTCGTCCACAGTCAAAATTTCCGTTATAATTGATAGAATTCGGCATTAAAATGATCAAAATTACCCTCAAAGACAATATTACTAAAAATATTTAAAAAATTCATTAAAAATAATAAAATGATATTAAAAAAATGTAATATTTTTTTAAATAAAACTATTGAAACTATTGTTCCGTAATTCATATATATTTTTTAATTTTTTTCTCTAATATTTATTTATTTTTTAAAAATTGTTTTTTAAGACATTTCAGTTATTTCAATGCTAAATTTTAATGTTAAATTTCGACAAGTTAAACGAAAGATGGACATTACAAATATTTCATACTAATAGAACGGAAATTGCAATTTTAAATATTTGAACATCACAGTTTTAAAATTTAAATGATCGCACATGCAATTTAAGAGACACTGACACGATACAACTCTATTGAACTTTCATTTGACACGGACAGAAGAAGCCAATACAAATAGAGACTCACAATATTGATGTGCTTCATTGAAAAAATAATGGAGTAAAATTCGTACCGTAGCATTAAAAGTTTGGATGTCGATACCGAAGGTGAGAACCTTTGGACAGGTATGGATGACTCTCGAGGTTTCTGAACTCACAAGTCACATCCATACTGAGTCTTTGTAACTCACGTGAAACTTTTTAAATCGTACCAATTCATGAGATGATAACTCAGAGATCCCATTTGTTGAGAGGACCCCCACAGCTGACGCTAGACCTCCTATACGGTCCCTTTCCATAAAGTCATGTATATCTCAATTGATATTATCATAGCAGGACTGAGAAAAAAAAAAAGATATTATCATAGCAGGCAGACAGGGTACTATAGGTGGTGACGTATACGATTTTATGGAACCATGAATGTGTCACGTCCAGAGCTGATCATGGCTAACGCGAGCTGCCCTCGAGAATATTTGAGAGTCTGTACCACCAACTCAACTTCTAGAAGTTTTTTTTTTTATCATGGCTAACGCGAGCTGCCCCCGAGAATATTTGAGACTGTACCACCAACTCAACTTCTAGAAGTTTTTTTTTAAAAAAAATAACTTCTAGAACGTTTGCCATTTTTTTTCTCTCTTATGCTCTCTTTTTTGTTTTCTTTCGAGATAGTATGATATGACGAATATTAAATAAAATTTCAACATTACCGGGCTATTATGGAAGAATATTAAATAACGTTCAACGAACGCTTAGTTATAATTTTAGATAATGTTCTACGAGCGTTCGATCAGCGACTTTAGAAAAATTTTAAAAATTACTTTATTTTTTATCTTTCCTTATGAAAATTTAGGAAACCCTACTAGACTTCATGGGAGGCCGTCCAAAACTAACTTGAGGCTTCTATTCAATATTATTATGCATCCTTCATTGAGACAAAAACCCCCATAAGATTTTTGCTTCAATATTGATGAGTTTTTATCTATTCTTCTTGCATCAAATATCGTAGTAACCTTCATGGTGTTGAAGGCGTGCTGAAGAATAAGAGTGTTCGGTGAAGAATCCATACTAAGAATGATTGCGCTAAAATATTACATGTTTAGTACATCTAAAACTAATATAATATTAAATGTTTAATATTTTAAATATTGGTTTTAGATGGAAAAATGGTTAAGAGGCATAAATCTAATTTGTGCATTTAATTGTTGAATTTAATTTATTGCACATGCAATTTTTCCAATCTTTAGCTTGCCTATACTTTAGTCATACTATCTCTAGAAACATTTTAAAATCATTAATTTTATCATTTGCACTATATTACTGGCATTGTAATTATTTTATGAATTTAATTTCGTCATATGATGTCATTAACTAATTAAGTATTTTTGTTAAGGGTGATAAAATTAATAATTTTATGGACTCGCAGACAACAAGAACAGTCTACTAGGACACATGACAGAGCAAGAATGATTCGTTAATGACAGTATTATAATTCATTGAAGAATGAGAGACACTTAAATTTCAGTCATTCATCTCTATTTTCACTCTCCCTTCTTTTAACCTAGCATCTTACTATCCTCCTATACTTTTTCTAACCTAGCCTTATTTTTTTTATTTTCTCTCTCTATCCCATTTTCTTCTCTCCTTGGCCACTCTTTCCCTATTTATTTTAGTTTTTTTTTCAAACACTCTTACAATCTCTCTACCTTTCTCTTTTATTTTTCTAACACATTTTCTCTCTCTCTCCTTATTTTAAGCTCTCTTTGCCGCACAACACTTGCTCTTCCTATTTTCTCTCTCTTTGCCGCACCTTTTCTTCTATTTTTTCTCTCCTTTTTTCTCTCACCTTCTTTTTATATTTTTTCAGCCGCACCTCTCACTCTATTTTTTTCTCTCCCTTCTTTTTCTCTTATAGCCAGCCATTACTACTCCCTCTCTCCCTTTCTTTTCTTTTTCCTACAATATTCTCTCTTATCCTGAACCCTACTTTTTCTCTCTAACTTTTCTTTATGAGTTACTCTCTCTCTTTTCTCTTTCCTCCATTATTTTATCTTTGCAAAAACTCTAGTTTTTCTCTCTTTTTATTTTGTCTGCCGCCACTCTCTTTTCTCTCACTACTTCTCATATTTTCTTTTTCCTTCTCTCTTTTCTCCTATGTTTTCTCTTTGATAGTATCTCCATTCTCTCTCTTCATTATTTTAGGTTTTTGGATTAGTTTCTTTTATGCTTTATAATTTCAATGTCTTGTATTTCAATTCCTAAAATTTAGATTTAAGTTTCTTGCTCTTAATTTTATTGTAATTTCTATTTCAATTTTAGATTATGTTTTTGTTGTCTTTTAACTTGAATCTTGGGTTGTAATAAGAGAATATTATTTAATTCAAGAATCATGTGTCATTTGTTTATTCCTTTTCATTTAATTATTGTCATTTCATTTCTGTCGTTTACTTTCCGTCACTTATTTACTGTTATTTACTTTTAATGAATGTTATATTCTTAGTTTATGTTTTAATTTTGTTACAAACTCTCCAAAATCCAAAAAAAAAAAAGAATCTGAACTGTGTTCAGTAAACCCTTTTTTATTTTCTCTTTATTTCTTTTACGCGAGTTTGAAATTAATATATTCTTCCTAAGGAGACGATCTGGCCTTTTGGACTAATTATTACACGACAGAACTCCTATACTTGGGATAGCCTATGCACTGCTCATTTTAGAGTGAGTAAAAGAACCTCAAAGGTCTGAGGGGAATACCGCACGGAGTGGGTCTAAGCAGGAAGGCTTAGATTATTACATCAGGGTTGTCAGAGTCAAGCAACTGGGGTTGCCCGCATCTGAATCATTGTTTGTAAGGTTTTTTTCTTAGTGGATTCTAGGTGGCAGCTAGTCCGGAGTGATTTTCCTTTAAATTGTATTTCAAAGGTTTTTCACTTCGTCACCAAATTCTTGTTTCTTTGTGTGATTGAAGTTTGTTTTAATTTTCTGGTGCCTATTTGTTGATTGGGTTGATTACTATGCATATCTAGGCTGAACAATTTTAGAACATGTTTTAAAATTTTTATTGATGTGTTAATTAGAGGAAAAACACATATTTTCCTCCCTCTAAGTGTTATTAGGGTCTAAACCGGATTTTTCACATTAATAAAGTCTGGACGTCCGCATGAAATAAATTAATGTCCGTACGGGTTACCATTGCATAATGTTCGAATGAAATTCCACTGTCCTCACGTCCTTACTTAAGCAACGTCCGCACGTGGTTTATTAGCGTGTGGACGATATATCTGCTGCCGAAATTTACATTTTGACACATAAATTAACTCAGTGCGAACCTGTATTACAGTCGTTCACACGAGTTTCAATGATGAAATTGATTTTGTCATGTAATACATTGATGTTTGCAAGGGACATGCGAACAAAAAAAATAAGGAATCCGTGACGTATTTATAATTGTCATACAAAATGAAAACCGTCGGAACCGTCTGAGTTGACGTCTGGACGCTATTTCTTGAGGAACCTCACAAATTGTCAATCAAAAACAAGTGTTACACTTTTTCTATCAAATCGGGTATCAAAATTTTTTTGAGACCAATAACTTTTGCTGATAAATTTTTAACTTTATGTGATAAAAAATTTTGACACCCAAAACCTATTTTCTCTTAGTGTAAAGGTGGGGACACATAGGATGAAAGACAATGGATACTGCGGGCTTTAGTTCCAATGATTTTCATGAAAACAAGAGTACCTGCAATTATTTATTTCCATAGAAAGGGAGATATTTTTCCACCTTTCCATGAACAATGTTAAAATCCGACTATTCCGTTCGGATCTCTACAATTCTTTACTTCAATTATACGATGTAATTTAAATTTTAAAAAATAGATAAATTTATATTATTTAATATCATTTATGTAAAATTTTCAACAGAACTCTACAATAAAGTCCATCTATTATGTCTATACGGACAGGAATAATTTTATTAATTGATAAGTTAAAATTTAATTACTCATTGTTGCAATTTTTGGTGTTGGTATATACAAGTTAATGATTTTATGACTTTATATACATTTCCTTGAACAATATATTTTGCTTATAAGTTATATTATAAAATGGATCCACGTCACATGTACATTAGGATTAACGACCATATCTACATACTGAGGAAACTCATTAAATTTGTTTACCATTTTTTCAAGGTATCGATTTGGGAGACATTGGGAACTTTAGATTTGCAGATGTGAAATTCATTTGAATAAGGGTTACTTATTGGTTATTAATAAGTAAAGTAACTCTTTGTTGTCAATAAGGCCGGGTTACTTATTATAAGTTGTCAATCCGAATAGTTAACGTACTATATATTCTAGTCTAAAGATTACATAGCATGCAGCCTAGAAAATTATGGAGAACATATTATTCTTGTTAAACACAAGGCATCCAGTGCCAACAAAGGACGAAATAAAAAAAAACTGGGATTAATTCTTATACAAAGAGTAACTCTTATTTATCATGATACTTGGATTATTTATTTATTCTATTAATTAAGGCGCTTGCTGATCTAATTAAAAGAATAACTAGTTCCCCTTCTGACAATTGAATTTGTATAGAAAACAGATATCGATCAACATAAATGCACCTGTAAAATTTTATCTCACTCGTGGCGAATGACCATTAATAAGGAATTTACGTAGTTCTTATTCCATTTTGCTTCTTCAACAAAAGGACAAAATCTAGATATATGTATAAGCTGTAATAATAGCCACTCGATCGGATAAGAATTATACTTCTCAAGATTAGCTATAAAAAATTGAGGCCTATTAAAAATTAGGATTGTTATATAAATTTTAATAAAAATATTTAAAAATAATTTTTTTAACTTTTTGAAATGCAAAATTACTAATCAAATTTTTATATTCAAGATTGGTTAATATGTTACTTTCAATTGATAGAATGACTAATCTACTTAGTCTTTCTTGTGACATTGTCGACCGTAAATAGGATTTTATTAGTTTTAAGTTTTGAAAAACTTCTTTTTCCAAAAGCAATTGTTACTGGTATATATTGTTAAAAGTATTGTATAAGCAATGCATGCATTTAGAAAATAATCTAATTTTTTTTAATATAATTTAATGTTTCAATTAGAGTTTTGATTTTAGTTTTGCTTTGTTTCAACTTTCAAGATTTTTCACGGTTTTTTCATAGGGCGACACTCAGTCTGCAGTCTTGCTTTGTTTCAAGGCGTCACTTCAAGACTTTTTTTATTCCACTTTCAAGGTTTCTTAGTTCTTTGCTTTGTTTCAACTTTCAAGAATTCACGTTTTTTTCACAGGACCACACCCACAGTCTGCAAACTGCACAACACTTTACGACAAACAAAATATTTTTTTCTTAATTTCCTTCTCCTTTCAACTTGTTCTTCTTCATGATTTGTTTTTTCACCATGTTTAGGAGCCCTTATGTTTTCATTTTTTTATTCTTTTTCTTTTTCCTTTTTCTCTTAAGTTATGAGACTTCTTGCTCGAGGTGGGGCCTTAGGCAACTGCCTAAGTTACCTTACCTTGAGGCGGCCCTGGCTAGTGACTATTTATATATGGCCACTAGCTTGACTTCTTTCCATCAAACTTATAAACACTAGCAATGCTAGGAGTTTACTAAAAGAAACGCTCCAATTCTGCCCTAGACTTTTCCTTTGCGCGTAAAGATCATATAATCACAGACACCGCTCGCTGTCTTTAATTATTTTCAACATGGAAGCTGTTTCAATTCCCACTATTGTACTTTCCTTTCTTTCCATTGTGGTACTAACGTCGGCATGGAGAGCGGTGAGATGGGTGTGGCTGAAGCCGAAGAAGCTGGAGAGGTGCCTGAGAGAGCAAGGCCTCAGCGGCAACTCTTACAGGTTTCTCTTCGGAGACTTGAAGGAGAGCTCGAGGATGATAAAGCAAGCCCAGTCTAAACCCATGAACTTCACCCATGACATTGCACCGCGCGTCTTGCCCTCTGTCTACCAAACTGTGAAGAATTACGGTACTGCTATTTAGTAATTCATCATTATTCAAGTTGGTTAATTTATATCTCAAATCAAAGATAGGCCATACTTTTTCTGAGCTTCAACGACTCTCACCACATTTGAACCTCTCACAAATTAACCTTGCTTTCTTGGATAAAAAAATTTATAAAATCATGCTTTGGCCCGCCCCAAAGAATTTTACAAAGCCTAGCTCCTCTTTGATTTGGCCTCTAATGAAAATCGTTCCTCCCCTTAATTAGCCTCTCTAAAAAAGTTTCAACTTTCTATTTTAACCCCTTACATGTAAACATCACACTTTTTCCTTTACTTTTTAAAATAAATATTTTTAAAAAATTAAATTGCTTTGGCTTAGGAAAAAATGAATTCATTTAATTACACCCTTTAGTTAATATTGAAATTTAAATAAATCTGCATTTAAGAAATTGATTTATTATTGAAGCTATAAATAGTTTTTTTTAAAAAATAACAATAAAAAATATATTGTGCACAACTCATCATATATATGATTTTTCCGTTGACCATAAATGCCAGCGTTATCCAAGTGTCTTTTTTTTTTTTTTTTTTTATCTCTTCTCGTTCTTATTAAAAATATGTGCAATTACCCTAATTTGATAGGCAAGTTTAATAATATTTCTCTTTTTTACAAAAAAAATATTCTAATGTTATTACAATGATAATTCGGCCTACAAAGATCTTGGGGATGTTTGTAAAAATATTCTAAGCTACAAATGAATGCAATTTTTCACAAAATGAACATATAAAATCTTATATAAATACCAATACATTTAACACAAACTTCAATAATTTTTTATACAAACTTCTATACCTTTTAAAAAAACTATAACAAATCTTTTATCTCTATACTTTTTCACCAAACTCTAATAATTTTTTATTAAAAAATAACATCAAATCATCTATCTCTACATATTTTTTACAAACTCTAATAAAATTTAATTATCTTTAAAATTTTATACAAATTTTTACACAAAAACATATTAAACTCTAATCTACATAAATATTCACAATTAATCCTTAAAAATATTATAACTTTTTATACATAAGCATTTAAACCGGCGGTGCCGGTGTCCATCTATGGACAAAACCGATGCTTTTAGCGATGCCGATTACCGCCAGGCAAATATTGGTTTTTTTGTTCTCTAACAAAACGGCATTGTTCTCCTTTAAGTCGAGAACGGCGCCGTTTGCCAATATGAACGATCTGGAAAAATCCCTATTGCTCAGCTCGGTTATTGGGGCTTCCGGACTTGGGTGCCAAACGGTACCGTTACTCACCCCTGGCGCCGAATTCTGACGTCTCCATTATCGTTTTCTTTTCCGTTCTGTCACTTACGATGACATGTCGTTTTCTTCACTGAAAAGCAGTACGTGGTACTTCTCCGACAATCTTTTAACCCTTTGTGAATCACGTGAGTGAAAAGACTTTTGATATCTTCTGAATTTGGTATATAGTACTGAGTCAGTGACAGATCGGAAACAAATATGCAGGTAAGAATTCTTTTATTTGGATGGGCCCGACACCGAGGGTGAACATTATGAACCCTGAACAAGTAAAAGACGTATTCTCTAAGATCTATGGCTTTCGAAAGCCTCAAGAACATCCACTTACAAAGTTGCTGGCATCCGGACTTGTAGATTATGAGGCTGAGAAGTGGGCTAAACACAGAAAGATTATCAACCCGGCATTCCATCTTGAGAAGCTGAAGGTAATTAAGTGATCTAATGGGTAATTCCGAGGTTTTGAATTATGATGAACTATTTCAACCATTCAATCTCACATTAATATGCTTAGCAACAAATTAGTCATTTATTGTTCTAAATTAATGATAAAACATAATGACACTACAGAATAACTGGGCTACAGCGGTGGCCAAAAAGCGCTGGTAGAGGCCAACTCCCTTTAAAGGAAGAGATTAATGAGAAAATTAAATTGGGTTTTAAGAAATGTAGCACTTAGTAATCGTATGCTCCTGATATTTATGTGTGTCTATAAGATCCATAAATATATCATATAGTGCAAAATATATATAAGTGTATATGTAACATTTAAATATTAACATTATAACTTCGAGACTAATAAATCTTTTTGTCTTCTTAATTAGTAAGAAAATCGCTGCATATGCATGCAGAATGACATTGGCTACAAAGCTCAAGCTATAGTATTAATACTTGGATCTTTGTGTAAGGGATATAATTTTATATGGTAGCTTGATATGACACTCACGGCCTATATATAATATATATAGATCTTGACGTTGTTTTTGTGTGTTCTATTATTTATGCAGAATATGTTACCCGCATTTCATCAGAGTTGCAAGGAGATGATTGGCAAATGGGAAAGTTTGGTCGCTGAGAAGGGATCAATTGAGTTAGATGTCTGGCCTCATCTTCAAAATTTGGCGAGTGATATGATCTCTCGAACAGCTTTCGGAAGTAGCTATGAAGAAGGAAGTAAGATTTTCGAACTTCAAAGAGAGCAAGCGGAGCTTTTCATGAAATTAATACAATCTGTTTACATTCCAGGAGGGAGGTAATCTCAAACTTTTACAATTTTTGCCACTAACATTTCAATTAATTACGTATACGCATGCATGTCATTGGACTAATTAGCTTCGTCTTATCAAATGAACGAAAGAAAGAAAAAAATCAAACAAAAACAGAAAGTTATATATATATACATATATATATATATATATATGTAGAACTCATTTTGTGATCTCTGTTAAAAAAAACTAAAGATTAGATCCAAATTCCAAATTATAGCTAGAGGGGTGAATAGGTATTTTAAAAAACTCAATGCAATACTATAAGCACTTATACCAAATTCACGTCCAATCAGAAACAAATTCAACAAACTGTCAATTTGCAGATTACTAGTCGTCTTACTCCAGACTAATGGTAATCTAACCTTAACACAAAATTGCAAGAACAACAAATTCTTTAAGTCAAGATTGTTTAATGAAAGTCCAAGACTCTTAATTAATCAATCAAGATAGTTAAAGAAACGTTTTAATGTATCAAGACAGCCATTAAAAGACAAGCAATCACACAGATTTTTTGTTCACAAAGTGAAAACTTCCTTAAAGGGTCCTTTTTCAAGAAGTAAAAACATTATGGGTTTAGGCCACAACACTAATCCACTATGAACAACAATTTTACAGTTGGTGATCCTATACAACCCAGTTGTCTATCCAGATTTTCCAACTCGCAAAGCCACTCGAGAAATCTTCTCAAACCAGTGGCTGGCACTCAATTCTTGATTAGAACTCTGATCTCATTCATGTGGATGCTATGTGAACTCATAGGTGCCTTCAATTCTGGAACTCCAACAACTCCCCTTGAGAACTCTCAAGTCCCTGGTTGATCGGTGATTGCTATCTTCAACAAACAAGTAGAGATGGTTGAAACCTAACACTAGCAAATCTCTACTTCGTCATCCTTCCAATCTTTAGGAAGCAACACTTTCTCTCAACTAATATCTTCAATAAGCATGTCTTCACGTACCGAGTCCAAGTTTTTTTTACATGATATGTAAACCTAAAAGACACTTAACAAAATAACGTTTTCACATGATAATTTTGTCAACTTACAAAAGCATTTACTATCTGTCAACCGGTTTAAGTTAAAAATCCTAATAGAAAAATCCTAATAGGTCCAAATAAACGGCTCTCGCTCTGCCACTGAATTAATGAGTTACATTGATAGCACAGACCATCAGGTAAGTTAGTCCATTAACGGTTGAACTTACAATTCAATCTTTTTCTATTATTATTATTAGCTAGATAATTTAATCTAAACCGTCCATAAAAGTCATTAATGCGGTGTCTAGAGGTGATTATTCATTTATTTTTAACCTGTTAGGACTGAATCTGAACGCAAGCCGTGTGTAAATATGCTTCCCATTCGGTAAACGTTATTATGGTCAAGCTAAAGTACAGGGGTATCAAGCTCTAATCTCTCCGCCCTTACCTTTTCTTCTTCCAAAAGAAAAAACGAAGATAAAGAACTACGGATGGTCTGTGCATAGGCCAGTATATGAAGGAATCTAAAAATTAAAGTATTCCAACTTTACTCTGTTTTGCATGTCCTTTGCATGTATATAGGTTTCTGCCAACTAGGACCAACAGGAGGATGAAAGAAAATGAGAGACAAATACAAGCTTCGCTTAAAGCCATTATCAAGAAAAGAGAGAAGGCAATAAGGGCAGGTGAAGCCAAAAATGTTGACTTGTTAGGCATACTTCTTGAGTCCAACTTCAAAGAAATTGAAGAACATGGGAACAACAGGAACGTCGGAATGAATATCAAAGAGGTAGTTGAGGAATGCAAGCTTTTCTACTTCGCGGGGCAAGAGACAACCTCGGTTTTGCTGGTCTGGACATTGGTTGTGCTGAGTGAGTATCCAAATTGGCAAGCACGTGCAAGAGAGGAGGTTCTACAAGTTTTTGGTGAAAACAACCCAGACTTCGAAGGGTTAAATATTCACCTAAAAGTTGTAAGTATATATTTCTTCGTACTTAAATATTATATATGTACGTGCATGCTATGCATCTTCTATGTCTGAAACAAATTAAATTGATAGTTGTATTTAATGTTACAGGTGACCATGATTTTGTACGAGGTTCTAAGACTCTACCCACCGTTAGCTGTTCTCAATAGAACTGTCCATGAAGATACGAAACTTGGAAATTTGCATTTACCAGCTGGAATTGGCATTAGCTTACCGACAATCCTCGTCCATCTTGATAGTGAACTCTGGGGAGATGATGCAAAGGAATTCAAACCAGAAAGGTTTGCGGAAGGAATCTCAAAGGCCACGAAGGGCCAGGTTTCGTTCTTCCCATTTGGATGGGGACCTCGGATTTGCATTGGCCAGAACTTTGCTCTGATGGAAGCTAAACTGGTTCTCTCGATGATTCTACGAAGCTTCTCCTGGGAGCTTTCCCCATCCTACGCCCATGCTCCTAACTCAGTCATCACTCTTCAACCACAATATGGTGCTCACCTTATTCTCCGTCATCTCTAGACTACGAAGACATTTTTTATTTTCAAACAAGATGACGAGGAATCTGGTCAAACAGTACGTACTGTCCTATCTTGTGGTAAATTTTTTTGTTTTCCTAGTAGTACATTGTAGCCTCGTACTTGGCTAAAGACCCAGTATCCTATCTTTCTTAAGTATCCATATTGTATAATTAACGTCTTATTTTATTGTGAAATAAATGTTTCTTGCTTATGATTTGTACGTTTATAATTAGAATTTGTTATCTCAAATTCTAATTTAAGAAAATAAAATCACGTCGGGCTATCAGCACCACTTAAAATCCAGAAAGAAGAGAAACCCTACAAATGGTGATTTAAACAATGCAGATCCATTTATTGAATCTAACAATCCCGATATAATATTAATCTGAATAACCCTACTCAGAACCACACCATGCAAAAACAACCTCAGACCTTTGAGCCTCTTTTTATGGATGCTTCACGAACGATTTCGTTCTTCAATACTAAAACTCCGGCAGTCAAATGGCTCTAGCATTCTGAAGGTTTCAACAAGGAAGGTTGGTTTCATGGTGATTAAATGCGAGAAAAATCTAATAATTAAGATTTGGAATATCTAAGGTATTTGCCTCTCTCAATGGGAACTTAATGGAATAATAATATGACATCTTTAGAGTTAGATCTGTTCACATAAGGTATAAAATGAATCTACGAGTTCGAGTTCGAGTTCAATTAGGATTCTAAAATGATAAGAATTTTGAAATTTTATTTTCGTTCGCTTGAGCAAGGGTGGAGCGACTACCGGGCGAACTTCTTCATTCTGAATTAGCTAGAGCCAAGCAGTGGGTGTAAGGCGAGCAAACTCTCTCTGCGAAAATTCATATAATTTGCTCGAGCCAGCTAGCGCGTCTGATGAGCGACACCTCTTTGTGAAAATCCACAACATTCGTTGGAGCTAGTTAGAGCACGTCGATCTGATGATGAAAACTCTCTCTAAAAATCCACATCAGTCAAGTAGCGTACCTCTTTCGCTCGAGCCAAGTAGCGTACATCTGTTGAGCGAGTGCACTCTATGATGCATTTACATGGTATGCTCAAGCTTAGATGTACTCCTTAGAATCTTCATTGCTTGAGTCTTAATGAGATTAACTCTGTCTTCTTATCACTTAAACTTAAGACATACACTACAAAAAAAACAGGTATACAACAACGGTCTTTTTAGCGATTGTCTCTAAAAACGCCACTAGAGCATCCCTTATACAGTGTTTGTCTACGACCGTCGTTAAAAGATAATTTGTAGAGGCGTTTTTGTAAAAAACGCGGCTATAGGTTTTTTATAGCGGTACATTTTAATAAGTTTTGCCAAAAGTTTGACTTCTAGCACTGTTTTACAAAAAATACCGCTATAGATTGCCTTGTAGCAGTGCTGCCAAAACTTTGCGCTTTAGGGGTGTTTGGGGGCAAAACGTTGCTAAAACTTATGCCTGTAGCGGCGCTTTGCAGGAGTGAGTTTTTGCAGCATTTTTTATTAAGTGCCGCTAAAACATGAACTTGTGTCAGCATTTTGTAAAAAAAGATGTTAGAGTTGACACTTTTAGCAGATAAAAAATAGCGTTATATCTTTAGCTGTATTTTTCACACAAACGCTGCTATAAACTGTATTATAGCGACGTTATGTTAAAAATACTGCCACATGTTGTAGATAAACTAGCAACCAATAGATACAGTGGTAGGTATTAGTGCTGAAGATACCATTCCAACTGCAGATGGTGATGATGATAATGGTGATGGTGCAAGTGCATATGGTACAGAAGCTGCTTTTGCTACTACTAAAGATTAAAGTTATTGTTATTTTATATTAGAAACTTGTCACTTTTTAGATTACTTGTAGAGACTCGTGTTTTAAAACTTGTAAGACACGGTTATTTAATCAATGATGAAGTATATTTTTTTATTATCCTTGTTCTTAAGTTTTTGCATCAATTAACTATGGTTATTAAAATAAATTGTACTACAGATTAAAAATGCAGAATTTTTTTTTATAAATACAGCTGTTGCAAGATTTTTTTCTTTGGAAAGTGAAAAAAAACGCTACTTAGCGGTGTTTTTTTCAAACATTGGTATAGTTCTCTGGTAGAGATTTAGCGGCGTTTTTTGAAATGCTGGAGTTGGTCTTTCACTGCGTTTTTTAGACATCATCAAAAGCATGGTCCATAGTTGCGTTTTACAAACGGGACCACAAAATCGACTAGTAGTAGCGTTATCTAAACACCGCAATAGGTTGTCTGTAGCGACATTTTGTCGCTATAAACCTTCAGCAGCGTTTTAGGGTCTGTAGTGGCATTTGTGACCGTTGCTAGATGACTGCTGGGGTAGATTGAACTTTCACCGGTGTTTGTGATAAGTTTCTAAAATCCTACCCGACGCACATATCACAACATTTGCAAATGTCGCTAAAAACTTAGCATCGTTTTTTTTACCTATACCTACATTTTTTGACTACTGTTATAGCTTGATTTTTTTTAATGACTCTTAGACGCAAAATAACTCAATTTAGACTTCATTTAAGACAGAATAAGCCACCACTCTCTCTCAATTGTCTCTATAATTCGGATGACCAAATTAGAGGGAAATTCGATCCACCTTTGGACAAAGGATGATCGTGGTTTGTACACTCACTCACAGATCACATTCTCTTTTTTAACTCACGTGAAACTGGCTTAAAAAAAATAAAAACTCACGTGATAAGTAAATGGTTCCATTTCATGAGATGAGGACTAGAGATCCCATTTGAGGTAGACCCCACATCAGACTCTAGACCTCCTATCGAGTCCCTGTCCACAAAATGCATTTCTCAATCTTATCATAGCAGGCAGACAGGTTTCTAGAAGTGGTGCCCTCTAGAATATTTGAGAGTCCGTACCACCAACTCAAACTCTAGAATATTTGCCATGTTTTTTTTTTTTTTTATCTTAGCTATTTGCCATGTTCGGCCTATTGCAAATTCGTAGCTGAGCTTGAGTTTGGCAGGTTCAACTTATGGGTAGTTCAGAATAGGGTTTTTCTTTTATGGGCCATAGTCCGATGTAGGTCGGTCCAACATTTTTTGCATAGATGCACAAACTCGGAAATTGATATATAACCTATTAAGTGTGAAGCATAAATTTCAGCTAAACAACATTGAAGGAAAAATAAATGAAGTGTTACAACATTAGATTTCAATAATTTATGTTTGAGACATCCCTGTTAGGCACTGGTGCTGTTCCAATAACGCTAGTGAAATTAGTTGTCTGGATTTTGGGTGTGGGGTTTGGGATGTAATAGACGTTGGATTTGCTGATGTTGCTATAAACCTTGATTATTATACTTCGTCTTTTCAAACTATGATCTCCAACTATTATCTCATCTGCAACTTGTCCGGTACATTACCAACTTTTGACAAATTATTCCTGAGATTAAAATCCAACTATTAAATTTATGTCACATGTCATTTTCTTAATTCATTAAATGCTAAAAAAATAAAAAAAAATAAAAACACTTGGGTCAAATATGTAAAAGACTAAAAAAATAGTTCAATATAAATGTTGGGAACAGTTTTAAATGCTAAAAATGCCACTATTAAAGGCCGGTTACTGCATTTAACAATGGTGGTAGCAATAGCCATATTTAAAAACTGGCTCATCCCGTGGCGATGACAGTTATTGCCAGAATCGGCACCTCTACCGAGTTTGAACAACATTATATGTAATTAGTTTGGTTTAGCTTGGTTTTTATTTTTTGTTGTTTTGTTTTGGTGTCTATTTGTTTTTGGTTGTTTTCATGGTGTGTAGTTTTGTTTCAGTTTGAAATACCTTTTATTCTGTTCTTTAAAACAAACGTAATTTTGAGAATAAATTAACTCAATTGCGGAATCAAGTACCATCTTGGAAGTCGAATTTTTGAACATATCCTCTTTTTATTCATTTGGTAAACGAAAAGCAAAGATCAAAACGTGAATATTCTTCCTTCCAATAACAAGAGAGGAGGCAAATTACAGAGGCTAAGCATCTCTACTTTAAGATTTGTACATAGTTAATATTAATAGTACAAACTAATTGTTGCATCTTTTCAAATAACTTTGACTACCAACATAAAGCACCATTATTACCCAAAAACATATAGCGTCATTATCATTGTCCATTTACCACAATTCAGTTTGATTGACCTACCAATTAAATATCTGTCATGTGAAAAACTCATTTTTTGTCGTGGTGTTTTTTTAAATCAACTCCCTCATTATTTATAATACCAAATTAATTTAATTTTAGTTCTTAATTTTCAAAATTTTAAATCTAAGACATTTTTTACATTAAAAAAAATTCTACCATAGTTAGCCCCTTCATATTCATTCTTATCTGCCATTGGATTGCCCTTGTGGGAGCAACCTTCTCCCTATAAACTAGCCTCTTACATGATGACTAGCCAGGCCTGCTTAACATGGCCAGACCCGCTGGTAAGTGCAATTTGTTTTTTCTTGCCAGTTTTCTGAGAACGAGAAGCCAAACAGTTATGGATACTCTGCTTGCTCTGGAAAATGAAAGGTGTATAATATGAGGCAGCTGACGTCTTTTGCCAAAATGCAGCAAACACACCAGACAGCCATTTAGTTTTAAACAACAACCTCAAAATTAATGTTGATTTCATGTCAGGTATGATGTGTAACACAGATTGCACTCATGACTCAGCCATAAGGTTCAGAACCAGTGATCAGCCACATGGCTTCCATCCTATGACAAGAACCACATCATACATACCTAAAAGCTTACAGAGCTTTCGTGACAACTGAGAAATTTTAAAGGCGAGAAGCCGTAGGGGTTATTATAACACCAACTTCAGCACCAAAGCAAATGGTTAACACCAAGATGGAGGAAAGAAGTCAGACCCAAAAACCCTCAAATAGATGGGAACGATGTACGAAGTTAAAATTGCAGTAATTTCGGGCAGTTTTCCTGAATGTTTAACATGAAAGAGAACATGCAAAAACCTTGAGGCTGCCCCATAACAATTATTCACATATTGGCCGGGTGAAATTGAGCTTTCGCAATTATTTGTTCAATTTCTCGAAGCGAGAACCCATTTGGAACGGCCATGAACAAGAAAAATAAACTTAAAAATGAAATCAGAACATAGAACTGTGCAAGACCTTTCTTAAGGGTTGCAAGAGATGTATCTAATTGCAGAGAAAGAGAGGTATTGGATTTTCTATATGCCGGCAACGGAACACGAGCGCCATTTTACCGTACAGGAGCCGCCCGGTTCTCTCAAAAGGCAGTTGACATGCTAGGGTTGGATTCCTTTCGTACTTATAGCGATTTTGTGAACCAAATTGTCCATCTTGCCCTTACCTATTGCTACCGAACCGATTGCTGGCCCGTGGCCAAGTCTGGAGGTGAGCCCGAGAAGTGATTTGGGGATGTTTTAATTTAATACTAAACTCGAAAAAAATAAAAATGTTTTAAACCTACAAACTGCTAGTTCATTTATCGCTTTAAACTATTAAATTTGAGAAATTAAAAATATTTTTTTACTTAGTTAATTAGAAAGAAAGAGTAAAGAATCTACACATCATAAAAGTTAGGGTTAATGATCATTTTGGTCCCTGAAATTTACATAATTTTCAAAAAGATATCTAGGTTTTAAATTTGCTCAAATCAGTCTCTGGGTTATTATTGTTTGTCGATTTAATCATTTCGCTCAATTTCGTCATTTACATGCACAGTCAGCTAACGGCGGACACGTTGCTCTCAATAAGATCCAGCCATTTGTACCACTTAAAAAAAACTCAAAAAGGAACAGCCACGATGGCATCTGCGTTGTTTTTTTTTTTAAAAAAAAAAAACTGAATGGGGGAGGGGAGTCGGGAGCCACCCCGCTGCAAGGGGAGGGTCCCCCTTTGCGGGGTGGCTCAAGGCCACCCACCCTGGCGACGAGGAGCCCACATCTGGGCTCCCGTTCGTAACAGTGGCGACTACAAGCCAACGTTCAAGTCACTTTTAGTCTTTTTTTAAAAAAAAACGCAAATGCCACCGTGGCTGTTCCTTTTTGAGTTTTTTTTTTCAAAGTAGTACACGTGGCGGGATCTTATTGGGAGTGACGTGTCCCGCCGTTAGTTAATTGTGCATGTAAAGGACCATTTTAAAAAAAATATAAACTTAAGGACTAAAATAATCATTAACCCTAAAAGTTGAGACATTGGAAACCTAAATCATCTCTAACACCATCTCTAAAACCACCGAACTCTTAAGATATTATAGACCTTACAAAATATCATTAAACTATCAAAATTGAGACATCGGAAGCCTAAACGACAGTTAATAAACTATTTTTTTATTAACTTCAATATTTTTTTATAAATTCTACAACTTTTTACAAATTTCAATATCTTTTTACAAATTTCAACAACATTTTCATCAATCCTAATTGAATCTACACGTTCTTCAATAAAAAATATGCCCATCCAATTGGCTGACAAATATATGAAGGTAAGTATTTGATAAATGCCAAAATGAAGGGAAATTGGATTCAAAAATTGCAAAAAAAAAATTGGGAACTTTTCTGTAAAGAAAAAGAAATATTACAGTTGAGTTCTTTGAAATATTCTGATTCATACATCCTTCTAAAAACTCGTTGCAACGAACCAAATAGATATCGGAGAAGATGACATTTGCTATTACCATAACAGGTGTTGGAATCTATGACCAAAAAAAATAGAACTTTCAATTTTTAGTTAAATTAGTTTATTTGCTTGTAAACTTATTATTTAAAATAAAAAAAAATCAATGAAATTTTTTCAATAAAAAAAATTATTTTCAGTATTTGATTATTCCTTTTTAAAAAAATTAACGTTTTAACGCTTAATAATTTAAGTATTTACATAAAAAGCCTTAATTACCATGTACAGGTACTTGTGGTTTACACTTTTGACATTTTAGTCCTTGAGTATCGATTTCAAACATCTGAGGTAATTTTTTATGACAAATCGATCCTCGTGCAATTGTCGTTAGCCAACGGATGAAATGGTGCTCATGTGGATTTTAAATGACATCTTAACTTTAATTGTAGGCTGCCAGGTGGCATGAGAATTTTTGCATAAAAATTGGTCATCTCAATTCAATTGCTGCAAATTCAATTTTTATTTTTAATAATTTTGTCTTGGAAGAGCATTTTCGGTCATTTTGCATATAATTTAAAGGCCAAATAAAAAAAGACAAAATTTGTTTGTTTTTTAAACATATGGAGCGGAAATGAAATAAAGTATTTTGGAACTTGAGAAATGCTTACTGATTTTTACCCATAGATATGAGGCTTATTATAATGTTCCCAAAAAATTTTAAAAAAGGTACAAAGTATCTAATTAATAATTTGTGAGCATAATGTGATAAAAATAATAGATTATAGTACAAAATATCAAGACCCTATAGTTGAAGGATGCAAAGTATATTTATCGCCACAATATATGTAAAAACCCGGTGGATCAGATCATTTACAAATATTCACCACGCGTTTTTGCTACCGAGAAAGTGAACGGTCAGCTCAAAGAGACATGATGGGTCGTGAGACGATTAGATCGAGTTTTGCGTTTGTCTATCTAAAATTTTGACATAATAAAATAATTACAACATACTATATCTCACCATTAAATCATTCATTTCCACTATAAAAAATATAAAAACAATTCATTCAAATAATCTATTTCTTTACTTTTTCATCAATTCCAATATTCAAAATTTTAACTTACAAACATACCAGAGTCAACAAAGTCGAGGAAGGAGGCGAGATACAACCATTCGTCTCTCTTCCAATAAATCAAAAAGAATTACTGAATGAATACGAGCTGTGGCAAATACCCGATGCGATTCTAATGCATGTTCATGCTAACAGAAGAGCGGATCCAACACCAACACGACTTCTTTCTCAGGAAGTGCATAAATGAATTCCCAAAATAGCCAATAGGCAATTCCATTTCCTTATGAACTACACTAGCAAGTTCTTCCTTTCATATGGCAAACAAGGTGAATTTAATGAAATCATGCCGGCTGTACCTTCATTTTAGGATCCTCGTCACTCTCATTCCAATGATCCAAAGCTATCGGGTGGCCATACCTGATGAATAGAAAAAACACAAAAAGATTTCCAAATCGTCAACTATAATAAAAGAAACGCTAAATCAGTATAAACAAGAATATGACGGACAAAAAAAGTCAATACAGATTGGTTATTACTTACATGCAGCTCAACATTCATAAAGAAGATGAGGATAAATTCAGTCTACCAGATACCTCACCAAGACCTCAAAAACCACATTCCTTCAAGTTGTTTATATCTACAATACTTATACTATGACTTCTAGAACAAAAAGAAACCCATTTAAGCACAAATGTAGTAAAAATGCTTCTGCTTGTAAGTATCACTACATGCTCTTTTCATGCACTGATGTTTTTTAGGAGAAGTAATAGAGGACTAAATCACTACAAGGGTAGCAACAATAGGAAAAGCCCAAAAGACTCAACACAACTAATCATCTTAGACTTAAAACAGTTCCAGGTTGCCATGTTGCCATTAATCCTAACAAGGTACAACCATAACATTCAGCTACCTTTATCACCGTTAGGAAGTACTTTTGAAATTGAAATCACAATGGGAAACACTACTTATCAAACACTAAAATATCATCAAATTCCAAAAGTAAGCAGAGGTAAAAACACCTACCGTTTTCCTTGAAGAAGACCATAAGGAATAGACCCAAAATGACGTGAATCGCTTGAGGCAAACATGTTATCACCCTGAATCCAAACATGGCCCTTTGGCACCTATTCATTCAAACCCATAGAAAGAAAGCAGCAAAATTATCTGTTGCAGAATCAGTGACAAACAACTTAAAACTTGAAAAAACATAATAACTCAGAAACAGTAAGAATAAAGGAAAAAGAAACCGATAGAATTATGCAGCCATGATGGAAAGATAAGTTGCTCCCTTTGGAGAAATTCTCAGTTTTGGAGCTCAAAAGCTTTTCGTGGGCTGGGTCATCATACAATAGATTTGAGATGAGATCCATTCCCTTATGAAGCTTATTAAATCCATAAGATGGAAACAAAATTTTTAATTTGATTCAATTAGACTTTTGAGTTATAGGAACTTTCATGTATGACAGCAGATATGAGATTTTATACAATTTCAGTGCATGATTATAGTTTTGTAATGAGTTTCTTAAATATGTTTAATCTAAACAACTCTAGAAGTTTTCTGGTGGTATGGAAGTCTATTATTGGGTTCTACCAAGAATGTTTTAGTAGTTAAATTAAGAGTCCTAGCTCTAGTAGGTTAAGTGAGGGTCAATTGTTTAGACAAGGTTGCTTTATGATGTATTCAAGAAATTCAAGGTATGATTAATGAGATACGGAGCATACCACGGAAGTGGTAGCCCAAATGGTAATGCGGTCACCTTGTATTGAAGGTGAGGATGAAGATCCTTAGATCGAAACCCCCAGATGCATTTATTAGTTGCACTTTCATGGGGCTATACTGAGGTCTCCTCTTCTTGGATGAGGTAGTTTTGGCTCGATTCAATACTTGCAGCGGATGAGAGCCCCTATGGTCACGCCCAGGGGGGTTGGCTATGCTAGTCGCCCCCCCCCCCCCACACACCATACTTTTGCTTTTTTTTTAAAAAAAAAGTGAGATACAGAGCGTTGAGTACTGAGGCACAATAGACGCAATGTTTCCTTTCTCTCACTGGTGCATTGTTACAAATCAGGTTAGACAGAAGAGATGCTTCCTATCATTCAAGATTCTCTATCTACTCCCTTCTTTACAACCCAAAACATACTTATATACAAGCCCTACAACCACAAGCTTTTAGCCACCATATAGCCTATAGATCAGCCTATAAATCCCAGACACAACTTCCTACACTAATTCCTGTAGCCTAGATTATGCATTCACACCCCTTTTCACCTTGTAAAACCTCTCTTCCTGAACCTAATTAACCCAAAACCCTTTCTCACCATAACGAATTCTAAGAACCTCATTCTTTTTTCTCCATTTTAGTGCTCATCATAAGCATAACCAGACAGGTTGTCCATAATCTTGCCAACGTCACTCTTTCTCTTTAATGGTGCATTGTTACTGATTAGGATAGACAGAAGAGATGGCTCCTATCATTCAAAATTCTCTCTCTACTGCCTTCTTTACAACCCAAAACACTCTTATACACAAACACTAAAACCACAAGCTTTTAGCCACCATATAGCCTATTAGACCAGCCTATAAATCGCAGACACAACTTCCTACAGTAAATTCCTGTACCCTAGATTATGCATTTAGACTCTTTTTCACCTTGTAAACCCTCTCTTCCTGAACCGAAGTTTTAATCGAACCCTAAAGCCTTCCTCTCACCATAACAAACTCTGAGAACATCATTCTTTTTTTTTTTTCCATTTTAGAGCTCATCACAAGCATGACTAGACAGGTTGTCCATAATCTTTCCAACGTCCAAAAGAGTAGTCCAAACATAACATTAATATTTAAGTTTAAAAAGATGTAATATAAGAAAAGTGCACACAGAGGATTGGATTTGTCGTTTATTCACATTTGTAATGAACAGTACCAGTGGAATAGTAAAGGTATAACTGGAGGATTAAACCTTGAGCCCCTCATTCAGATGAGATATGGTTATGATCAATATCGCATGGACCCATTATGTGTTGCAGGTGCAGGTAGTATACCTAGGCGTCAGATTCATCCAGTCACCATAGGAAACAAGGGAAACACTTCAAAATTTGAAGTTTTCAAGTTCTCTTTGACTCTAACCAAAGGTACCATGAAGTATCCACGTAATGTAACATGTTAAACATGGGCACACACCCTGTTTGTTCTATTCCCATGATAGATACATGGGTTAAGAACATACTTCTGTGAATATGTACCCTTTGTGAAGTCAGAGAAACATCACAAATGGGCAGTCCCATCTGTATAATAATAACTATGACTTGTTATAGATCACTTAGTTAATGCGGAAGGCTGTAATTATTTTGGCAGTATAAAGCTGCACCATGGAGAATTTAGACATATATATGATATTGCATAATTCCAAAAATATGCGGGCAATAGACCTTCAAGTTGGGACTTACTTAATTCTAAATGTTGAACCATTTCTCTTGAAAAAAGAGCAAAGATGATTGTTGGGCAGTCAGGATAAGAGAAAAAATATTCCCACCGCTGATGCTACAATCTTCCTTAAGTTAGGTAAGGGACAAGAATGCTTCGACACCCAACAGAATCAAAATCTAAGTGGGGGAAAAGTCATCTGCTCTCTGGTCTCTTTAAGAATAACAACAACAAAAGATTTGCCTCTTCAGCTTAGTCAAAAAACTTGCTAGGCTAATCTGAGTACACGAAACCGCTTTCATCATAAACAACAAGAACACATGCCTGAAACCAAGCTCATAGGCTTGCAATTTCAGGGATAATGAACCTACGTCACAAGAAATTGCAAATACTCTCAGCTTAATCAATTATCCCAACTAATAGCTGGGAGGAAGAATTTGAATTCGAACATATAGTCATACCATGAGAGACCCAACTTCCACTGAAAGCTGGCAATAGCTAGTTCTGAAACCAAAAAAAAAAAACTAACAATTGTTTGCAAATGATGGCAAGCTGCATTTGGCTTTCTTACACTAGATGAAAACGTGAGTAAAACGTTTCGATTCCTAATCTCCTGATACACTGAGAGAGCGTTTTATGTTGAGGGTGCTTGGGGGGCAAACTTGAGGGACATTTGGAAATGACAGCAAGATTTACTGGATCTCCAACGTATTCGTAAATACGTTGGGGGATAGAGTTTTGATCTTCACCCACTTTTTGGTCCAAGAGAGAGGTTTGTATTTAAGAGTGATCAACTTGGATATAACAAACAATCACGTAGAATATCAAGCACAAAAAAAACTTCTTGCCGAAGGATCCACACCAAATTCAAGAACACACATCGTAGCATCTAAGACGAAGGAAAGTTGACTATAGAAGAGTAATCGTGATTGATAATTTGATCCTTACCACAACAGTTTGACACCTGTCATTGTGAACGGGGTCCGCAAAGAAGGAGACAATGTCGCCTTCCATGCCCACAATACGCTTAGTCAGAATCCTTCTGGGGTCCAAGGGAGAGCGAACCAGCACCAAGTCCCCGACGACAACCTTCCCAAGTCTGTGCGAAATGTGCTCGGCCAATAGCACGTCGCTGGTAAGATTCAAAGTCAGGAGCATATTAGGCCCGTACACCTGCAACCACACGATACCTGCGATCTCTAATAACATTAAAATAAAACAAAAAAAAGAGTAAAAAGAGTAAAAAAACAAAAAAACTGACAGGAATGGGAAAGGAAGAGGAGAAAGATAGGGTGACAGACGAGGGTAGGGGAGCAGAGGTAGGTGTTGGTGACATGAAGCAAGCAAAGGAACTTGGCTATGATGGCGGTGCGTTCTAGTGCCTCCTTCGCTAAGCTTCTCCATTGCCCCATGTATCTCAGTAGCCCCATCTTTCTCTGGAGAGCTTTGGATTTCTTGCAGATCGAGCAAAAATCGAAATCTATTATCTAGACCCAACGACAGCCCAACACTGTCCTATTCGTGACTGAGGGTTTTTGTAGAATTGTTTTTTGTTTGGGTAACCGTCCTGGGTGTATAAAACATAAATTTTTTGGAATTAGTGTAATTTTTTTGGGTTAATTACAAAAACCCCTCAAACATTTCATTTATCCCAATATCTCCTAAAATATAACTCGTGGCAGCCCGGCTCCACGAACATACAAAAACGTCACAGTTTCATTTTTTATTCGTTTTTTAACGAAATCTTTAACGCTTTCCGTTACACGTGAGATCGTTCATATCAAAAAACCAAAATGCCCCAATTAAAAAGAACGTTGAAATTGAAATGAAGTGGACAACCCCGAAAACGTTGAAGGAAATACTCACCTTTCTCACCTAAAACTGAAGAACCATTTTCTTCCTCAAATCAACGGTTTTCGAACTTGAATCAAACACGTATGTGTGCATCGAAGAAGCGTTGTAGGTAAGTCACCTAATGTCGAATGTTTATGTTGTTTATTTTCGGCCAAACTGACTGATTTAGGGTTTAGTGGGTTCTATGTTGCTTGCGAATGAGTAGTGGGTAGGGTCAATGATGGGAGAAAATGATGTTTGCAACTTGTTCCCTGCATTTGTTGAAAATGTAGGGTTAGTGTGTTGTATTTTTTGAAGTGTCGGTCAGGTCATTGTCGGTAGGGTCAGTTTGCATTTGTACTTTTGTTCTATCCTCGAGTTATCCCCTGTTGTTTGGAAAATATAGCACTATTGGGTAAAACGTTGATTGTTAAAATGCCGAATGTTTATGTTGTTTATTTAGCTTAGTGGTCCCCTCCCTCCATTATTATGTGCTTCCCAATAAGTGTGCAGTTGTTTGTCTGTTTGTTAATTTTTAAAGCACCTGCCTTTTTGCACTTGCCATTTGTTGTAAGTCTTGGCCTTTATATAATTGTTGTTCTTTTAATTGATGTACTTTTAATTGCTTTAAATTAATAATTGTACTTTGGTATTAACATTTTAGGATGTATGATTGAAACGTGCAATACCTGCAATTGTTTATTAAGTTATTTTCCTGTTTTGATTCAGATACTGTTTTTGGATTCACCAAAAGAAAGTGATCCCCTTTAAGTACTTTTATTACCACTTCCAAAAAGCAAATAAAAGTACCTTTTGCCTATATCTTTTGCGTGGGGTTATGTGACTTTTTATATGCTTATAACTTAGTCACTGTGTAGGGTTATGTGAATTTTATATGTTTATATCTTCTGCTCTTTGCATGCTTTTTCTTCTTCCCTAAAACAGTGACTGAGTTCAATAGATAGAAGTCAATTAGTCTTTATGTTTGCATCTCATTATCTCTCATTTGCGTCTCTGTACGAGAACTACCATTGTGTGAAGTTGAAGATGCTAAAAATGCAAGATAAAAGTTGAACTCATGACAAAGAATATAGCTTAATGAGATAAAACTGCACCTAACCAAAAATTAAAAATCTTCTAAATGTGGTGAGTTTCAAGATGAAATATGTAGATGCAAATCGAAATTTCAGATAACTTAATGGTAGGGTTTTCAAATTTTAAGTAATATTTTAAAAAGTAAACTTAATGGTCTTCTTTACTGTTTGAAAAGTTGTAAAATGATTTATTAGGTTTTAATGTCAATTATGTTGGCTTTTGTGCACAATCGAGATTTTGATGATTTCAATAAATGGATCAAGTTTATAAAATGGACATCTTCAAAGACAAAGACGACTTGATGAAGAGCAAAAGACTTGAAGAAAGAAGAACAAGAAGATGAAAGGAGCTCAAAGTGAAGTTTCAAGACGTTAGGGTATAATCCTTGTAACTCTTTGCTTCACTTTTGACAAGAATTATGAATCACACTTGCATATCTTTCAAAACGTGCATAAACCGTTTTACCTTTTGTTTGAAAGATTAAAATGTTTTTAAAGGTTTCAAAACATCCCGAATATATTCTCAAACCTTTCATATACTTATGGGAAGTAAGTCTTTAAAATTGAGTGTTTAAAAGTGGTCAAAAACATGGTTTTAAATTAACCGGTCGATGAACTTTTTGTAGCGGTCGACCTCTATATGAAAATGATGATCTTGACAACATTCAAATTTATGACCGTTGGGCAACAACTACTTGAACCGGTCGACAGGTACAACTATAAAATTGTCAAATCGACCCCTAACGGCTATAAACGGCTAGTTTTCACATATAACCTATAAATACATCTTTATTTCATCTAAAATGAAGAACCAACAACCACATATCATTTATATAGCTTGAGAAATATCTTAAACCATCATATTCTATATTTCTCATAGCATTCACACAAAACACACTTTCATATCCACGTCTTTGTATGAATCAAGAGATAAAGCCTTCTATTTTCATATCTACTCTATCAAGAGAGTTTTTGTTCATCTATCTTCATATCCAAGAGAGGTGTTTCCTTTAATGAGGTTGTTCACTAAAGAAGAAGCTTAGCAAGTGTATATCTCAAGCTTGTTAGGTTGTGAGTGGTGAGCCCAAAAAAACCACTTGGGTGGGTTTGAGTGTTGAGCCCGGGAAAACACTTGTACGGTTTTCTAGCATCCGGAAGCTAGTGTGTAAAACTATTGGAAGATACTGGAAAACCTCAAGGCTCGGTGAAGGAGCTTGAGGGATGGATGTAGGCGGGTTTGCCGAACCACCTAAAAATCGAGTGTTTGCTTCTCTTATCCTTACTCTTTACTTTCAGCACATACTTACTCTAATTGCATATTATATTTGTGCTAAAGTAGTATCTACTAGCAAACACGTCTTTGGGAGTCAATACTGAAAAGCTTTAGAAAACCAATTCACTCCCGCTCTTGAGTTGCCTTAATCCTGAAAACTAGGACTCATAATTGGTATCAGAGCTTGGTGCTCATATTTACAAGATTTACAATCTTGAGTTAGAATGACAACCTAAAGCTTCAACACTCATGTTGAAGGACTTTCCACACTTAGACCATCATTTTTTAATGGAAGTGATTATGCATATTGGAAAGTTAGGATGAGTATTTATTTACAATCTATTAATTATAATTTGTGGATATGCATATTAAATGGTCCTCATATTCCCACAAAGAAAGTTGGAGAGGTTGAAACCCTCAAAAGCGAAAACGAATATGATGTAAATGATAAAATAAAAATTTCTCTAGATGCAAGAGTCATGAACATATTATATTGTGCATTGGATAGATGAGAATTTAATAGAATTGCTTCTTGCTCAAATGCTAGAGATATATGACATATGTTAGAAATTACTCATGAAGGAACAAGTCAAGTCAAAGAGTCAAAAATCAACATGCTTGTTCATAACTATGAGTTATTTAAAATGACACCAGAGGAGTCCATTACTGTCATGTATATTAGATTTACCACAATAATAAATGTTTTGAATGCTCTTGGTAAATCTTATACTAACTCCGATTTGGTGAGAAAAATCTTTAGGTCCCTTCCAAAGGCATGGGAGGCCAAAGTGACCGCCATACAAGAAGCCAAGGATCTCACCAAGCTTCCTCTGGATGAGCTCATTGGATCCTTAATGACCCATGAGATCCAAATGCTCGAAAATGAAGATGAGAGCAAAAAGAAGATGAGGATCGCTCTCAAATCCTCTGTAATTGAAGATATAGTCTTAATGACTAGAAAGTTCAAGAACTTCCTTAAGAGAAAGAAATGAAAGAGAAGCCTCAAATACAAGAAGACATCTTGGAAGGCTAACAAAGAAAGTTCCTCCTCCTCCTCCTCTTCCGCAGAAGATGGAGAAATAGCCAACATGTGCTTCATGGCATTTGAAGATGATGATGAGGTATATTCTTCTGATGATGTACCTAAACCATCTTATAGTGAACTACAAAATGCATTTGATGATCTTTTATGCCAATTTGAAAAATTAGGTTCAAAATATACTTCTTTGAAAAAGAAACTCATTTTGATTTCAAATGAATTTGATTCTTTGAAACATGAGAGAGATACTCTAAAACTAGAAAATGATTTGTTCAAACAAAAAGCTTTAGAATTTGAAAATGAGAAAGTTGCTTTGAACAAGAAAATAATCTCTCAAAGCAAAATTATTGAGAAGTTTACTATAGGAAGCAAAACCATGGAAAACATGCTTAGTAGTCAAAGATGTGTCTTTGACAAAAGTGGCTTAGGCTACAAGCGTTCAATTCACCAAAAATATCTTAAGAATTATTTTGTGAAGGCTAAGTCTTTTTCGCACCAACTCAAACATGTCATTTTTGCAATAAAAATGAGCATCTTATCTTTGATTGTGCATTAAAGAAACTTGGGAGCAAGACTCTCAAGAAAGCATGGGTTCCAAAAGGAACCAAAACTAACATTGAAGGACCCAAGAAGGCTTGGGTACCAAAATGGTTTCTTGATTCTCTTGTAGGATAGAGCAACACACGGTGCTTAGATGAAACTTGCCTATCAAGAAAGCTTGTGACATTTGAGGACAAATGCTAAGGGAAAACCTTTGGTAACATCTAAATCCTTATTTGAGAATAAGTTTTTAAATTGTTGGCTAATTATTTTCTATGATATTTTCTTGGTTGTTAAAAGTTATAAATGCAAATTTATTTATCTTTCACATATTTTCTTGTATTTATCAAAATGAAACATCTATAAGCTATTACTTTTACAAAAATCCTGATCATTGATGAGTTTTTGTGTGCTGAAACTTTCTTTGGTTGAAAATGACTTTTAAATTGTCATTGGTAGCTAAGAGGTTGGTACAAACCCACTCAGTGGGCTACTATCGTAATAGCGATGTACTCTTGAGTCCTCGTTAGACATCCTCTATACTATTTCAAAGAGATTGTCATTTCAAACCCAAACTTGTTCTTTTGGATGAAAATGAACTTTTAAATTCTATCCATGCATTCTCCTTTTGACTGACAAAGGGGGATAATTCTTAAATGTCTACATGCTTGTATTCCCATTGATTTTATAATACATTTTTGGAGAGAAATGTGTCCTTTGTCTTTTTGATGTGATAAAGGGGGAGAAATGTGCTAATAGTTTTGATGACTATATATTCTCCTTTGAAATGTGAGAATTCTTAAATGTCTACATGCTTGTATTTCATCTAAAATGAAGAACCAACAACTACATATCATTTATATAGCTTGAGAAATATCTTAAACCATCATATTCTATTTTTCTCATAGCATTCACACAAAACACACTTTCATATCCTTGTCTTTGTGTGAATCAAGAGATAGAACCTTCCATTTTCATATCTACTCTATCAAGAGAGTTTTTGTTAATCTATCTTCATATCCAAGAGAGGTGTTTCCTTTAATGAGGTTGTTCACTAAAGAAGAAACTTAGAAAGTGTATATCTCAAGCTTGTTAGGTTGTGAGTGGTGAGCCCAAAAAAACCACTTGGGTGAGTTTGAGTGTTGAACCTGGGAAAGCACTTGTACGGTTCTTTAGCACCCGGAAGTTTGTAAAGCTATTGGAAGATAGTGGAAAACCTCAAGGCTCGGTGAAGGAGTTTGAGGGGTGGATGTAGGTGGGTTTGCCGAACCACCTAAAAATCGAGTGTTTGCTTCTCTTATCCTTACTCTTTACTTTCAGCACATACTCTTATTGCATATTATACTTGTGCTAAAGTTGTATCTACTAGCAAACACGTCTTTGGTGGTCAATACTGAAAAGTTTTAGAAAACCAATTCACCCCCCCTCTTGAGTTGCCTTAATCCTGAAAACTAGGACTCATAATCCGCACTTTTTTTAAATTGGTTAATGTCTTCTCACGCTTATATTATTGCACTTGGCTCATGTTGTAATCAGCTTTTCATAAACTGCTTGTCTCCATATATATGAGTGCTTGAAGTTAGATAATGCATTTAAGGGCTGAATAATATTTTCTATTTTGTCATTTGTTAATTGTTTGGTATTAAAAATATTGACATGTTTTAAAACTAATTGTGATGGATGATTGCAGGTGCTATTACAATGAGCAAACACGTTGTATTGTTCGAGATAAATCATGGGGGGAGGTTTCAAAGATCACCACGCACCGAGTATGTTGGAGGTCAAAAAGTATTACACAATCAGCCTTGAGATATGGACTCTCTCATTTTTTGATCTCATGTACTATGTGCAACCAACGAAGACACTTACTTGATGATGGGCTAATTCTCTTGAAGTCGGACATTGATGTTTTAGAAAAGGTAAGCTGCCACATAGGCCACCATATAATCATTCTGTATGTTGTTGGGTTTGGAGAAGAAACAAGCAATATTCAAATTAAACAACAAAGATATAAGCAATGTTGTTAGGTTTGGAGAAGAAACTAACAATATTCAAATTAAACAATATTTTGTATGTTTTTGGGTTTGGAGAAGAAACCAACAATATTCAAGTTATCCATATGACATCTCTGCATCATACGATATTAGCATAATAAAGTCATTCTTTCTAATTTATCACTTGCAATAACCTTAGATTTATTGCTAGACATCAACCATTGTACTGAAAAAATAATATGCAGTGAGATTTTCATAAATGTACCTGCTACGTAGGAACTCTAGGGGATATTAACACTAAAATTTCAGATGGTGCTAGAATCAGAGATAGAACATCTTAAATCATAATGAATGATTCTGGTTTATGTGATGCTTTATGCTTTAAGGAGGTGATGGTGCTATTCTTTCTAAACCACAAGTAGTCATGATCATGGATTTAGTAATATATACATATATATGTTGTATATTCGACTGTAGAGCTCCACATGGAATCTTTATAGCATACATTCCAAATGATGACCATTATTGTTTTGTATAATACTCAAAGGATGCAGTGAGCTATTGAAACAATGACGTTTTTGTAGCCTATCCTAATTGAATCAAAAAATTGTTGAATACACAAGAAAAAAAATTGACATACCTCCTGCAGTGCTACTAAAGCTTCAGCTGTCCAACAAGTAAATGATGGAGAAAATTGAAAGCTTAACTGTTTTACCTACAAAGGACAAGGGTTGTTATTATAAATGATCAAACTTGGCTAACAGAAAAATTGTAGTTTTTAGGGATGCATTCCATGAATCAAAGTTCAAAAAGTACAACATTCTGCACATACCAATGCTAATTTTCTAATCTAGTTGGATAGGACATACTAAAAAAAGATTCAGATGGAACATCTTAGGTAGAGTGTACACAGAGAACCTTTTCATTCAGAAAGAACACTATTGGCCTACTCTAATTTTCTGCAGACATTCTAAGCTACATTCATGATTCTATGACCAGGAAATTAACAATTCTCAAACTAACAATTCAAATAGGGATTTTAAGAGCATCATTAACCACAATACACTTGTGACAGATTAGTGTTGACTCATAATAAAACCTATGCTCTATTAGTCTAGGGTTTTTTTACTGCTTTTTTTAACATGACAGCACGATCAGGTAAACACACAAAAAAGGGGTAGAGCTCAATCTGTCACAACTGGTCTATTCTCCATAGCAGAAAGGATTTCCTTGGTGGGAGGTTGTAATTTGGACAATAGCTTATTCACCCAAACAACCAATCCACTTTAATTGAAGTAGAGCTCAAGTCAGCATCCCACGCGAAATTTAGTTTTGAAAAACAAAAGAACCCAAAAACTCTAGTCCAAGTGATAGTGGCGGTTTAAATGCACACATTTGGAATATTGTCTTGTCCAACTAATTTTTTAACCACTATTGACAGACAACCAAATGCTTTGACAATAGCTGTAGGAGACCACTCGATGGACCTAACAAGCAAAAGCACATGAATTTAATATTCCATTTGCAGATGCACATCAGTTTAATTAAGGCAAAGTACATTAATCCACTAACTGTAAAAAACGGCAGTTGACATTTCCACATCAAGAACAGAACATCATTCCCAACCCCTACAAATTTCTTTGAATGCCAATTTATTTCTCAAAATTAGCCTAAAAAGACGGTAATTATTCCCCTTTTCACTCCTCATCAACGTCCCTGGAATTTACAAATTTCTTTTTTAAAGTCTTACATAGATATTATTTCCAGTAACCTTACTGGACAAAAATATTTATAGTTGGATTATCTTATTATTATACTTAAATAGTATATATTAATTTAGCAAATAAGTCTAGCATCAGTCCATATGATAATTGAACATGTGGGGAACTAATTGGTAATATTAACAAGGCTAGTTTACTTCTTGGAAATTACTTACCCTTAGACGAAAAAGGATATTGTAGAAAAGAATTAGGTACATTTTGAGAAGAATATGGTCTTCCTCCTGCCTTTTTTTTTTGCCTAAATGTGCTAAAACTCACAAGAAAAAAGCTATTTATTATAAATGTGGTAAAATTGGACATTTTCCTTCCAATTATGCTCATAAAGAGAAAATTAATGAATTCGATATCTCATCAAATATATATATATATATATATATATATATATATATATATATATAGGGTAATGTTACGCCCCTAATTAATAAATCAAATTCGTCCCTTTAAGTTTCAAAACGGCGATTTGTGCCTTTATATTTCGAACATGGTAAATTTTGGCCCTCAGTTTGATTTGGGCATCAAGTAGGGAAAAAAAATACATGCAAAATGAATGATCGAAAATGCCCCTCCAAAATAATTTTTGTTTAAAAAAATCAATAAATAGATTAAAAATTAATAGATTACTGAAATAGTGTTTCGATAATTTTATTTAAAATTTTAATTTTATATTTTAATAAATTTTTAAATATTTTTAGTAATTTTGTATAAAAGAGGCATTTCAGTCATTTTGCATGTAATTTTATAGCAACATAAAGAAGGCGAATGACCGTTTTAAAACTTAAAAGGGGCAAGATTGATTATAGCATATAATTAGGGGCTTCTTATGACATTACCATTATATATATATTTCTGTCATGTGAGAAGCACCAATTGGCGAGTGATAAGGTCCAATTGGCAATGATACATTGCCTATTTAACAAAACAATCACTACAAAAAAATATGACTTAACCGTTGCTAAAGGTCACAAAACCGCTGCTATATCTTTTAGCAGCGATTTTTTAGCGGCGCCGCTATAGCTCCGTTAAAATAGATATATCGCGGCGGTTTTCGAAATCGCTAGTGAAGACCTCGTATCTATAGCGGCGCTATAGACCTGAACACAATTTTGTCTTTCTTGCAGTGTTTCGTGAAAACGCTGGTACAGACTTTTAGCGGCGGTCGTATGTGCCATCGTTTTTTTTGCTAGCATTTTAATACACTACTAATTTTTTCCTATATTTTCATATACATGTTTTTTTAATCGGTAATACAAATTTATTTTAATAATTATAATTTATTGGATGTAAAAACTTAAAGACCAAGGATAATAAAAGAAAATATACTTCATCATTGATTAATACCGTTTTACAACAAATACAAGAATCTCTACAAGTAATCTAAAAAGTAACAAGTTTCTAATATAAAATAACAATAAGCAAGGACCAACTAAAATATTCAAATACAACACAATAAACAAGGGCGTATTAAAATCGTCCTCATTTTACACATCAACCTCCTCCATCTTCCTCATTTAAACTACGAGATACCTAAAATTATTTGAGAAAGTAAGAGATTAAATTAGCAACAGATGGAGACAAGTTTCCCTCTACCAGACTAACGTGAACATACAAATAGGCATTGCCCAAAATGACTGGATAATATGATTTCAGAATTAATCAAACAACAGTGGGTTGCTAGGGAAGAAGTTGATTTCCAGACCAATCTTACACAAGAAAATAATGCAAGACCAAAGCAGGATAGAACTCTATGGAAACAGTCACGAACTATTGGTGAGAGTTTATTCCCACAATTGCAACATCATACAATTAAGCTGAGTTTGTGAAAGGATCTACAGAAGAGGAAAAAAAAAGGATAGACCTAGCTTTAAGAATGCCAACATAATCTCAATATATCCAGGCTAACCAATATTGAATAGTATATGAGCTAAGAAAGTTGCACTCTTTCATGTTTCTGCTGTTATAGTAAATGATGCAGGACAAAAGAGTAACAGAGCTTGGGTAGAAAGCCGATAACCCAAAAAGCCAAAAACTGACTTCACAAAACTGGAGGTCGTGTACTTTTTAGGTAACTCGATAATTTTTCTTAAAGATTTATTTTCGATTCAACAACTGTGATACAAACCATAGTACGGCTGTGAAAACATCTCCATGTTCTAATTTCTAACTTGCCTAAAACAAGACTACAACCCCAGTAATCCTATTATTCCTTCAGTGTAACATCTCAATAACTAATATGTCCCACATTCGTTAATATCTCACAAAAACTCATTGGTACCGGATTAGCTGAAGTCAAGGGTAACTCCTATGCAAAGAGGAATGTGATTTTGCATTATATAACACATTAACTACAACTGGAACAAAACATACTTGAACAAACAGATAGTTAAGTTACTACAAAGCCAATTTAAAGCAATACCCTCGAATAATTTGAATGAAGCAGGCATAGATCTTTTATCTTTAGCCCAAAACACACCAGATTTCTTTGAATGATACAAGCTTGGATCTATGATGATAGGTCTTACTCTTTGATACCTACACGCATAAAATACTATTACATACGTATGAGCATAGAAGACATCATAACCCATACATGCAGAGACAAAATGAAAGCAAGAACAGTGAGCTCACTCTTTCCATCCAATATTACTTGAATGGTCAAGGAAGTTCAGATCCCTAGGCAAGTACGTGAAGATATCCAGGAGATCTAGAATAACAAGATGGGAAATGAAATTAGAAAAACCAATAAAGCTTTAAATATTGAGACAAACACAAATTTGTACATATTTGTCTAGAGCATGAGTGCAGTACGACTGGAGGTGGGCAAATTGACATGGAAAACATTTTTCCTTTACAACGTGCATGACTTGAGCTAGAGAAATTTCCACCACTTTTTACCAAAAGCAAAGCCAGATTAGTCAGTTTCGGATCTGTTGAGAATCTGACCACAATTACAGAAAATTTAAAAGCAAACAATCATGATGTTTATATGCATGTAACATCTAGATCAAAACTAATTATATGTTAAGATTAAAATAATTATTCCTTTTACTGTAGATAACAAGCGAAAATATATATTTTGAATATATGCCTTCACCAAGATCATCCTTTGTGCCTTGTTGTATGCCTCTTTTCACTATGTAACCCAACGGCTGAGCCACAAAGCAATAAGATCCCATTTCCACTCCAACATCTCATGTATGTCTGGAATATGAATTTCCCACCATTTAAAACTTATTGTTCGTATACAGTTAAACAGTTAATATCCCCAATTTTTAACGTTAAGAGAAAAGAAAGAACTAAACTTGACATGATCGCAAAATTTCATCTCCCTTACAAGCTATAGGGGAAAGATAGTTCGATCGACAAACAATTGCCCGTCAAAATCATTAGAAACCATGAACATTAACAATTATAGATAACCACAAGCTTTTGGATTCAGCAGTGGCATTACCGTCTTGCGACACGAGAGGATAATCCGACGCACTCAGATTAATAAACCAATCCCAATCCTTTGCCCACTTCAATAGTATCGCAATCCTGTGCAGGGTGGAAGCAATAATCGTTGGGCCCTTATACGTGACCAAATTGGTCTTCCCAACCACCATCACGTTCCTAAACTTCCTAATCACATTCTCCGATTTCACATACTTGGCAAGCTCAAGCCTCTCATTATCCAGTCATTGCACGACAAGGCGAAAAATTTCGGCAATAATCATATTACCTGAAGCCATGAGAAAAGAGGAATTTGCCTTTCCTCTCGACGAGAGGCCGGATTCTTGATTCTCTCGATTATCGAGGGGGGGAAGAGTAAATTAAAAAGCTAGCCATATTCGGCATGGCCAAGTCTCCTCTCATACAAATTAACAAGTTCTTCATTGCCCACCCAAAATTCCGGCGCAAACCACCAAGCCGATTTGAATTCCTCGCCGACATAGATAAGCAAATGCACACCTAAAGGCAAATGAAGAGAGTAGAGTAAATTAGGGTTTAATGGGTGGTCATCAGAGTGAACAAAAACAGGGAGAGAACGAAGAGAGAGAGAGAGAAAGAGAGAGAGAGAGAGAGAGAGAGAGAGATAAAAAAACAGAGGGGAATAGAAGAGAGAGAGAAATCCCAACATTTGAAGTTGCTCCCCCGACGCCCTCCCCTCTCAGCTACAACACATAAACAAGGCGGGGAGGCGGGAAATTTTCGTTCTGGAAAAAAGGCGGGGTGCGGGCAATTTAGGAGTAAAATAGTTTATATTTTCTAATTATGTGTATTTAATAAATTAAAAGCAATTGCAAATCATAATAGTATTTGAAAATATTTATATTTAGTAATAATTTTATATTTAGAAAATACATAGCATATTATTTAATATTTTTTATAACTAGTGTAATAATTTTAATTAAAACAAGTTGATAGTAATAATATATAATATTTATAATTTAAAAATATAAACTACCATAACAACTGACCAGAATATTAAGTTATGTACTTTAATTGCATAATTTAATTAATTTCATAATATTTTTTTGTTTGAAATTAAATAATATGTTATAATTAAATATTATTATATTACTAATTATTACAAATATATATGCTCATTATAAGCATATGATAAGATATGTCTAAACTACTTAGATTTAGTCAATAAAAATACAATTACCATAACAATGATAGATATAACTTTCATAACATTATTTCTAATTCCATATAACAACTTCAATTTTCATAAAACTCATTTTAATTCTATATTTTATTATGTAGGTCTCCTAAATTTTTTTTTAAACACGTGAAAAAATAAAACTATGTATTAAAAGGAATACAATAGTCTATAAAATAATTATTAACATAAAATAAAACATAATTTTGAATTTTTTTGATTTTTTGAATTTTTTTTCCAACTATACCTATAGCGGCGGTTTTTTTCAAAACCGCCGCTAAAGGTGCACTCTACAGCGCGGTCATACTGACGGCCGCTACAAAGAGGTCTATACCGCCGCTAAAAAGACCGAAAAAACACCTTTTAACAGCGTTTTTAACGATCGCAGCTATAGACATTTTTTTAATGAATGGAAAATTGATCCTTTTTTTTGTTCTTTACTCTTTAAGTGCTGCTGCTGGACATTGCGGATGAGCTCAAAGTATTTGTTTTACAATTGTAGAAATATTATTATCTTCATTATTTGGATCATTTTTGCAATAGAGCTGTAATTTGAATAAACAATATAACGAGCTGCAATCAAAAGCTCGATCCCTATGAAGAATATACAACCAGTCACAAGCAGCTTGTTTATGGTAAAGCAGTGACTGATGGGGTAGAAAAATGCTTGTTGTAATGGCAGAGGGTCGAATTCAAAGCCTTTCTCCTTTATGCTCAAGGAACTGTGGTCAATAATTGCCTCTTAAACATTTTCTTTGTATGTCTAATCAATCCGTTCAAGATTGAACCTCACCATATCCTCAAGAGCCAACCGGAAGCTGCTTTGAGGAAGACACTGGAGATTTTGGGTTGCAAGATCAGCCTTCTCCTGAGCTAATTCTTGTGCTTTCTCGATGCCCCCACAACTTTTAACTAATCCTATCGCCTCATCGAGGGAACCAGGTTCACTGAATTCGGATTCAATTATATCCCTCAGTTTTGGCTCTTTCTCCAGAGCAAAAATTACAGGGGCAGTGAGGTTCCCTTTCACAAGGTCACTGCCAGCTGGCTTCCCCAGCTGCTCCGCTGACTGCGTAAAATCCAGTATGTCGTCTATGACTTGGAAGGAAAGACCAAGATTCTTGCCATATTCGTACATTTTCGCAGAAACGCTGCTGTCGACCCCGCTAAAAATAGCTGCTCCTTTGGTACTAGCAGCTATTAACGAGGCTGTTTTGTAGTAGCTCTTGAGCAAATACTCATCGAGTTCGACATCACAATCAAACAAGCTGGATGCCTGCTTTATTTCACCACTAGCAAAATCTTTGATAACCTGCCATTTCAATAGTAAAGCCAACATATAAACTACAGGTTGCAAGTCTCTGATCTATGGACTCGTTATTATTTGGAATTCAACTAGTATTTAAAGAACACCAAAGATTTTTATGCATTAAGCTTATTTGTAAAGGCTTCAGATATATGAAAGTTGAGGGGCTTTACCTGGCTTATGAGTTTAATGACTTCAAGATTTTCAAGATTTGCAAGATACCACGATGACTGTGCAAACATGAAGTCCCCGGCCAGCACTGCGACTCTTGTACCATACAGTTGATGAACAGTTTCCTTCCCTGCATATAAGCATCTTTCATATTGACAGGCATGAAAGAACAGGAAAGCAAAATTTGCCACTACTGGAAGTCTGGCAGCCCAGATGGGCTGAAATATCTTGGCAGCTACCTGGTGATTTATGTTTCTTATTCTATATTATATGTATTGAAAGGCTGACTACTCTCCTCTTATTTGCCCCTGAAAACAAGCTGCCTGCTTATCCAGGGTGCAACACAATGTCCCCAAGGGACGTAAACCTGGCATTTTGTGCTGTAGAATGCTTAATTTAGTGTGTAGCATACTGAAATCATCCTTTTTGTCAAGGGGAGTAGGATTGTCTCATTTCGTTTATCACTCTGATAATAGTCCCAATGCTCAGTTGCTACTCATCCTGAGGATTGAACATGTGCAACAACCATGAAGAATGCACGTAGACTTAAGGTGAAAGCATAACAAAAACATGACTGTTGGCATTTCTATAAAGAGAAAAGGTGTTAGAGAGCAGCGAACTGCTAGGCTATATAGAGAGTTAGACCTTTATCCAGTGGATTGCACTGAATATATTCAGCTGGATCTCAACAGAGTGGATTCGATGGAACATAAAGCAACTTCAATGGTGTATACAGATCAAAAGAATGACTTCGATGCTTAGGGTAAATGCAGTTAATATTATAATAGGAAAGATTCAAGTTGAATACCACCCTGTACATGTCAAACATCATGAAATGTTTCTATGCGATAGAAGCAATCAAACATCCAATGAAGGCTTTTAGTAAAGGATTTTGTTTCAGTTCATCCTGTATATAACTCGTTTCCATCAACATCCATGATTCCAGCAGCCAAAACAGATGGACTTTCTATTCCATGTCTAGTTTAGTAGCTGAAGGGGTCATCACCATATACTGAATTATACAGAAACAGTAACTCATGAGACACTTGATTGTATGAATAGTGATTGTTTGCAGTGCTACTTCTACAAAATCCTGTTCACCTGTAAAATTCATCAATTTGTATCACTTTTTTATTCTAGGCTGAATTTGTATAACTGATTGCAAAGAGCAGATGGAAAATTTACTTCCTTCACAAATCCTAGTCAAAATCTTGCATTAACCATCTGCTCAAGTGACCGAGCCCCTCTCCAACCTACTTCAAGTCAGCTACATCTCCATTTTCACCTTTCAGGATTCAAGTTCACAAGGTACAGCTATATGCTGTTGACATCAATACAACCTTCCTTCCTTTGGGACTGGGACCATATAGCTTCAGCAACAACAAGAGCTAACCTTATATGGATGTCATTCAGTCAGGTACAGATAAGAACTTTGCGTAATTATCAAACATTTGTTCTTCAGATATCTTAATCCATTCTCCCAGTTAGCCAAATTTGGAGCAATGCAGAACATAGAGTTAGTAACCAGTACTCTCTCAATGTTTTAATGTACTTTACTAGATTGAAACTTTTCCTATCACATTTTTTATATAATTATTTGTTTCAGTGTAAAACAGCCCACCAATCTTTGTACATGTTTTGAAACAAAGCAGAGGAATGCAAACCTCAAAAATATGGATGTGCTTGAAACAGCAAGCAATTCAAATATGTGTTTGAATTGCCAAACTTGCCCACTTCTTATTGCACAAGCCATAAAATGAGAGAAAAAAGGGGCATTAATGCGATTTAAAAAGTGACTTTCAGGTAAAGATGCAATGGTCTACCTCTTCGTATGTCACTGTCATCTAGCACATCATCATGTATTAAGCTTGCAGTATGGATCATCTCAATGATCTCTGCCAAGCGCCGATGCTCCATATTAAGTTCCCTGGAGAAAAAGCAGTATCACATGAAGATGTGTTTGTTCGAGATAATATAGCACAGTTGTTTGAGAAAAGGATATGGGCTAATACACACTTTAAACCAACTAGTTCTGCTGTTGCTCTTGACACTAGAAACACCAAAGCTGGTCTCATCCTCTTCCCACCAGCACCGAATATCTGCTCAGCTGCAGACATTAGAACTGGATTTTCTGCACCAACAATCTACCAGAGAAATTTTGTCAGATACAATCCTAATGGATAGAAAATTAAATGATTGCAGATACTATATTCAGATTGTAACTGTATATCCTTTTACAATTGAATTAGATAAAGCATGATCAGAAATTCAGAACATTTAAATACCCTGAATGTATCAGCATTAAGCAACACTTAGATAGGCATTCACATGAATGTTCTCATATATGTTTTTTTTTTTCACAAGTGAATCAATGTTCTCATATATGTACATTTGTCATCAAGTTACCAGAGAACATTCATATTAAATCATCAAGTTTGTGTCACCAAACTATAACTCTTAGTGTTCATTTTCACAGAAATTCTACACAAACATAAACATAAAAAATGAACTAATATCCAATATAGTATTCAAAGATGAAAAGGAAAGTTATACATTGAACCCTCAAACTACCATATCACTTGCAATGTGCTCCTCAAACTACTATCAGTGACAAATTGCACCCATAAACGACAGATCCGACTTTTAATTAGCACCCAATGTTCAAAGCTGGTCATTACCATAGCTTATTATAGCCAAATCCAGGTTTTGGTAAATCAATCTATCTACAGCAACATGTAACTATGTTGACTATTGTGGACCTACTGAGCCTTTGAGAGAATACGCATTGACTTCTGATGGGTTGGAAATTTTTAGTGGGACCCAAAGTAGAAACAGTGAGGAACATTGAGGCATTTAAAAGTCACCGAACCACCAACACAGATACAAACATAGATAGGGTCTGGGAACAGAAACTAATTTCACAAAATCTAATCAATGGCATGGCTCCAAACATATTGGACCCCCAAAAGTCTCCTGAGATACATAATTCCACTTGGTGAAAAATGGCATCAGACATTGCTAACATCTGTTGGCTACAATAGCATCATAGGATCACCATATAAAGTGAATTGAATGACATGAAGGCTCTTTTGGCTTTGCTCAAATTTATATAAATGGTGGATGTTCTGGTCTGCTAGTTCCAAAACAAAGAGATGGTCAATTCTGGAAAAAAAAAGTGATTGCTTCAGTATATTTTGAGATTACAAGCTGTATGATGACAATCCTTCCATACCCTTCTTTGAGGACCTAGGAGTCGACGTTTGAATTGAGGTATAGGGTATCTCCACCCAGATACTCTGAATTCTTGGGAGAATGAAACAATCCATTAACAGGATTAAAATCCTTATCTCTCAACAAGTTAAAAACCAAAGAATTATGAAGAAAGATGCACATTTTCTGTGTAAAGAGGGGCAACAACAAAGAGACAACTGCTGGGACTTTACAGCAAAATGAGCTCCTTAAAGTCATCATGAAGGGCTCCATATGATTGAACTTTTCCTGTATGAAATTTTATAGTCTGAAAAATGCTTTTCTTATCTTGAGCTATCATCCCTTTCTATATCTTCTTGGAAGAGCACAAACAGCTGCTTGGCAGGGAAGAGAATTATCCGTCCTGAATTAGTATGCTTTTATAGACAAAGATTCAATGTTTCCGTAGTAAATAACTTCTACAATGCATAGACGACTATATACTCTACCATGTCATAGGATGATGTTAGCTGTGTTACTTCAATTCAGACAAAACAAATATTCTAATACAATAATCTTATAGGAATCATCAGAACACCTTGTCTCTGCCAATGACAAACCAAAACTGTCAGTGCATAAAAAACGCCATTCTCCACAGCCACATCAATGATACACTTACAATCTTATCGATACCTCTATCTTGTTGCCTCCACCATTTCAATACAACCACTTTAGTCCACCATGATTACCCCTCTCAATGTTGACCTCTGCCTCCATTAACACTAACAAAAGCAGTCGCTGTTACTCTTTCTCCGTAGAGGAGTATTATTTTCCAACAAAAGTATATTGAGTATAGCGTTCACACCAAACGGAACAACAAGAAAGGATAAAATTTCATGTTCCAAATGATGTCCTTGAGTGGATGAGCACATATCACCCGATACATATTAATCTAAATACAATATAACTAACTCAGCACGCACTGAGCAACAAACCACCAATTAAAATCAAACGTTCTTTGCAGTTATGACAACATTTTAGTAAAAGCATATTTTTTTTACGAGACTCTAAAACGTAAAATACCTAAAAAAAATTGACACCATCCAACTCGAAGAATTTCACAAGAAGTACTCACTGACTGAAGATTTTGGTTCAGAGTCAGGAGGTCCTCAGCTACCACTTCAAACAAACTTGTCAGTGAAATTGAGCTTCTTGACTCTTTCTTCAAATCCAACCCCGACGGAGGACCTTGAGCTACCTCTGTATTGGTGCAAAAAGTAAACCAAAACTTATCATTCATACCACAAGAACATAGAAGATAATAACACAAGAAACCATATCGAATCACCAAATCCACACCACGCTTTGGTACCATTAAACAGTGTCTCGGAGGTCTTCGTCAAAGACACTCTACAGCGAGGGATGCTTCGCTGTCTACGAACCAGCTTCCTAGCCCCATAGCCTCTATTAATACTCTTGCAACAGGAGTTAGCATAATTCCTTACTGAAGACAGATTGAATGAAGCATTGGAAGAGCACCCACAAGCAACCAAATCAAGCACAGTCCTTGCAAAGTCAAGGTTGTGGCATGTCATTAACATCATTGAGTCGGACCCAGAAAAGAAAGCTCCCTCTCAAAATCCAATAGCCCAGATGAAAAATATGCTCAAACTCCCATGCAACAAATGGCCAGCAGGAGGCTCGAGATTTTCAAACTGGTGTTCTGCTCACAAGAGAAGCAACAAAACTGGGATTTATATTGACTGGATCCAAAAAGCCCACATAGTACTTCCAGGGGTTCTTATCAGTTGGAGAGAGTGAGGACCGAGGTCAGTGACACGCTTGGACAAACTGACGAACTTGTAGAGGAGGGAGTGAAAGGGCCTCATCCGCTCATCAGTCGGTCATTTCTGTGTAGTAGGCGTAGCGATTGGTGGTCAATCGGGAGCCAAGCAATCATCTAAAATGGCATTGGGGGAGGATATTGGGTATAGGATTTTGCCACGTGTGATGCCTATGATCTCTATTATAAAATCATGCTATTTGAATATGATTGTAATAATTCCTCATTATTGAATACAATTACTATTAAACTTGGGACTTGCCCACGTATTTGGTAGACTCTAGTCTCAAGGACAAAAAAACAAACAAATAAATAAGAAAGTGAAGAAATTATAAAAAAAATAAAAATTATATTAAATAGAATTTTGTACATTCAAAAATTCTCCATGACAAAAATAAGTAACTAAAAATTTTCAGTCAAGAAATTTTTATTTTTTTCGATTTTCGCCCCAAGTATAGCCAAACAACAATTTTCTCCCCTTTCTTTTATTAATTTTAAAATATACTAAAAAAATTTCAAAATTATTTCTCTCCCTCCAATTAAATTTTACTACTTTAACCCCGAGAGGTTGACTTGGGTGGTCAAGACTTGGGGCCTAGGGGTGTGCTCCCCCTGAGGTGTGCTCCCCCTGAGGTCTCAGGTTCGAATCGCACAAACAATTCTTTGGGGTCACTCTTACAGCAAAGCTGGACTTACTTGACATGTATGACTTAGGAGAGCTGCACGGCCCGAGATTTATCGTGGCGTATACTGGGTCAAGTCCGTCTGAACTCAGTACACATGAATGGGTGTCCGAATTTCCCTCGTTATCAAAAATTTTTTTTACTACTTGTTCACAAAATTTAATAAAACTCCAATCTACCTTAATTTTCACAACACCACCAAATCTAAAAGTTTCTAAATGTAAACATGGCCTAAGTTACTAATAACTTTACACTTAGCGTTCTGTTAAAATCTCAATGTTAAAAGTAATAAAAACTAGGTCGCGCAGCACAGTCTTAATGGTCAAGTTGTATCTTAGTACGCAAAACGTAAATTTATTAATAATTTAGTGTGCAAATTGAAAAATAGGCATTAGTTAGGATTTTGTAAAGTATCATTTTTTAATAAAAAAATATAAATTAAAGAATGAAAATGCTTCTTTTGAGGACTTTTCAAAATTTCAAAATTTTCTTAATCTCATTTTGCACCTAAGATTTGTCAAAATATACAAGACTTATTGTGGGTGGTCGAAAACTAAATCTAGTTAACTCGTCTATGGCTGATTAATACGTACTTACCACCATCATTTAGTTATTGTAGTCCTTTTTCTCGCATGCAGTAGGTCGCATGTATACGACAAAGTGGACTATAATCATGGTATAAATGATTACTCTGCAGATGCTTGTAATAGTCTATATATAGAGAGCTCAAGACTAGAAAGACCGGTATATGATCCGGAAACCTTGGAATTAATGGTCCATTTTCTCTTCCTTTTTCAATCGTTTGCACAATTAGCTATGTTAAACTAGCCACCTAGGTTTCATTGCACTTTTTTTTTTAACATAACGCTCCAATATTTTATTGATAGAATAAAGTTCAAAAACCTCAGTTACATGCTCTAGAAGGCTATCCAGACCCTCTGTAAAAATGGTAGGTGAACGAGATAAGAAGTCAAACAGTCATACAAACTCAATAGGGTAAGGAGTCGAAACGACACATAATGAACGAAGAGCTGAAAAAATAAGTTGAAATGGAAAACCGACAATAGAGGTCAGTGGAAGCATCATATGGTAGAGGAGCAAGGGGCGACCCAAGGGAAAAAAAACTTCAGGGGCGTGAGATGCATGCGCACTGGCGGGCCAACTCCTGGCTAGGGCTTATCATACCGTTGGGAGCGCATGTGCCACAAAGGAGACCACTGGAGCACAAAATCTACAAAAGGAATGGGTCAGGCGCATAGATCCATGCACGCGCGTGGGCGTGTGTGAGACATCACGTGTCAACCAATCAACTCTGACATGGGGCGCCACAAATGAGTGTCAATTGATGCCAAGTGTGTTCATCGAAGTCTTCCATAGGTTATGTTTGTGCTGTAAAATTTTTGGTATTGGGTTTAGTGAAAAAGTAAAGAGAGGTGTAATTTTTTATATTTTTTGTAGTGAAAAGTTAAGATTTTATGGGAGAAAGAGAGATTATATTGTAGTATTTTATTGTGAATTGGTGAAAAATTTTGTAAAATTTTTCATGCAAACACAACCATAGTCGCTGAGATCTACATTTTATCTTCGGTGGAGAAAGTCCCCAAAAAAGTGGGGTTTGAACGCATCAAATTTTAAAAAATATTGTGAATTATATATTAAAAACTCAAAATCATAAATTTGTTGTCGCACACTCCAATCTTTCCATGGCCGTGGACAAATGTCCATTGTCCTAAAAGAAATTAGTATTTTTTTTACAATTTTAATTTTAAATTAAAGTATTAACTTTTGAAATGACATAGTTTTGGAATAACTTTAAGATAATTTAGCAGCATTTTGATAACAAATATACTTTCAACTATCATCTTTCCTAACAATTTCAAGTATCCTCCACAAGTCATCTTTTGTAAGAAAAAAATATACATTAATACCCTCAAGGGCGATAGCTCAATGATGGGAAAAACTAACTTTCACTTGTGGAAAAATTATGTCTAATCGGTATGAGTAAATTCGAATACTACCGCATGCAAGCAAATCTTTAAGTTAACCAATACTCGGACTGTGAGATCGGTTTGAGTGTTTAGAGTTTGTTGTTGTATTCTTAGTCCGATAAATGCATCTCTCAACTGAATCAGATCCATATAGCTAACGTGGACAATGAAAAAGCCAAAAAACAAATGAGCCTTAATCGATATAGAAATTATGAACATAAAGATCTCGGAATTTGAACCCTAACCACAATTTAAAGGAAGTATATCCGAACGCCAAAACTTAAAAACAAATCGCTTTTTGACAGCACCACTAGTGAAGCTTATTCTTGGTTTTGGAAAGGACTTGTTTCTACTTCTGATATTGTTAAAGCTGGTGATTGTTATATTGTTAACAATGAACGAAAGATTAATATATGGATTGATCCATGGGTGCCTAATATACCCCCATCACCTAGCTATTTTGAATCCATCTTGTCCCTTGCAGAATCTCTTTAGTAAGGTGGATCAGCTCATTGACTGGGATAATTCAAGCTGGATGTAGAATATTGTTCACACTTTATTCACCCCAGAGTGTGCTAGAGAAATCCTGAATATTCTCATTTCCAATTCCTCTGAAGATGACTCCTTTTCTTGGGTTATAGCCCCCCACTGGTAAATTTTTTGTGCAGTCTGCTTACTCCCTAGACCAAACTAATAGACTCCACTGTCATCTTGGTTAGGAACCAAAACAATGGAAAAAACTATGGTCTGGAAAAATCCAAGCTTGATTGAAAGTTTTTATGTGGAAGCTTCCTAATAATGCTCACCCCCTTTAGAGGAAAAATAGTTGTTGTCGTATCTTCTCCTAATGAGGACTAGATTTGTTTTCAAGCAACTAAGACTACAGAGCATGTGTTTTTTCATGGCCTTCTTTCTTGCTTTATATGGAGAGAAAGTCCTTGGCCGCTTAATATTTCAGCTCTTAATTCAATCTCAATCTCACAATGAATTTACATAATTTGTTACTCTCATCGAGAGTTGGGGATAGATAAGTGGGAAGAGAGGTCATTTCTTTTATAGGCTGCCATTGCTATGGATTCCTTGTGGATGTTTAGAAATCTCTATGTGCATAAGGGTCTTAAGGTTGAACCCTTGGAAGTTACCCGAGTTATTCATAGGAGGTTCCTGGAACACTCCTCAGCATGGATGGTTAAAGAAATGGAACTTCAAGTTCAGTGGTCTCCACCTCCCCCCTCAAGTGTCAAGATCAACTTTGATGTTGCTTGTCGCCCAGGTTACTCAGTTATTGCTGCTCTTTGTAGAGACAATGAGGGAAATTACTCCAGGTTTGGACCAATGTCATCCCTGTTGTCCTACCTCTCCGGGGAGAAATTAAAGCTGCTCTTCTAGCTTGCCATCTTGCTGAGACTTATGAAGGTTTGACAGTCTTTCTTGAAGGAGATTCTTTGGTTGCTTGTTCGGCCATTCACCAGAATGCTAAGGACTTGGAGGGGTACATAGTGGAAGATTGCAAAGCTTGCCATGATGCATTGCAGTACACCCTTTGTGGTCTCTGTCTTGGATCCCTAGAAAGTAGAATCGACTTGCTCATAAAATTGCAAAGTGGGCGGCAATGACTAATCATTCGAGGATTATAGATTTGACTGTTATTCCTCCATCTATTTTGAATTGTGACTGGGTTTATAAGCCCCACTAGTTGTAACTCTTTTCATCCATAGTTGTGGATGTTTTTACGCAGCTATGGATGTTTTTATCTTGGCTTAGAAAAAAAAGTCACTTATAACGCGTGATCGTCTTTGACTCTCTATATGGAATGAATTTTCATTCCACATAAATTAAGAATCTATTAAAATTGATTTTTAGAAAATTTTAAATCCTCTTTTGGAGAACTTCATGTCATCCCAATAAATTTTGCAATTCAATGGGAAGAAAATATCCATTGAACAGCTCGGTGGTCAGATCTTCTGCAAAAGTTGAGGTCCTGATGGATGGGCACGGCTGGTCTTGGCCCACTAATGAAACTTTTTGGCTTGCTGTTAGCAAAGCCACCCCTTTCTCCTTAAGACTTGATCCCAACAAAGATGACTCATTTTTTAGGAGGTTTAATAATTCTGGTCTCTTCTCCATCAAGTCTGCTTACGAAGATTTGAGAGACATGAGACATGTAGTTCCATGGCACAAGCTGGTATGGGGTAAATGGGCTGTCCCCAAGCATTCATTCTTTTTATGGCTTGCTGTCAAGAATCGTCTTGCTACCCAAGACAGACTCCTCGAGATGGGTCTCATCCAAGATATGAAGTGTGTGCTGTGTGGTGACCCAGAAGAATCTGTGAACCATTTGTTCTTTTCAAGTGCAGGTTTGTGCTCGAATTTGGTCTATTCTGGGTGATAGATGCCTCCTGCCAAGGCAAAATGTATCTTGGGATCACACTGATACTTGGGCATCCCTCAACTTTAGTGGCAACTCCTTTATTGCAACTATTAGGAGAATTTTTATGTCTGCACTGGTGTCCATATTAACCACTTCTCTCATGTCCATATTAACATGTCACGTACTAAAAACATCGCTTGGTTGAGTCCCCTTGGCCATTGGACATTGCGGTAGTGGAGTGTGAAACTGCTGCGAAATGGATTACCTCGATAATCCAACCCGAAAATAACCTGGGTATGTCAAAAGCGGAGAAGCAATACTTCCAGATCTTTGCAGCCAACGCCATTGACTTCGTGTGGGCTAGTAGAAACAGAGCAGCACATGGCGGGGTGCAAGAAGAGGTTATGGATGTAGCAAGGAAGGTTTGCCGGGTTAGCCAGGAACACGCAAATGTTTGGAGGATACTAAAGGATGATCCACTTGTTACCCCGTGGAAACCCCCACCTCCCCAAGTGATCAAAGTAAATGTTGATGCGGGTGTTAGATCAGATTATTCTGCTGTTGCTGCAATTTTCAGGGATTCGGCAGGGAAGGTGGTTCATGCAGTTGCGATGAGAGTTGTTGGAATTGATCCTGCAACAAGTGAGGCTGAAGCTATGAAGTTGGGTGTAGAAGAGGCGATAAAATGTGGCTTCAGCGATATTGTCCTGGAAGGAGATTCCAAGAAGGTGGCTGATGCTATTAAACATTTCCCAAAGAGGACATGTCGATTGGCAAAACCACGATATTGTTGCTGAAAATTCATGGTCTCATCCGTTGGATGGCTCATTGGAAATATCAGCATACTAGACGTGGTGCGAACAATGCGGTGCATTGCCTAGCTCATTGGGCCGCCTCAGGATGCTTTCCTGAAGGCTCCCCCTTTGTTTTTGAGCATTCTATGGATATGAACCGGTTGTATTTAGGGGTTGATCCCTTGCTTTGAGGGCAACCGGGGTAGTTGTAATCTTGATTATAAAAAAAAAGGGGGATTGCTCTGCTCTTGTTACTGTCGTCACAATATCTTTTTCCAAAATCTTCTTTCCGATTTTTTTGCATTTATGTAAATTGTCTTGTTCGAAGAGGCCATTGGCGGAATGACTTCCATATTGTGATGGTAGAAATCTAGAAATTGTGATTTGGTTCAAATAAATAGCTTCCTTTTTTTCTCCAGCGAAAAGAATTTCAAGTTTATTTGTGAATTGCTACTACATTCTTCAAATTCAGAAAAGCTCTCTAAATGGGAAAGGATTCAGACCAGACCGAGAAATGCGCTTCATCGTCTAAATTCTAAGAGTGGGAGTGGCATGGGCCACGGGGCTTCCAACTCCCAGTCTTGGTTCATTCTTTCTTTTTTTTCCTCTGTTTTTTTTTCGCGAAGGAACTAGTGGACTCAATACAAGGAATCTAAATTGAAATGTTAACTCAGTTTTGCTGAACTTCTGCTGCAATATGTTTCATACCTATCTGGCTACTAGTAGAACATTACAAGCTAATTTCAAGAGAATCAGAATTCTCAAGTTTTGCTCCCTCTGGCATATAAATTTTCTTCTTCCGTCATGCATAGATGCAGTTACCATAACCTGCAATTCAGGTGTTTAAAAAAAAAAGATGATCTTTCAGAAAATTTGCAGCGGTGCTTCAAGAAAATTTGCCTACTGTATATATTTCAAGATTAAAACCCAGAACCCTCCATTCATGACTTACTTGGATCAGTGATGACAACTAGAGCAGAGTTCCTGAAGTCACAATTCCAGTGGTTCCTTCCATGGGACTGGTAGTAGAGGTTCATGGCTACGGAGGCATGGTTTATGAGGTTATCAGGATTGAAGCAAGGGCAACCCCTTTGCAAAATCCGGCAATCCACCTGTGAGCATGCATAATTGATGTTCTGTAGAAGGGTTGCCTGATCAGACGAAGGCTTGGCCACACACCAAGTTTTCTGCAAATTAATTATAACATTTCACATAAAATAAGATCAAAGCAATAAGTAAATCCTGTTATGTTGATCTTTCACTTGTGCCTTCTGTTTGCGAGGAGCTTGATGTTACCTGTCCGTTTGCCATATTAGAACTCCACCCTGCAAATATTTGGCAGAGAATTGTAAGTTTCCTCATGGATGCATCGGAGATACCTAAATATAATGAGTAGTAGTGGGAGCCACCATTTATAACCCCGATAGTCTAAAGCCAGAAGCTTAAATTGCACATCCATTATTGCCTTCTGCAGATCTAAATTACTGCCAATCTCCTAACCCACTATTAATTTCAGACAAACGTTATTAAGGTGGTATTTGCTTTAGGAAATTTTGGGGTTGTAAAAATTTTGGATATTGGAATTTTGAAAAATATAGATATTTTATGAAATAGTGAAAAGAAAGAATAATCAATTGAATATTATAATATTATTTTATAATTTAATAAAAAAATAGATTATTTCATACAACTAAAAAGGCCCGATTCACTCGTTGAATCAAAGAAAGTTAGAACAAATTGATGTTTGCAATGCAGAACAGTCCGAAGCAAATCACAGTAGCTTTGTAGCCGAAATATTGCAATTTATGAAATCCTAGTTCAGATCTGAGGATGAAAATGCTTACACCAGTCAATGGCATGGTTAGAGAATGATAAAGGCAATCATGCAAAACGAACAGATCGAAGCCAAAAGTGTTAAAAGTTAAAAGTGAACGTAGCTCAAGAAATCTTTGTAAGCGAAACCCGAGTAGTAATTTGCAGCAACCCAGAAGACCGAAGTCTCATAAACCCAGCTCAGATTAAGAGAATGCAATCGACTTATATAAGGAGCGAAAAGTCATGTGTACTTTCCGAGGAACTGAAAGCTAGGAGAGGAGATATACCTGAAACGAAGGACAAGAGCAGAAGCAGAAGAGAGAGAGCCACTTTAGCCATCATAGGTGTCGTACAAGGATGTACTGCTACTGCCGCAATTTACTGCTTGCTTTACTGGGCACTGCGAGGATAGCAGAATGATGATTGATAAGAGCAGCAACTGTATCTCTGATGGGTTTATCTGAGCCTCTGAGGAGGAAGCCGCATGTATTTGCTTTTGAAGGTGAATTAAACGACAAATTTAACGGCTACATTCATGAATGAGCCGTTACGGGACGGAATCTCTTGGGGGAGAAGCAGCGAATTAGAAAATCGGATGCTGGTAGAACAGGCACGTGATGCGACTGACTTTATTATGGCGTCGGCTTTGCATCTCCCTTTTCTCTCATCATTGTCCTTTTTTATCCGCGGCTCTTTCTGCTATAATTGGACCCAAAAAAAACAAAGGTTTAAATACTTTCCACAATGTAACTTTAGCAGGCTATTTTACGTAATTGTTCGGAGCTGTTTGTTTAATAAAAATATACAGAATTTTTTAATTTCACATAAAAATAACTACAACACGCATATCAATAAAATTAAGATCACCTAAAAATTTTCAAAACACAAAAAATCCTCACAAAACTCTTTAACCGAATAATTTCAAAATTTATATATATATATATATATATATATATATATATATGTAGATTTGATGGGTCCTTATAGTTTACTGTAAAAATTTAAAAAATTTAAACAGAAAATTTATGTTTACATCTAAAATCTCTTTAAAATCTGACTCTGAAAACATTGGTCTACGTGGTTGTTGATATTAGATGAGTAGGGGATTAGCTGGAACCGTTGATTGATTAGAGTTACAGACCTTTTTCAATATTTTGAAGAGAACAAAGACGTGTACATGTTGCAGAAAGAAGATGGAACAAAAAGGTCCCGTGGCTTTTAGAATGACGTGAGGTGCATTTAGGCCGTCCAAAGTGGGTGGCTCTGTTCTGCAACAATTACTTCAGTTTGACGCTTCGTCTGACTCTAGAAGAGGAGGAGCTGTAGTAACGGCTCTGCGCGGGAAACATGGGATGTTCCGTTAAGGAGAGAATTTTTACGTGATGTTAATTTTATTGGTATGTGTGTTGTAGTTATTTTTATATGATGTTAAGAATGATATTTGGTTGTAGGATTGTGAGGATTCAAAATATCTTGAATTTTTTTTTTTTAAAGGAACGTGTCCTGTAAACCGACAAAGCGTAGCCCATCCTTCTCGTAACGACAACCGCAGGGCTTTCTTTTGAAAACATACCACGTGAACACGTTATCTCCCTCGTTAAAAGCCACCGACACATGGAATTTTCACGATGATTTCCAGCTACTATCTATTTCATTCATCCTCCACATTTGGGTTGAAGACTTTGATCAGTATCAGTATCCCATGTTTGTTTATTTGTTTATTTGTTTTTGGAATTTTAAGAATTGTTTTCCTTTTTAAGAGACTGTATTTTAAATTCAAAGGAGTTAGTTTGGGTGTCAAGACCTGAGACTTAGTGATTTGCTATTCTTGAAATTTCATGTTTGAATCTCCTCAAATACAAATAATTCCTTGGAACCAGTCATACTGACTTGATCTATGGTTCGGAGGGGGTTGCACCGACCTGGAATTTTCCAACTCGTTAGGTAGGTCCAAGTTGGTGGCTTGCCGAATTGAGTTTATCCTTGTTATAAAAAAACAATAATCAAATCCAATGTATGAATTTACAGAAGAGAATATCTCTAGTGACACTAGAGAGGAATCACTTTCCAACTATCACATATGATGAAGTCAAAAATTACTAAAGAAGCTAACAATAATCAAATCCAAATGTATGAATTTGCAAAGGAGAACATGGAGTGACACTGGCGAGGAATCCTTCTATGCCTAAGTTACAAAATTTATCAATTTAGAAAAGCTCAATGAATAAAGATTATGAAAACATAAAAAAATATCAGCAGGGTGCGTGCCTTATTCTTACACGGTATGAAGGAGAAACAATTGGAGTAGGAAAGTAGCTCAATGAAACAATTGGTGTTCTCCGTTTACCCGGAGACAGAATGATATCGATGTATTTATCCTATGGTTAGTTCTCCATTGGTGTTCGAGTCTCCAAGAATTGCGGTGGGGGTCCGTCGCACTTGGGAATAGATGCTCTCGGGTTGGGTCGAAGGCTCCTAGGATCTAGGTGCCTAGCTCGACTTGGTGGTCTTTTTGGGGCCTGGGTGGTGTGGATTGGGTCTACTATATTTCCTCGTAGTATGCCCATATATAAATTCAACCTCGCAACTTCTAATTTATTTTTTTACGCCTCGTAATTTCATTGCTTTCCTTTCGACTTGGACGTTTTTTTTTATGACGAGGGAAATCCGGGCACCACCCCACGTGAACCGACCTCGGACGAACCTGACTCAGTATACACATCAGGTGGACTTTACGCCACGACAAATCCCGGGCCGTGCAGCCCTCTCAAACCACACATGCCAGTTAAGTCCAGCTTCGCTGAGGGAGTGACCCCAAGGAGTTGTTTGTACTTGAGAGGATTCGAATTTGGGACCTCAGGGAAAGCAAACCCCTAAGCCCCAAGCCTTCGCCACTCAGGCCAACCCCTTGGGGGTTGACTTGGACGTTAAATCAAACAGAAAGTTCAATCAAATTTTCACCAAAAATCGCAATGATTGATGTATTTTAAAACTTATGGAGCTTAAAAAATAAATTAAAAGTTATGGGTTCAATTTAATTTTTGAAAAATTCAATTTTTGGTCACTAGGTTTGACCCTTTTTACGAATTGATCACTAATTTTTTTTTTCAGTTTTCAGTTATTGACTTTAGGCCTTTGTAAATATTCGGTCCTTCTGTAAGTTGACCGTCTATTTGACTAACGGAATTTCTATCCACGTCAGCAATCTTGCACACTCAGCTCACCTCTATCACGCCACTCTCTCCCTCAGCTGTCAAATTCAAAAAGACACACCGTTAGTATATAAACGAAAACAATGTCCGCTGATAAAACCAACGCGCGCGCACTGTTTTGAAACACAAAGCTAACAATCCCAGCTCATCTCCATGAATCGCATAGCCTCCGTCACCGTCTTCCTCCTAGATGAATTGATATGCAGAGCCGGCTCAAGGGTAAGACAACTTAGGCAGTTGTCTAAGGCCTCACCTTGAGCAAGAGGCCCCATAACTTAGAGAAAAAATAAAAAAAATGAAAATAGAATGACCCTTAAACACGGTGAAAAACAAACCATGAAGAAGAACAAGTTGAAAAGAGAAAGAAAGAAAAAAAAATATTTTGTTTGTCGTAAAGTGTGTCGTGCAGTCTGCAAACTGTAGATGTGGCCGTGTAAAAAAAGGTGAATTCTTGAAAGTTGAAACAAAGCAAAGAACTAAGAAACCGCGAAAGTGGAATAAATAAATAAAAAAGTCTTGAAGTGATGCCTTGAAATAAAGCAAGACTGCAGACTGAGTGTCGCCCAGTGAATAAACCTTGAAAAATCTTGAAAGTTGAAACAAAGCAAAACTTAAATAAAAAATCTAATTAAAACATTAAATTATATAAAAAATTAGATTATTTTTTAAATGCATGCATTACCTATAGAATACTCTTAACAATATTAGTTACAGTTGTTTTGGGAGAAATAAGTTTTTCAAAACTTAAACTAATAAAATCCTATTTATGGTCGACAATGTCACAAGAAATACTAAATGGATTAGTCATTCTATCAATTGAAAGTAACATATTAACAAATATTGAATATAAAAGTTTGATTAGTAATTTTCCATCTCAAAAAGTTAGAAAAATTATTTTTTAAATTTATATAAAAGGCCTAATTTTTAACATGGCCTTAGGCCTCATTTTTATTGACTGCTACCAGGAACTGCGATCCTGACGGGCCTCTCATGCGGTACGGGTGCAAAATGATTCCTGCATTTGATAAAGCAGTATATATTGTCTGTTGTTCAAATAAAAAATCCCAAAAAATGAGAATTGATACAGTGGAACTAATCCTATCTCTATGTTCATCCTTTCAAGCTCTGTGAACAATACTCATATATCACATGCGTGAGAGAAAGAGACAAAGAGACGAGAGAGAGAGAGACATCCCTTAGTTTAGGGCTGTTCAGTGGCACCGGCAAAATCCGGTGGCACTGGGTTGCCGGTACCTGACCTAACCGGTGCCAGTGCCAGTGGCTTGTTTTTAGGGAAACTCAGGGGTTTTCCCGATTCCTGATTTACCTGGCAACGGGTTCCCGAGTACTGGGAAACCAGATTTTAATTTTTTTTTAATATTAAAACGACGTAGTTTCTCTTAAGTTTAAATTTTAGGGAAATTGACAATTTAGTCACTAGGTTTATACCACACTGACGATTTAGTCAATATGTTTCATTTTTTGACAATATGGTCACTGAGAATACATAGTTGTGACGATCTGGTTTTTCCGTCAAACCTCCGTTAAATTTTTAGCCGGAATAGCGGTCGATTGATTTTGTTTACTGTTGTGGCAAATGTAACTTCTAGTGGTCGACCGCATTATATTTCGTTAAAAATTAACGGAGATTTGATGGAAATACCAGATCGTCACAACTATGTATTCTCAGTGACCATATTGTCAAAAAATGAAACCTAATGACTAAATTGTCAGTGTGCTACAAACCTAGTGACTAAATTTTCAATTTCCCTAAATTTTAAACCTAAAACCCCTCCCCCTCTGGCCTCTTCAGTCTTCAATTCACCCCTCCTCAACGTCGACAACCTCTCTCTCCCTCCCCTCCCTCCCTCTCCAATCGCCCCACCACCCTTCGTCGACCACCACGCTGGCGGCTGTGCCTCCCTTCGCCGACCACTGCAGCCTGCATGTACGCTCATCGTCTTCTCTCCCTCACGTTAATTTTTTCCTATTTGTTTACACTTTTTTGGGTTTTGATAATATATTCTCCTCTCCCTCACGTTTGAGAGAATATGACAGTGAAAGTTACCTTCAATCGACTTGTTGCGTTATTGAAAATTTGAAACCTCAAACTCTGACCCCCAGTTTGATGGCTTCCTCTTTTTTTAAACATTTGAGGATGTGCCTTGTGGCAACACTTTCATCTAGCAAAATCTTGGCTGAGGAGTTTGGGTGGGTAAGGCACACAACGGCTGAGTCTAAGCACATCGTTTTAAGTTAGCTTTGTGTTTCTTTCTTTCTCTATTCCAAATAGGAGCTTGCCAATAAGTTTCACGTACGCTATGATCTATATGCATTCTGTGTGACATTGCTTCCATAAGTTGCTTCTGAGCTTCAACTTTCCTAGGGGAGCCTTCTGGTGCAAAGTTTCTGTCCGCAGATTATGCATGTCACTGTCTTCCATCCATGCAACGCAGTACAAGTTACCCAAACAGGTTTCATATTCTGGGGGAGGACTAGGATACTCTCCTGGGCAATAAGTTCCCCAACTGCTCTCTTCGGCATTTGCTGCCGTGGTTGCATAGATATTCAAACCTTCCGGAAGAAGGCCCTAAAAAATGCTTCCAGACACGCAAGCCTCAAGATAAAATACTAAACTTTTATAAGTCCCAAAAGCAGCATGCTTCTTCTTCAAGACTTCTGTCAGATCACAAGCATAGAGGTAAGGACTGGTAGGCATCCCAAGCACACCAGGAGCCCCATGGTCACTGTAGTATACGAAAATATGATCGTTGGGACCACTATCGACAACCTTCCCACTAACCCCTAAGATAGTCTCCATTCAGGTCCCTGCCGACCGAGACCGAACCATATAAGCGAAGGAGGGCGAGGAGGAAGACGACGACGACGGAGGCTATGCGATTCATGGCGATGAGCTGAGGGTTGTTAGCTTTTTGTTTCAAAACGGTGCGTATTGGTTTTATCAGAGCACATCGTTTTGTTTTATAATCAAACAGAGTGTCATTTTGAATTTGACAGCAGAGGGAGAGAGTGACGTGGATAAAAGTGAGCTGAGTGTGAAAGATTGCTTATGCAAACAGATATTCTAGAGTCAAAAGGACGGTCAACTGACAGAAGGATTAACAGGGGCATAAAGTTAGTGACTAAAAGCTGAAAAAAAATTCTTAGTGACTAAAATGGGCCAAAATCTAGTGACCAAAAATTGAATTTCCCTTAATTTTTGTCAATTTTTCAGTCATTTATGTTAGAGTGAGTTATGATGTTTCCCCTTTCCATTATTAACATATTTTACAATTTAAGCCCAATATTTACATATCACCGATTCACTCTTAAAAAAAACAAAAGGATAATGTCACAATATGAACAGTTTAAAATGTAGACATAGAGAGCAAAGTGTGAAACACTTGATAATTTGGGATCTAATGTCTCAAATTACTAAATTTGAGGTGTAAATTAAAAAATTAGTGATAATTGGATAGTACAAAATCTATTTTTTTTTTCTCTTTTATCTTTTCGAAGTGAAGTTTTAGAAGACAACAAGTTGTGAAACGCAATTTAGCTAAGAAGTCAAAGAGAGACCCATCCACAGCAAGGAAGCTAGATAAAATAGTTAGTCATGACCTGAAATGATGACAATTGTGGCATTCGGCACCCGTTCCTTCCAGAAATTGCGGTTACATTCACAGAACTTTCTTTATAAGAAATCCAACACTATTACTTTGTCAAAAGTGACATTTGCCTCTCCATCTTTCTCCTCACAAAGATAGTATAACGCAGACCCAGTTCTCCCTTAGTGTCTCTTCTTCATCTTCAGGCAAATTCGATTTCCTTCTTCATTTGCATGAGTCATATAATTACATACATTTGTTGCGTTTATTGTCTTTCCCATATCACCATGCAACTGATTTTGCGTTGTTTCTTATTTGAGTGCTAGAAATGCAGTCATATAAGCAGACAATAGTTCACTCAAGTAAAAATCAGAAGTCCTATCTCTAGTTCTAGTTTAAAATGTAAAATCTTTCCTGCTATTTCTAGTCCATGTCGATCGCTGTTTCGGTCTTTTAAGAATCATATGGTTATGATCTTCTCCTTGATGATTTAATGGATCCACAGGAGCAAAATCGTTCCAATTGCCGCTCCGAGGTCAGACACTAGATAATAGATTGATGAGTTTAATAGTTGTTGAATTCCCTCTCCTATTTTTTCTCTCACCAAACCAAACAAATAATGACCGACCTCGCCCGAAATAAGATTAATTTACCACTTACAGAGATTGTTGGAAAATGCCGAGCTAATGAAGTAGATATTCTACATAAAAAAATGTTAAAACTAATCAGAAGCCGAATGGATATGTTTGACCCCGATGTTTCAGATCAATATGAGACTGCTCAGAGCTAATGACTATTAGCATTTAGACAAAATAAGAAGGATTCAGTGCGATTTTAATATATGTTCATATCATACCCAGGAGACAAGCTGGGTTCCCTCTTCTATGAATGCATTTGGCTTTTTCCCTGTTAAAAGCTCCAGTAAGACGACCCCAACTGGCAGAACACAACTGGTACTTACACATAACTAGTCTCAAGAAGCAAGCTCAAGAGAGACTTACTACAATGGCTTAGCGGTTAAAGTTTATACCTGGAGCTAAATATCAAAAAGTTCCAGCAACAAATGTCGAAACATGAGTCTTATCTGGTTCCATCAGTGTTGGCAGTCCAAAATCAGACACTTGAGCCTCCATGTTGTGATCCAATAATATATTGCTCGACTTAATATCTCTGTGAATAATGTGAGGGATGCAATCATGATGGAGGTATGGTAATCCACTTGCTGCACCTACTGCTATTTTGTATCTGGATGGCCAATCCAAATGCTTCTTGTTCATAGCTCCTCCTAAACCATAAATATCTATAAGAGGGCTACAGAAGAGGAAATGAAATGGGAAATCATATTCAAGTTACGAGATAATTTATAACTTCCAAGAGATTTCTGACATTTGTGGATTTCAAAAAGGTTTGTGATATGTGGATTAACAGCAGAGAGAAAAACATCTTAGATATACCATAACATGAATTCCATTCATATAAAACAACGTTGTTGCTGAAAATCACTCTAAACCATTGTTTTGAAGCGATACAACCATACCATGCAGAAAGGTGTCAAGGCTTTCCATTAGGCATCAGCTCATATGAGCATATTGTGTGCCCGCAATCATTTTCAGCTTGTCTCTCTTTTTTTTTTGGCCGCTGTGTTGCGTCATTTTTCAGGTCAGCTAATTCTCTACGATCTGTTCATAAGGAATGCTGCTATATCTGCTCTTTCCAGGAAACATTCTTCCAAGGATCCGCTTCCACATTCCCATCTTTGGGACAAAACCTTGATTCACCATCTGCTTCAAAACCCAGTCCACCTCACACAAAAGATTTTCCTTGCATAGCCCATGAACCATCAACTTGTAAGACTCAAAACTTGGACTTAAACCCTCAATGAGCATACGATCCATAAACTCCTTTGCCTCAACGAACTGGTTGCTATCAAGTAAACCATATAGAACCTCCTGATAAGATCCTGAATTTGGATAACACCCCTTGTGCTTCATTCGCTGCAGCAGCTCCTTTCCCTCTTCAACTTTCCCCCCTTTCCTGAGTCCTGAAATAAGAATATTGAATGTGATCGTGTCTGGACAAATCCCCTCCTTTTCCATCCTCTCCAACAACTCGAAAGCTTCCTCTATCTTCCCACGCTCACACAATGCATGCATTAGGGTCGAGAATGTCCTTACGGTTGGCCTACACCTTTGCTTAGGAAATTCATCGAGCACGTAAAAGGCGTCCTCCAGTTTCCCGCATTCACACAACCCCTTGATGAGTATGTTAAGACAGCAAGCATCAATCTCAACACCCAACTTAGTAGCACCCCTATACACCTCATGGACAAGATCAAACATTTTTGCCGAAACGAGCAAATTCAGGACAAAATTAAAGGTTTTCACGGTCGGCCAGCAATTGTAGTTTGGCATATCGTGAAGGGTATCGATAGCTTTGCATACCGAACCAGCTACATTGCCGAAAATCCTTATAACATTGTAGAAGAACTCGTCGGATAACCGACAACGATGCTTTTGGGCTTTGATTCGCTGCATGACATCTTCAATGGCATCGAACAATCGGGCCTGAGCAAGCTTGTCGATAACCAAAGTGTAAAGAGCTTCATTGGGCTTGTAGTCCTTACGCTTTGCGTAGCGGTCCAAGAGCATGATCACCGAGTTGGGGTTTTCGAGGGCTTTGATAATTTTCAGAACCTCATTTGGCGCCAACCAGTCCTTGTGGTTGAGTCTGTTGAGAGTATGAGCATCTTGAGGCGCTACTGGACAAGAAGGGATTGAAGAAGCAGAAGAGGAAAAAGGAAGAATTGGAGAAGACGATGGGCTTCGGATAATTCTTGAATGGGTTAAGAGAGAGCGAAAGATTGCATAGTGAACCTTTTGATCAAAAAAACGTGGCATCATTCTTCTCTAAGCTTCGTGTGCTTTGCAGGAAGAGATAGCGTCGGATCCGCAAAATTTAGTTGATTCACGCCTCTGCCTCTATTTGGCCTTTTGTCAAACAGTTGTCTACACCTTATTTTCTTTGTTATTTGCCTCTGTTCTGTACCATACTTCTCCCACACAAACCTCTCACGACACACAAGACTGGCCAACAGACTCCTCGATTCAACTCTTACTTCGTTGTCCAACTTCACAAATCCGGCAAGATGTAGGAAGATAGCTATTATGCAAAATGCCAACAAACATGGCTAGTTGAAACTAATGCTGTGCGATTCAATGTCCACGGGCTACCTTCCAGAAGTTTGCCTGAATTTCATATTCGTTCTGCCACGTATCATTCCCTCCATTGGATATTTGCCGAGTACAATTGGTTCCAAGAACCTGCATTGGATATGTGTATTCTACACCATTTTAATGTTATAAATTTTAGGTAGTATAAATCTTATAACAAAGTTTATCGAATCATTCGGACAGAAAATTACAAGAAATCTCATGCAAACAGTTTCATACCAAGCATTACATGAGCAAGGACTCAAGTGGATGTTCTTGGGAGGTCGAAGAGGCAGCACCACGTGCAGTTTTATTGAAGCAGAAAGTAGTAAAGTCTGAGACCTATCTTATCTAAAGCTGATTTTATGCAAAACCTTTACGATTATCTATCTTGGAAATTAGAAACAGAAAAAAAAATTTGGTGGATAAATGAGAATAGGGACTTGTTTAAAAAATGATTCCTACTCTGATAACAAAATTACTTTTAAATTAATTGTTTGGATCCTTTAGAAAACCAATTTCAAGAAACATATAAGCTGAACAAAAAGGAAAGATATTCGTGGCGCTAGTGTTTTGGTCGAAATTTGAAAGATTTAATGGCAGACAACTTGAACCAGTACGAAGCGGAGGAGTCCTTGCTCGTTTATCATTACTCCATTTTACTTGAAGAGCTATCCCACAAAATAATTGAAAATCGTTTTCCAGAAACTGCATTCAGAATGCTTGGAGCAATAGCGATTTCCACTCCAGTATGGCATTCGGCACCCGTTCCCTTCAGAAATTGCGGTTCCATTCACACAAGTTCCTGTCTGAGAAATCCAACAGTATTACTGTGCCAAAAGCAACATTTGCCTCTGTTTACCGCATGCCCTCTCCATTTTTCTCTTCACAAAGATAGTGTAACCCAGACCCAGTTTTCCCTGCGTGCCTCTTCTTCATCTTCAGGCAAATTCAATTTTCTTCTCTATTTGCATGAGTAATATCATTATATACATTTGTTCCGTTTATGTGGAATTAGTGATCCTCAAAATTTAGTAGCCATGTGGAAGAAATAAATTGATGATGGATTATGTTGTCTTTCCCATATCACCATGGAACTGGTTTTGCGTTGTTTTTTATATGAGTGCTGGAAATGCAGTCATATAAGCAGACTATAGTTCCTGCAGGGAAAATTCTAACTGATACCGAGAGCTTCGTCTTACGGGTAGATGATCTTAAATGGAGCTTAGATGGAAGTATAGAATTGTGCGGCAAAACGGTTCGGGGGATAAAATTAGGTAGATGTTAGTTCAATGTAGCGCACAATTTAGTTGACGATGTGGCCAATGAATTTGAGGGTTATTCTCGTTGAAGCTCTGTTGAGAGGAAATACAGTGCCAAGGCTTTCAGTTAGTCTGACTGCTGTAACGGATCAATGAAGTTTGGTTGATCTGATCATGGGATTTAGGCCTAGGTTATAACTCTTGGATCTGATAAAGATAGGAATACTTGTGTACCCTCACCTATTATTAGTTTATAACCTAGGAAAAAATGAGGTTGTTAATTTACTAGGTTATTGTCTGCGTACCCAAATGGGTTCTCAGTGGTCTAATTGGTAGATGAAATTAAGTAAGCATCCGTTTATTTCTAATTCTTGTATGTGGTCAGGAAGTGATCCTCTATCTCACCCCATATAGGATACAAAACTGTTTTTCTATCTTTCAAAAGACATATTTGATACAATTTTAATATGTTAGAAACCCCAAAATTTCTCCATGGTTTCTCAGGATTTAAAGGGAAAAAAGTGTCTCAGGATACTTAGGAGTGGTTTCTCTTTTTTAATTCTGGTAGATAATGATATTATTTGGTTCATAGGGAAGAGGTTTGATAATTAGTGTGATGTTATATTGGAGGTAGAAAATGGTGATTGCTGGGGTTGATGGGGAGAAACTTGATGCACAATCGATTTAAGTGGTAGAACAGAAGTGATGAAAATTGAACTTCTTAACAAGACAAATGGAGGGGTTGAGAAGGGAACAGTCATCATGGAGATGCAAGAACAAAGATCGGTAGATATATAATTCTCTAACCCCTTCAAACTATGGCCTTGTGGCCTAGTTAGTTCAGTGTCGAACAACTTTACTATTGAACTAAATGGTATGTATATGGCATGAAAAAATTATGATGGTGTCTCTATAGTGGAAATTTGAGAGATGCATGTCTCATTTTTTGAATGGAGAACCATGAATTTTGTTAAGAATAACACTAAAGTAGTTGTGTTTGTAGGCATGTATGACGAGGAAATATCTGCTATTACTTGAATTGTTGTCATGAAAGTCCTTTTAATTGACCGGTTTTAGATTCCATAATTATTTTTTTGATAACGAGGGAAATCCGGGCACCCATTCACGTATTCCGAGCTAGGATGCACCTGACCCAGTATACGCACGAGTTGATGGGTGGAAATAACAGGAGTAACTGTCATGAGGAGCAATAGTTTGCTACGTTTGGATTGGAGTTCTGTTTTGCTGTGTTTTCCAAAGCTGTATAGTTTTTACTGTATCTTCTCATTTTGATGTATTTTCCAAGCCTTTTCTTGTTTTCGTCATTCTTCTTGTTTTTTAAAAATTAAGACAGATATGCATTTGTTGATGGCACTAACTCTAGGTACCTGCATAATTGCCTTGAAGTTGTGGATCTTGATATGTAAGCTTATGCAACCGTTGCAAGGATTGACCATTTCTTTCTTCTAGAGTAAATATTAAAAACATACATTCCATGAGTGTTCTTGTTAGACCAGTTTGATTAAGGAAAATTGAACTCATGTTTCCTCTAAAAGACTTAAAGTAAAAAATAGTATGTATTTGGCATCAAAACTGGGGTCAATTTGGGCTCATTCTTTATCCAAGAAAAATTAAATTAAGCTCTCCAGCCAGTAGGAAAAAGTTCTTGATTGCCATGAAAATTCAGGTTTGATTGGTTTCTGATGGCATATTTTTTGAAGTTGCTATTTAGAAGAATATTGCATATTTTGGGTGGTTAATTTGTTTTTAATCTTATAGACTCTGATAAATTAGAATGCTGAGAGAATTTGAATAATTTCTGCTTTCTTTTCCTTTCTGCAGTAAAGAAAAATGGTGCTCCAGTTGAATAACATTATCAAGGAAGGACAAAAAAGCTGAGAAGATAATGCATTAGATTCAGATTTTTACACTTTCCATATAAGTGAAGTAGAGGTAGATTTAATTGGAACCAAAAAATTTGAACTCTGTGGGAGGAAAAGAGTGTTTGCTATCTCTTTTTCTCCCCCTCTTTTTTTTTTTTTTTTATCAATTCTGATATGTTCAGGTAACAAAAAATATGGCATCTTTTACCGCTTTAAAATCCTCCTGCAGTTGGAAATGCGGAATACATGGAGGAACCAACAACCAATGTGAAATTTCTAATGTCTCTCAGTTTGCCTGGCTGCTTGGGTTCATTGTCTTTGCTTGGAGCTGGTTAGTTGCTTTATCTTTCCGCTTTTTTTAAAGAAAAATGATACTTGATTAGGATACTTGCTATATTTTCACTGTTTATTTACCTGCAACGAGAATTATCAGGAAAAACATTGAAAAAGTCGGTGTTATCGTACTGCTCGCGTATATGGTGCTGGATTGTAGATCCTTTATTTGAGAGAATTTTGTTGGCTGTCTAAAGCGCAGGATACGACTGAGTTAAACTTTTGTCAGAACTCATCTTGGGGTTTAGATCTCATGTATCATATATATCTCGTATAAGGCATCTTTTTATACTTGCCATTGTGATTTATTCCTCTTCTTATTTGTTTCCCCTAAGCGAAGAGATGAATTATATCTTCTAAGGGATAACTATTTTGGAAAATGCCCTTTTCCAGAGAACTTATGATGGTCCCCCCATGAGCCGTTGTGTTGGTGCCTTCTATAATACAAAGAACGATGGCTATGAGGGTTCTATGAAACCCTTTCGGTCCTATCATTCACACCTTGGTTAATGTAAAGTTTTTTGTGAAGTTTGGCACTGTTAACTTCAAGAGCACTTCTGGGAGCCATATCTCATGAGTGGAGGTCACTAGTTTGAAGTTTACTCTCTCCGACTCTCTTCCAGAGGTTCAAACTCACTCTTCAGAAAAAGGGCCATGTCACTGCCATTCATAGCATGTCACATTTTAGTTCATCAATAGCTCTGAGCAAACAGAAAGACTAGTAGATAAGGAATACGCTCTTTTTGTAGCCGTGCAAGTGTTTTATTCTACCTTCAAATATGTATGGTGCAGGTTTAAAAAAATCTTTAGATTACGGTGGCCTTTTCACCAGCGCTTATTTTACCTTGATTCCAAAATAGTCTTTTGTCTGAATTAGCCTTAATCTTAGATCTTGCTCTGGAATAATTTCAGGATACAGGGAGAAAATTTTCACTATCATTGGTGTTAAGGTCTATGCTGTTGGCTTCTATGTAAATCCGTCTGTTTTGAGTACATTGAACTCTTGGAAAGGGGAATCGGTAGCTGAAATTCAAGAGGGTCTCTCCTTATTCAACTCAATTTTTCAATGTAAGGACAAAAAGAAAATCGTTCATACTTTCGTGCTGTAGAGGGAAAGAGAGAGTTAGAAAGAAAGAAAGAGAGTTTGCTAGAGTACCTTTGGAAAGTTGTTAACATAACTTTTGTTAGTCACAGCTCCTTTGGAGAAATCATTACAGATTGTACTGGTCAGAGATGTCGACGGTAAAACTTTCTGGGATGCGTTAGATGATGCCATCTCCCCAAGAATCAAAGCACCTACTTCCATTGATGAATCTGCTTTATCCACATTTCGTATGGTCTTTCAAGGGCGACCCCTTGACAAAGGAACCTTTATATTTTTGACTTGGGTCCCGTCCAAAATGCTTGTAAGTTTGAATAATACACCATTCTTCCAACAAGCATGCACTGTAGATACATATTTTCGCTTTTTTTTTTGTAAGTAAATTGTTTTCACTCTTGAACAATATTTTCTCCTCTCGAGTCCCCACCCGCCAAAGATAAAGGAAAAAGATGTTCTACACATCATTCCATTGGTTTCATTATGATTCTGAAGCCATAGTATTTATTGATTTTCATAATGACCTTTCTCTTTTCTTGGATGCTATTTCTCTTATATAGACTGACCCATCTGGATTGACTCTGATTTTCAGGTTTGTGTCTCATCAGATGGGATTCAATCTGGTGTGGATGCTGAAATTGTGTCAGAGACTGTGTATCTTGCCCTTTTCGACGTATTTTTTGGGAATGCACCTGTTTCTCCCTCCTTGAAAGATTCAGTTGCCAAGGGGTTGGCAACAATCCTCAAGTAGATGACGAGTTAGTTTCTTGCAATATATTTTTTCCACTTGTTTCAGTGATAATGCATCTATTTGCTTGATTACTTGGAACATTGTTAATCTTATCAGCAAATGTAACATGGCAGGGGAATTGTTTTAAAATTATTGGCTGAGCTATATTTCTCAACCTTCAGAATAATGTAAGGAAGTCTGTTCTCTTGACTCATTGCACATATCTTGTACTTTTTACGGGCAAAATTTTTTGCTGCATTTGAGCAGGAATTGTTTCCCAGTTGACATAGCTGCAAGATTTTCAAATTTGACCTTTTTCTTTTTCCTGTTAGCATACAAAGTACTCACAGATTGCCCATAAGAAATACTATTTCGCTGTCTAAACCTTTAATTCAATCTCTGAAACGCAGTTTACACCACCTACTCTCAATGTATGGTTGTTCTATTGAAGCCACTAAGACCTGGTTTAGAGGCCAAGATACCTGAAGCCCTATTCGCCATTGTTGGGGCTGTACCAGGTAGGCCCATTAGTTCGGGTTTGGAGATAGATGGAGGAGCCTCCTCTCTGGGCAGAAGCAGGAAGAAGCCCTTCAAGTTGATATAGTGCTGCATACTATGACCTTAGCTCTATATGGAAAGTTATGGTACGGATCATAATCGTCAGCCATTTTGCTCTGTGGTAGGCAGAATATTCAGCTCGTAGTACAAAAAAATGCTATTGTTCACTGCCTTAAGCTACATCCTCTTTGTCCTTGTGGCATACGGAACTACAAATGTGAAGTAATAATAGCAAAATAGTGTCCTCCAACATGTATCATAATGGGTTAGAATTCAACCAGCTGGATTATGTCCGCCAGGCCATAAACCAGGACTTAGAAGAACACTAACAGCTTTATTTGTAGAAATCTTCATCAGGAAAAGTTTAGGAATCTGTACCAACTTTGTCTGATTTGATTTTCTCAAGCATCTTGACAACCTCGGCCATAGTAGGTCTCTTGGAGGGCTCTGATTCGAGACACATTAAGGCAATACTGAATACCTTGCTAATCTCATCCTCGGGACAACACACTAGGCTACTATCGAGTACATGCTCCTCCCTCTTCTCCTGAACAACTGCCTTCACCTGCTCCAACATTCACAGAACAAATTTGGTGACAGTGAATCAGGCATCAATCCCAGAAGAGGTGCCACGTCGAGCGCTTTGACAAAGAATACTTAAAATTTTTAACTTTGGCAAATGCCAAATAGCCTGAATCATTCTCATGGTTAGACCCCCATAGACTGTTTAAGGCATGCAACATCAGAAGTCCTATCTCTAGTTCTAGTTTAAAATGTATCTTGCCTGCTGATTCTAGTCTGTGGTGATCGCTGGTTTGGTTTGTTTACGAATCATTATGATCTTCTCCTTGATGATTTAATGGATCCTCGGGAGCAGAATCGTACCAATTGCTACTCCAAGGTGAACTACTAGATTGATGAATTTAATAGTTACTGAATTTCCTCTCCCTTGCTTTTCTCTCACCAGATCAATCAAATGATGAAGAAGGACCTCGCCCAAAATGAAGATTAATTTACCACTTCCATGTATTGTCGGAAAATGCCGAGCTAATGAAGCAGATATTCTACATTACGAAGAAAATTTTAAAGTAATCAGAAGTCGTATGACGGAATGGATACGTTTGACCCCGATGCTTCAGATCAATATGAGACTGCTCAGAGCTAATGACTAAAGAAAAATAAGAAGGATTCAGTGCGATTTTAATAGATGTTCATATCATACCCACGAGACAAGCTGGGTTCCCTCTTCTATGAATGCTTCATCATTTGGCTTTTTCCCTGTTAAAAGCTCCAGTAAGACGACCCCAAAGCTGTAAACGTCCCCTTTAGACGTGGCTCTTCCTGTATCAAAATATTCTGCAGAACACAACTGGTACTACTCAGTATACATAACTACCAACAAGAACCAAGCTCAGGAGAGGCTTTAGCGGTTAAAGTTCATACCAGGAGCTAAATATCCAAAAGTTCCAGCAACAAATGTTGAAACATGAGTCTTATCTGGTTCCATCAGTGTTGCCAGTCCAAAATCAGACACTCGAGCCTCCATGTTGTGATCCAACAATATATTGCTCGACTTTATATCTCTGTGTATAATGTGAGGGATGCAATCATGATGGAGGTATGCCAATCCTCTTGCTGCACCTACTGCTATTTTGTATCTCGATGGCCAATCCAATTGCTTCTTCTTTGCAGCTCCTCCTGCACTATACATATCTAGATGAGGCCTACAGAAGAGGAAAAATCAAATTCAAGCTACAAGATAATTTTATAACCTCCAGGAGATTTCTGACATTTGTGGATATCAAAATTTGAACAGCGGAGAGAAAAACATCTTCGAAATACTATAACACGAATGCCTGCCAAATGAAAAAAAACAACACTCTAGACCTTTGTTTTGAAGGGAGACAAGCATACCATGCAGAAAGGTGTCAAGGCTTCCATTTGGCATCAGCTCATATATGAGAAGATTGTAGTGAGGGGCTGTGCAATATCCGTGAAGAGTTACAATATTGCGGTGCTTTATGTCCCCCATTGCCTCCAACTCTCTTTCAAAACCTCGATCTCGTTCTGCAGTTCCCCTGTTAAGTCTCTTAACCGCAAAGGCCGTGGATTTGTTGATAGTCAGTCTGTAAACTGTGCCATAGCCTCCAGAGCCAATGATGTCTCTGTTACTCAGTTTTAGTGTCCTTTTCAAGAACGCGTCAGATGTTAGAGACTGCATCATTGCAGATCGAAACATTACCATCTTCCCACCTGCATATGCCCACAGGCGGCCTCAATTACCATAAACTTTCACTATTTTCAGAAGTTGAATTCTTCAATCTGTATGTGGGTGGCACGATACCTGAGAAGCCATCTTCGTAAACTTGATGCTTTCTTTTCCATCGCTTATAGAGGAGGACGGAAATGATGATCTTTGATATCACAAAAGCAACGCAGCATATCGTGATGTAGAATGCTAAGACCATGTTGTTGCCCATCTGCAGATAAAAAGAGCTTCAAGGTGTATAATATTACAGACAACTAGAACCCGTCCAAATAATCTCCACGCTTCTTATGTTTCAAGCGGAATTTCAAGTTGGACATGGAAAAATGAACAAAAAAAGAACAGAGGGAGAAGGAAAAGCATTTTTGGATGAAAAGGACAAACTCCACAATGTACGAGTCATTTTTTGGTCTGTGTATTTTTGTTGACATTTTAGAAGGAAGAGCATACCAAGCTTTTGATCATATGGCTAATATGACACTTAAGGTCTTTCCGACACACGAGGACGGCCAGCTTTCTTTTGGTCTGTGAAGTTTTGCTGACATTTTGTTGGGACTTGGGAGTCGCAGGTTATTTCGGCGTCTCGTGTACGCATGCCACAGTGTGAAACGCGTTACAATTTGATTTCCTTCTTGTGAATTCGTATTGTACTGTATATGTGAATGTATTGCTAGTCTTGCAGAGTTTTGGATCTGTCTACGCTGTCACCATATATTCTTTACCACCTGTCCGTACCCTTTTAGGTGGGAGTTGAGAAATTCATTAGCCCCACATGGCTTCCCTTTCTGGGATAAGGAACACAGCTGTGAAAGCAACCAGATCATGCCAGATTGTTTTTTGGCTGATCAGGAGTCTCCCTCGACAAACATGGATCACGTTTTTCCTTCTTTTTTTTTTCATTTTTCCAAAAAAATAGAATTAGATATCAATATTACTTTCGCACTCACATGTTGCGCTCTTTTTCTTTTAATAATGCCGAGATGCATTCATTGCGTATTAAATCCATAGAACAAGTTACAAAAATAATTAGAAACTATAAATCCAAGAAAACTAAGATGCAAAAGGACCGACGGGATTCACAAGGGCCGATAAACAACAAATGCTTCATGTCGGGTAGAGAGAGCAGGTGGCAGGATACGGTAGACAGCAGCTATCAGAACCATTTGAGAGCAAGTCACTAAACTAGGAAAGGGTTGACAGACTATACATAAACGCCAAAAAGCCCACAAAGGGGGCCAACAAGTGGCCGGAAAAGCCCCTTGGGGCCGCTACAACCGAAATAAGAACAAACAAGCCCACCAACAGGCCTAAACAAACCAACACTACATAAAAATGAAAAAAAAATACGCTTTCAAAAACCAGAAGAGGCCGTAGACCTCCAAGAAAGGCGGCTCGTGGGTGGCATGGGTGCGGCGACATGTGGCGGCTGACTGGCGACGGGATGGCGCAAAAAGGATCGGCCAGAGAAAGGGATCTAGCCTCCATCTCTTCAAGTACAAACCGAAAAAAAAAACAAGAGAAAGCGTGGGAAAGCTGGCCGAACCTGCCACAAAAGGTGGTGCCGGGAAAGGAGGAAGAGAGTTGGACGGCTAGGGTTTGGGGTGTTCTAGAGAGAAGGCAGTGCCTCTCTCTCTAGAACATATGCCCACATGTTGCTCAATCAATGGCTTATATAGTTCATTTCCCGGTTGACAAACTATGACCAGAATTTTGTTTCTTTGCTTGAAACTTTATACTAATGAAAGCAAAGATGGAGGGGATGGCAAGCCCCTCAGTTACTTGAGATTCGATATGGTCTTTTCCATGATCCCAAAAATGAATTGACTTAGGGGATCAACATTGTTGTGCTGGTAGAAAAAAGAACAAGAGCAATGGGATCCACTACAAAAAAAAAAAATCGACCTTTAGCGGCGGTTTTCGGTCAAAAACTCGCTGCTAAAGCTTTTTCAGCGGTTTTTTAGCGATCGCCGCTATATCACCGTCGCAGTAGGCTATAGCGGCGGTTTTCGCAACCGCTGGTGAAGATTTTGGGTCTATAGTTGCGGTCATATAGAGTCGGTATAGACCCGAACCGAAATAATGGTTTTTTGGAGCGTTTCTACATATTTTTAGCAGCGTTTCTAAAAACGCTGCTATAGGTCAGCTCAATTTTTTTTTCAGCATTTTTAAAACACCATTAATTTTTTACTATACATGTTTTTTTAATCGGTAATAGAAATTTATTTTAATAACCATAATTCTTTGGATGTAAAAATTAAAGAACAAAGACAATAAAAAAATATATTTCATCATTGATTAATAACGTTTTACAACAAACACAAGAATATCTACAAGTAATCTAAAAAGTAACAAATTTCTAATATAAAATAACAATAAGCAAGGACCAACTAAAATATTAAAATACAACACAATAAGGAAGGACCAATTAAAATCTTCCTCCTTTGACACATCAACGTCCTCTTAAATTCTCAATCAGCCCTAAATGTACTAAAATAAGGAAGTGATTAGTTAACCTCACTGGGAAGCAATAAAGAATATGACAATGGAAATGTTTAACAATAAATGACAGATAAATAGTCTATCAGAACAATTGGGCCAACAAATCAAACAAATTTCTTAAAGAGCCCAAATCAGATTCAATTAAATGTCCAACAATAGACGAAAGATAATACCAATGACAAAACAAAATATGAAGTAGACATATTTAGACTCATCTTCCCAATAGCTTTCATGATCTCATCTTTGCGTGAAATTCTAACCTCCCCTCTTTCAATGTTCTTAATGATCCTATCAGAATATGAAGGAGACATATTTAGCCTTAATGTATATGCTAATTCGAACTCAAAGGAAAGGTGACTAGAAGATTCAAGCTGATCTAGCAAAGATTTTTCTAAGACCTCAAAAAGTTCCAAAAGCAAACAAGAGCAGAAAGCAATTTGATGGCCGCAAGAATCCCACATGCACTTCCATTAGGAACCAGGAATTACCTTTGCTTCTCACACATGGCTACTAAGTTTCTAAGAGGAAGTGGGAAAAGACTTGCAAAGGTCACTCCATAACTACAGAGTGGGCTGGCATCCAAAAATGACAAAACAATTTTCATCTAAATCTAAATCTAAATCCTCTGCAGATAAACTGAGTTACAAAAATGATAAAACAGTTCTCATCTAAATCCAATCTTCCACACATCAGATTTCAAAATTTTGCATCTATGCAACCTACATAACCCATGCGACCCAAACAACTAGCATCTAAACTTTTAACTTCTCCACATATCAAGTTCTGATTAGTACTTCACATCCAAACATGCTGCAATTGAAATACAAATTTCTCTATTATATCCTCATCTAGACAAGGTATTGCCTATTTTACCCTAGGCATTTGGAGACATAGGGGCGATTATCATCCAAAATCTAGCAAATGCAGAGGAACAAATCACTTTCACAGATGGAGATATCCCAAGAAATCAAGTTGGGAATTTCTAGACCTATCCCTATTTGACACAAGACCAAGCCTCAAGAATCAACATCCTAATAGTCTTCATCCATTCACAGGAGATATTTGCATATTTTTATTGTTGTTAATCGCATAATCCATTAAGCCGCTATTGTTCATAAAGCATGAGGGACAACAAGAGATGCAACTAAAATTTGATAATGCTTTGCCTCTGCCCTGCCAGCTGCAGTTTCCCCTCTTTAATAATCCCAAATTTAACTAGATAGACAACTAACTCCATGCAAAGGTAATTAACAAATATCACTCCTGCACCAATATAAGAGAGAAGGAAAGTAAAACATGCCTGGTAAGCTCCTGGAAAACACCTCTTTGTTTTTCTACAAGCTGTTAACTTAAGGTCCATAAGGCGATTGACCTGCACCAAGCCAGAAGCATTAGAAAAGTTAAAAACTTTAAGCCATCAGACAAAATTTCCATCAGCCCTAGCATACCTCAGCTTGATACTCATATTTCGTAGCTGGTGGAGCAGCCGACGCGTCTGATGCTGCAGCAGTCGACTCATACCGCTTGCCCAAAACCCCTAAATCCATGCACACAGAAAAAAAATCAAAGCTGCTCAATTTCTGGAAAAGATAGTAGCACCAGAAAGAGAATCTGCCTATTCATGCCTTTGAAACTTGAGATCAATTGATATAATGCACAGATGAAAAACCCTTGCGGCGCGCACACACGTGGAAAGGCGGTAGCGAGCATAAGAATTGAAATCCAAATCTAAATTCATTCATCCCTCCGAGTACTAGCATTTTCCTTCGTCTCACCATCGACGTTCAACAAAGTTCCTAACACATTGTCACTAATATTCTTCTCTATGTGCATGACGTCCAAATTATGTTGAAGTTTCAATTCTGAATAGTACGGTAACACAAAGAATATGTTGCGCTTCGTCCAACTTAACTTATTTTCAGCCTGTTTTCTATTCTTCTGAGTCTTCCCAAATTAACATAACGACACCAATGCAAGTTGTTGAATTATCTCCTCTCCAGTGACTTCTTCAGATGTAGATCTAAACTCTTTTTTCCCTTCAAAAATATCTACATCATGCCTCCACCTATGTGTAGCAGGAAAATACCGACGATGTCCTAAAAAATGTTTGCCCCCATATTTCAACCAAAAAGACGTTGTGTTTGCATTGCAATTAGGGCATGCTAACCGTCCTTTCATACTTGGAACCCGAGAGATTACCATAAGTCAAAAAGTCATTTATTGACCAAACCAAAGCAGCATGTAACTTGAATGAACTTGACACTGCTGCGTCATATGTAAGCACTCCATTTTCAAAGTTCTTCAACTCATCTACTAAAGGCTGCAAGTAGACGTCGATATCATTCCTGAGACTTCTTGGACCCGGAGTAAGCAATGAGAGCATGAAACTTGAATCTTTCATACACTTCCAAGGCACCAGATTGTATGAAATTACTATCACTAGTCATTTACTGTACGATAAGATCATGTTGCCAAACCCAACCGAATGTTCCGAAATTTTCGACCAAACCATTCAATATTATTATCGAGGTCCTTCCATACAACAGAGTCTGCAGGATGCCTCATCACTCCATCTTGAACCACACGGTTCTCTTTGTGCCACCATATATCTGTTGTCGTTTGTCGTGATAGAAACAACCGTTGCAACCTCGGTTTCAAGGGAAAATGCCATAACACTTTTTGAAGAACCTTTAATTTACTATTCTGACTGTACTTTCACCTCGATGCCCCACACTCTTATAACTCACTGTCTTTCTTCCAAAACAGTACACAATCATTTAAGCACGGATGTATGTTATCATAGCTAAATCTCAAATTCTTTCTTAACATTTTTGTCTCATAATAAGATTTAGGAAGTGTCTTCCTCTCGGGCAACACATCTTTTATCAACCCCAGCACATCTACAAACGCCTTTACAGTCAAATTATTCTTTGACTTCACATGAAGTAACCTAACAACGAAGGACAACTTCGAGTACATCTTACATCAAGGATACAACTCTCGTTAGCATCCACTTATAACTTAGTATACGCAGAAAACTCTTCTCTAAAACCCAATTAATTTGTTTAGGACCCGACATATTTTTACCAGTGTTCCCATCAACCCTTGCTCCCGCTTATAAATCATCTAACATGTCTCTCGTATCATCGTTTATTTTTCCCTCAGAATCCTCACTGCTCGGTTCAGGTTCTAAATTCACTACCCGGTTAGAAGATTCTGAAATTGATTCTCCGTGAAATACCCAATGAGTGTAACTCTGGTCAAACTCAATTATGAATAAATGATCCTTCATCCCGTCTACACTTTGGAACAATACATTCTTACATCTTTTACATGGGCATCTTTTGAGTCCACGAGTATTTGAATAACTACGACCAACAATCATAAAATTCCGAACACCATCACTATACTTAATACTTTTGAGTCTATCAGTCTCATAAATGCAGCTATTATCCATCTTGTTCATTCAAAGATGAAAATAAAAACAGTAATGCAAACAATGATGACATTCACAGTCAACTCCAATTTCTTCGGGTGATAGGTCATATCTCATTCAAGTTTACAATATCATATACTGTACGTAATTGACTCAACCATTGTGACCGATGCTTTAGAAATTTTGACATTATTTTCCCTCAGTCCCCAGATACACGCCTATAACATTGAGCTTAAACACCCACCATTAAAAACGAGTGTGTAAGCTCAATGCTGAATGTGTATATGAAGAACAAAAGGAGATTTGCATCAAAATTTCTAAACACATTTGTCACACTAGCAAATACACTTACACACATTACGAATATTGTAAACACAAACTGTCCATAACGTAAACAATTCAAAATTACACCGAGTTCGTTATCCGAATCGGTGTAATTCTTAAACGGGGCTAAGGTTACTAAATGAATTCATGAAACATTACAGAAAAAACCATTTGGACGGATATAAAACCGTTTGAACCAACTATAACATGTTCAGACACATAATAAAAGCGTCCGAACAAATATATAACGTCCATACGTACCATAATCCGTCCGGACTGCGATTGTCGAACAACAATGTTCTTCAATGAACAGATGTCAAAATCTTAACAAACTCATCCAAAACTCAGCCCAAATTGTAAAAACTTCAATATAAACACATCACAACCATCCCCAAATTCAATTGCTATCATTTTAGAACCTAGAAATTCGAAAAATACAAGGTTTGATATCCTAAATTCCTTGTTTTTATCCTAAAATCAATAAAATTTTAAACTCACTAACCTCAAATGCAATGTAAAGTGAAATCTTCCTTGAGTTGCTCCTTCCACCTCCTTTTCAGTGAGATTGGAAGCCCAAATTAGCTCTTCACTACTCTTCTTCTTCAAATCTCAAGATTTTCTAAGTTTTTGCTCGTTACCTCACATTGTCTGTGATTTCCCCTCTTTCAACCGCCCAAGTACAATTAAACGCCCTTAAATACGTGTGGATGCCTATGCGTCTAGTTTTTTAAAGGAATTCATTGCGACCTAAAATTTCATACCGTCTGTATTGATACAAAGGCGTCGACACAATTTATTACAGTCGACGACATTGTTTCTACATATATTGTTGGCTTTTCCACACAATCGAGATTTTGATGATTTCAATAAATGGTTTAAGTTTATAAATGAACATCTTCAAAGACAAAGTCATGTTTCATCAAAGAGCTAAAGACTTAAAGAAAGAAGAACAAAAAGATGCAAGGAGGTCAAAAGTGAAGATTCAGGACCTTAGAGTATATCCTTCTAACTCTTTATTTCACTTTAGACAAGGATTATGAATGACACTTGCATATCTTTCAAAACGTGCATAAATCGTTTTAATTTATGTTTGAAAGATTAAAATATTTTAAAGGTTTCAAAACACCCCAAACAAACTTTCATATACTTATGTTATACAAGATTTAACAATCTTGAGATAGAATGACAACTTCAAGCTTCAACACTCAAGTTGAAGGACTTTCCACACTTAGACCACAATTTTTTAATGGAAGTGATTATGCATATTGGAAAGTTAGGATGAGTATTTATTTACAATCTATTGAATATGATTTGTGGATATGCATTTTGAAATGGACCACATGTGCCCACAAAGAAAGTTGGAGAAGAAGAGTCTCCTAAGAACGAAAACGAATATGATGCAAATGATAAAATTAAAATCTCTCTAGATGCAATAGCCATAAACATATTATATTGTGCATTGGATAGAGGAGAGTTTAATAGAATTGCATCTGGCTCAAATGCTAGAGATATATGGCATACTCTAGAAATTTCTCATGAAGGAACAAGTCAAGTCAAAGAGTCAAAAATCAACATGTTTGTTCATAACTATGAGATATTTAAGATGACACCGGAGGAATCCATTAGTAACATGTATACTAGATTTACCACAATAACAAATGCTTTGAATGCTCTTGGTAGATCTTATACTAACTCTGACTTTGTGAGAAAAATCGTTAGGTCACTACCGAAGGCATGAGAGGCCAAAGTGACCTCTATACAAGAAGCCAAGGATCTCACCAAGCTTCCTCTAGATGAGCTCATTGGATCCCACATGACCCATGAGATCCAAATGCTTGAGAATGAAGATGAGAGCAAGAAAAAGACGAGGATTGCTCTCAAATCCTCCATAATCGAAGATGAAGATGAGGATGAGGAAGACATAGTCTTAATGACTAAAAAATTCAAAAACTTCCTCAAAATAAAGAAAGAGAAGAGAAGCCTCAAATACAAAAATATATCTTGAAATATTGACGATGAAAGCTCCTCCTCCTCCGAAGAAGAAGAACCTAATCATTCTTACATTGAATTTCAAAATGCTTTTGATGATCCTCGTTGTAAATTTGAGAAACTAGGTTCAAAATATACATCATTGAAAAAGAAACTCATTTTGAACTCAAAAGAAATTGATTTATTAAAAAATTAGCGAGATACTCTAAAGCTTGAAAATGATTTATTCCAACAAAAAGCTTTAGAATTTGAAAATGAGAAAGTTGCTTTGAACAACAAATTTGTTTCTCAAAGCAAAATCATTGAGAAATTTACCCATGGAAACAAAATATTGGAAAACATGCTTACGAGTCAAAGATGTGTCTTTGACAAAAATGGCTTAGGCTACAAGCCTTCAATTCACCAAAAATACTTTAAGAATTATTTTGTGGAGGCTAAGTCTTTTTGTGCACCCACTCAAACATGTCATTTTTGCAACAAAGATGGGCATATTATTTTTTTATTGTGAATTAAAGAAACTTGGGAGCAAGACTCTCAAAAAAGCATGAGTTCCAAAATGAACCAAAACTAACATTGAAGGATCCAAGAATGCTCGTGTACCAAAAATGGTTTATTGATTCTCTTATAGGATGAAGCAACAAAGGGTGCTTGGATGACACTTGTCTATTAAGAAGACTTGTGACATTTGAGGACAAATGCTAAGGGGAAACCTTTGGTAACTTCTAAATATTTGATTGAGAATATGTTCTTATTGTTGATTGATTATAATTTCCTATGTCTAAATGTTATAGATGCAAATGTATTCATCTTTGACATATCTCTTGCATTTATCAAAATATAACATCTCTATGAGCTAACACTTTTACAAAATCATGAACTTTGATGAGTTTTTGTGTGCTTAAACTTTCTTTGGTTGAGAATGACCTTTAAATTGTCTTTGGTAGCTAAGAGGTTGGTACAAACCCACTTGGTGGACTACTATCGTAATAACGATGGACTCTTGAGTCCCCATTAGTCATCCTCTATACCATTTCAATGAGATTATCATTTAAAACTCAAACTTGTTCTTTTGGATGAAAAATGAACTTTTGAATTCTATCAATACATTCTCTTTTTGTTTGAAAAATGGAGAGAATTCTTAAATGTCTACATGCTTGTATTCCCTTTGCTCATATGACAGTTTTTGCTAGAATGCATATTTGGGGAGAAATATGTCCTTTGTCTTTTTTATGTGATAAAGGGGGATAAATGTGTTTAATAGTTTTATTGACTATATATTCTCCTTTTGAATTGGATTATGAATATTGATTGTATTATTCTTTTATGAATTCAATGACTACTAATGCTTTGTCTCAAGTTTTAAATGTTTGTCCAATTGCAAAAGATAGGGGGAGTCATCCCAAAACTATCAATTTATTGTCATCATCAAAAAGGGAGAGATTATTGGTTTTTGTGAAAAATCAAGATTTTGATGATTTCAATAAATGGTTTAAGTTTATAAATGGACATCTTCAAAGACAAAATCATGTTTCATCAAAGAGCCAAAAACTTGAAGAAAGAAGAACAAGAAGATGGAAGGAGCTTAAAAGTGCAAATTCAAAATCTTAGGGTATATTCTTGTAACTCTTTGTTTCACTTTAGATAAGGATTATGAATCACACTTACATATCTTTCAAAACGTGCATAAACCGTTTTAAGTTTTGTTTGAAAGATTAAAATGTTTTTAAAGGTTTCAAAACTCTCAAACATTTCACATACTTATGGGAAGTAAGGCTTTAAAATTGGGTATTTAAAAGTGGTAAAAAACATGATTTAAAAAAAAAACGGACTGTGCTTAAGTTAAAGCGGTCGACCGGCTGGTGAAGCGGTTGACCGGACTTCGACCGATTGGTATAGTGGTCGACCGGTTGGTTTTAAAAAAAAGAGTCATTAAAGCTTCTGACAATATGACCGTTGGGTAACGGTAACTTGAAGCGGTCGACCGACTCATTTTAACAGACGACTCCCAAAGGCTATAAACGATTAGTTTTCATATTTGGCCTATAAATACACATTTATAACATCTAAAATCAATAACCAACGACTACATATCATTTCTATTACTTGAGAAATATTTTAAACCTTCGTATTCTGTATTTCTCATATCATTCACCAAAACACACTTTCATATTCTTGTGTTTGTATGAATAAAGAGATAGAGTTTTCCATTTTTATATCTAATGTTTGAGAGTATTATTCTTCAATCTTCCTATCAAAAGAGGTGTTTCCTTTAGTGAGGTTGTTCACTAAAGAAGAAGCTTACAGAGGGTATATCTCAAGTTGGTGAAGTTGTGAGTGGTGAGCCAGAAAAACCAATTGGGTGGGTTTGAGTGTTAAGCCCGAGAAAAACACTTATATAGTTCTCTAGCACCCGAAAGCTAGAGTGTAACGTATTGAAAAATAGTGAAAACCTCAAGGCTCGGTGAAAGGAGCTTGAGGGGTGGATGTATGCGGGTTTGCCGAACCACCTAAAAATTGAGTGTTTGCTTCTCTTATCCTTCTATTTACTTTTAGGGATTAAAAGCAAAATTTTTAGAAAAATCAATTCATCCCCTTCTTGGGTTGTCTTAATCCTAGGACTCACATATACATGCAAAAAAATGATTATAAACGAATCCATCCGGATGTAAATACTCTCGTCCGCAAGTTGAACAATTTGGACGACATCGTTTTGCATCTTGACAGGACAACGTATCTTCATATACTTGCAAACAATCCATGTTTAACATAGATGTTCGGACGCCACTTTACCCTTTCGCACGTCTTGTTTATACTAGACGACAATGTTTGGCCTCACACTAACCCGTGTGAATGACCATTCAGCCGTCCGAACGGTTTTTAACGAACTAGTTGTCTTTAAAACGCAATGTTCTGTGTCTTCGTTAAATACTCATTTATTGTTAAATTGGTATTGTAAGGTAGTCTTAGTTTAGTAATTGTCTCGTGCTGTTTTCAACGTACCAGTTATTGTGTTATTGTCACCCATTTTGAGGGAGATGACCAGTGCTTCTTGTGGGTCAAGTGGAGGAGTAACCACTGCATACCCTTGTTGCCGATGTAGTGTTCTGACATTCCTCAAGACATCCTACACTGAAAGCAACTTTGGGAGACCTTTTTTCACATGCGTGAATTATGAGGTAAACAAAATGCATAGAGATAGTTTTATCAAATACTTTGATTAAGTTAAGTGGTTCGATTAATACAAACAATATCGGATGCATGTCGTATAGGCTGGAAAATCATGTGACTATTGCCAACTGTACGACCCTCCAATGTGTGAGCATGGAAAGAGAGTATAGAGACGGATGCGGACAATGCACGTGAAGATGAAGACGGATATGACACAACCATCTCCTAATGAAGAATGGAAGAAAGTGAGTTAAATGGACGTTAGCTTCATTTCATGTCAAGCCCAAAAAAAATAAAAAATAAAAATCTCAAACCGAAACTAAAACCAAGACTTAGACTGCATGCCATACATGCTTTGAGAGTCTTAAATTTCAAGGAGATAGAGACAAAGAGGGAGAGTTGTGTTGCAATTATATTTTGCTGATAGAGGCTGCGTTTGTTTTGAAGTAAAATGTAGAAAATATTGAGAAAATATTCGCAACTAAAAATATTTATAGGAAAAAATAAAAAAAGTTTTGATATTTGGTTAGCTACTTGAAAATGAGAATATAGTGTTCGGTTGTCACATACTTGTGTTTTATGTCATTTTGAAATTAAGACTCAGTGTTTTTTTTAGATACGTAGTTCCTCCGTTTATGATTATAAGGCTCCACTTGTTCTGTTGTTATATATGGACTAAAAATTCATGTGGCACATTTTCAGACACATCAGCTGCATATGTGGCTTTTTTTATAAAAAAATAATAATTTAGGTCATTCACAGATAAATACAATTAAAAATAATATCAGATAAAAATATAATTTTTATTTAAAAAAATCCAAGGGGGCAGATCATTAATCTAACGTTTCTTCCTCTTTGTTAGAATTGAAACCTAGAATTTCATACTAGTACTATTCACCTACGTCACCCTTATAACTAATTAGTCATTAAAAAAAGGGAATTTGGCAATTTAGTCCCTGGGTTTTTATACCCCTTTGGCAAATGGGTCATTGGATTTCAAATTTCAAAATTTTAGTCTTTGGGTTTTCGTTGTTTGACAAAATGGTCCTTCCGTTAGTCTGTCGTCCATATGCTTAACGAATTTGAAGCGATTGACCGGATACATGTGTAAAAAGTGAGCAGTTGTCTGCTATATGAAGCGGTCGACCTCTACAATAAAGTGGTCGACCGCTTCATATTGCGGACGACTGGTACAAATTGCTGACGTGTAGCGGTCGACCGCTTCAAATCCGTTAAGCATATGGACGGCAGACTAACGGAATGACCATTTTGTCAAACAACGAAAACCCAAGGACTAAAAGTTTAAAATTTGAAATCCAAGGACCCATTTGCCAAAGGGGTATAAACCCAGGGACTAAGTTGTCAAATTTCCTTAAAAAAATAATAAGATAACTCTTGTAAATTAACCTTAATGGACGTGCTTGATCACTTTTTATCCAAAGCCCGTACACATAGTACTCTATTAAAGGTGATCCTTATTTTCGCATGGCTCTTTCTCGTTAGTTTTTAGGAAAATAATTTTTATTTGAAAATTTGTTAAACACTTTGGTATGATCATGGGGTTTAGATATTATAAATAGTGATACATATTTAGCATTTAAATTACAAACAGAAAGCTAAACAAAGAGAAAAAGCAAAGAAACACATACGCATATATAGGCAGGAGAGGAGCTGCATGCTATGGATGGAAATAGTATAAAGAGACTTGCCGCCTTGCCGGGATGATGAATATTGTACTTATGATATTACGTACGTACTAGTTGCACTTACAATGCAAGCTAATGACATTGATGATGCTCGTCGTCGTCGTCGTTGTTATCGCCCTAGCTAATTAACCGCGTTCCTCATCACAAGCCATGCATGCACATCCTCCACCCAATCCACCTTCGTTGCATGTTATAAGAATTGTGTTAGCTAGAGAACAAGAATGCCTGAAGAAAGTGGGTTTTGAATAAAATTAGGACGCTTGTTGGGAAAAAATGTAAGGAGAATTGTGCTAAACAATTCCATTCCTAATCAAAGAGGTAATGAGAGCTTCAACTTTACTTTTGAAATAACATGTCTCTTGGGCTTCTCTCTCGTTCTTCGATATACACGATGATACACTGAGAATAATTATTGCATCACTTTTTTACATGCACGTACATTTATTTAAGAAAAGCACTTATATTTTCATCAATTAAAATATCCTTATTTGACTGTTAAATATAAATATACTACCAACCCATGTTTCATACCATGTATAAAATCATAAAAAAATGATTTTGTATGTATTTTGGCTGATTCCAATTGATTAGGTACGCGATCGGTATTTATAATATTAGTACAAACACGTGCGCATAGTTTTGTAACTGCGGATCGATGCCTACACGACAATTCTAAAGGAAAAAATCAATCTCTTATATTAACCGTCGTCCTTATTTCGTATCCTTTTTCTTATATTTCCTGCAACTTTTGATATCTTCCTACTAAACCAATTTAGAAAGTTAGTGATTAAATCTTTGTAACAATTAATTCACCAATTTTATTGATATTATTGCAGATACCGATAGACTTGAAGGTTACGCAAAAATTCGCTACAGATATTGTGCAAATAAATACTATATATTTCGTTGTCACATGTATTAAGTTTCGAATTAAATATGAGAAGAAGTCTTGATCTACATGTATTTAAGATAAAATGAAAATAATGGAGAACGTACGCATGTATTCCGTCAAATGAACCACTTGATCATGGTTTTATTCTTCAAATTTATACTTGATATCTAAATTGTTTGAATTAGATATTCCAAAGAATATATTAAATTCTTTAGCGTCTTAAAGAGAATTTTAAAGATATCTATGGTTTTTAACATAGTATATAAACAAATTTTCCTTTGGTTATTTAACCTGCAATTAAGCAGTAAAAGTTTTCTTGATCAAATAGCTTACAATTAAGACGGTCAATTTAAAATGGTCTGTTGCTGTAAACCAAAATGAGTAGGATAGTCGTCAAGAAGATTTCTTTGAATTTCTCTGCAAGCACCTTTGCAGTCATGATTATAACATGAACGACAACAGTGTTCAATTACATCCATTAATCTATTAACTTTTGAATTTTGTTTTCCTTTTTAGAGGGTTTGAAGGGTTGCATTAGTGAGAACAAGATCTTACCCCTCACGCCATCCATTCTATTCCATCTTCGTTTAGTTTCGTCCTCTTAGAAGAGTTGTGCTCTCTTCTTGAAAGGATCTTCATCAAAAATGTCAAGAAAAAAGCAAACGATGAAATACTGTCGAAGTGCCAAAAATTGCAGGTCTTAGTTTAGCAGCTATATCCAAATGGATGACGAACTTGTAAATTGTCCAAATGTTGTTCACACTGTAGCCATTTCGGCTGTGAGTGTATTGATTTACACATGTACATGATGACACCAAAGAATCAGACAAAACCCAAAAGAAATAAAAGCACAAGAATGGTAATGAAGGCAGAAGAATGCTCACTCTAAATTGAAAGTAGGAGGAAACTATGCTACACAAGCAAACTTATTGACTTCTTGTTATCCTGCAAAGTTTCGAACAACAGATAGGATTAGGATGTCGTTCACATTCGCGAACGCAATGTCTAGCATTCTATCCAGAGAGAGAAGAACAATAAATGTAGGGCTAAGAAATATCGTGCCTTCCCAGTCGAGTGAGCTCAGGCTCTGCCAGTAGCATATCTTGCAGTGGTTTCACATTCGTTTCACTTTCACTGCAACTACAACAAGAAAGAGGAACTTGAATTCTGGTCTAGTAAACTTGCAGCACGTATTGAAACACTTTAATAGATTATTCCGTAAAAGATGACGGAGATAACTTCGGTGCTCCAGTTGGTGATGCAAAGAAAAATAGTCAGATTCTATAAGTCCATTGGTTTATTTGTGCTGCAAATTTGCATAACTGAATTCCCAACTCTTTGTTTTCCTCTTTATGAGCAACAAAATTTGCCACCGACTCAAGCAGTATGTTCACAGACAAATACCACTTTGAAAAAAAAATAAAAGGTCACAGATATATACTTGACAATGCACCTGAGATTCCACCATCAGATGGACGATATCTGTTTAAAGGTAGAGAACTTGCAATAAGTGAGGATGGTATGGCCTTTCCTCTCCTTATCTTTGGTATTTAGGGAAAATCCACCATAAGGGGTTACAGATTATCCTAAGTAGTTCGTTGTGGTTGGAGATCGAGCTCGCTAGCTCTCGGCACGGGCATGGCGTTTCTTCCTCGGGTTCCCTGCTAAGTCCTCCTTTCCAGTTCCCTGGTGCTTGTCCTTGTTAGAGCTCTTTGTTAGGTGCTGTTGTGTGTTCTGTTGTGTTGGGGGATCTAGATGGCTTATTTTCGTAGTCTAGTGATCGAGGCTAAGACGTTTCAGTTTTCAGTGAGTTCTTTTGGTATCGTTACTATCTCGGAGTTGAGTAGAAAGTCTCAGAGTTCGATTTCCCTGGGTCGATATGGGGTGGTCTGGTTGCCAAATCTCTTTGGCCATCTGGTGGCGGAAAAGGAAGCCCGGAATTTTTCGAAGAAGTTCAACGACTCGTCTCGTGCGTTTCTGGCTCAGGGTTGCTCAAATAGGAGTGGATGCTATGTTGTCATAGCAGAATTTGGGGAGAGAAGGCAACGAGGGGCTGTTATGATCCCGGAGGGGAAATCTAGTGCTGGGTGGCAGGCTCTTCTTCAGCTGTGTGAGGAGCTGATTTCCGCTATTGGGGTGCTGAGGCGTAAGAAACTAGAGCATGCTCCTTCTATGATTATGCAGGGAGTGTCTTTCGCTGAGATGGTGCGAGCTGGCTCGTTGGAGAAGTGGTTGCAGCGAAAGACTTTCGACTCTGCAATGTTGATGATGGTAACGTAAAAAATACGTTGCCGTTTGGAGTCCCGAAGGTGGCGCATGCAGAGGTTGGTGAGGGGCTCGTTACTTCCCAACGTCCTGCTGGTGAGGCGCTTGCTCTGACGGCTGGGGCAGATGGAAGGCTGTGGGAGCATTTAATGAAGCTCAAGGCTGAGTTGGAGTTTCTTATTGGGCTGGCTAAAGATATGGAGATGGGCATGGCAACCCGACAGACCTTTTGTTGTCATGTACGTGGGTTTCGTTTGGTGGCCCAGCAACTAGCGAGGAGTATTCCTGGGGGGGAATCTTCCTTCTGTCTGTGGAGAGGCTCGAAGGCAGGAGGGGCCGGGTCCTGGGTCTCCCTCTGGTGGGCCTAGCCTATCATCTCTCTGTGATGATGGGTCTGTTTCGCATGGGCTGGGGACTATCAGGAAGGCTGGGGCTCCTGCGGGTGTGGCCCCGTTGGTATCGGCGAGAAGGCTGGCGGCCTCCGATCCACCTGGGATGTCGCCGACCATGTCGGGGAGGGACGTCGGTGCTGTGGGTCTTGCAGGTGTGGGCCAGACGACGCCGACGAATGGGATGGTGGCCTCCGTTCTAGCTGGGGTGTCGCCGAACTCGTCGGGGAGGGCCGCTAGTGACTTGGGGCCTGCGGGTGAGGGCCAGACGACACCGGCGAGTGGGCTGGTGGCCTCCGTTCCAACTGGGTTGGTGCAGACCGCGCTGGGGAGTATCGGTGATGCCTTGTCTCCTTCGTTCCAGCTACAGGAGGTGTCTTGCGGAGGTGTGCCTTCGTATTTGTTGTCGTCAGTCTTTGTCCAAGCACCGGAGGTGATGGAAGCTCCCTCTATGGGTGTGCTTAAGGATCTGGAGGGTGTCATTTCGTGTGTTGAGGTCCCGAACCCATGTGTGGAGATGTGTTCTGCATCTTTGGGGGAGGAGATGGTCGCTGTTGAGACTAGGGAGTCGGAGGTGCTGGTTAGGCCTTTGAGGATGTTGTTGCCTTCACAGGATCCTTCGAGTTGGGTGCTGAAAATGATTAAATCTTTTCAGCACTTGGTTGGAGTCTCTTGTGAGGGACATGAATCTGATTTGTTGAATCTGTTTGCTGCCTTAGAGTTAGAGAGGGGACAACAATGTGGTAAATCTGTGCGGAGATCAGGGGGTAAGATGGTGCGGGAACTTAAGGCATTGAAGTCTTCGGTGAATTATGACTCTAATGCTTCGAGCTCTCGGAAGTGTAGGCTTTTAGGGAGGGATTTCGTCAATGTTTTATGACTCCCAGAATTATCAGTTGGAATGTTCAGGGGTTAAATGATATGTCTAAATGCAAGGATGTGGGGCATTTGTTAAGGGGGTGGAAGGCGGATCTTGTGTGTCTCCAGGAGACCAAGGTGTCGTCTGTTTCAAGGGCTTTGGTGAGGCAGTTGTGGGGTGGCCCCATGTTAGGTGGTGTAGCCTGGAGGCTAGTGGTGCTTCGGGAGGTATCTTGATTCTTTGGGACTCTCGGGTTTTAGAGATGGTGGAGTCATGTGTTGGTTATTTCTCTGTGTCAGTGCTGTTCAAGAATGTTGAGGATGATTTTGTTTGGGTTTTCTTTGGTGTCTATGGTCCGAATGATGACAGCTGTAGAAGGATTTTATGGGATGAGCTTGCGGATATTTCATCGTTGTGCAGTTTTCCATGGTGCATTGGTGGGGATTTTAATGTTACGCACTTTCCTAGTGAACGGTCGGGTTTGGGGGGCAATAGGAGTGCTATGATCGATTTCTCGAACTTCATTTCTGTGTAGCTTGGTGGATCTTATGTTAGCTGGTGGGTTGTATACGTGGTTGAATGGTAGAGCCTCTCAATCGTGGTCCAGGATTGATCGTTTTCTTGTTAGTTCTTGTTGGGAGGCGGCTCATCCTGATCTAACCCAAAGGAGGCTACCTCGTTTGTATTCGGTCATTTCTCGCTTCTGTTGGAGGATGGTAGAGTGGGGAGTTCTTTGAAACCTTTTCGCTTTGAGAATATGTGGCTTAAGGTGGATGGTTTTGTGGAGATGGTTAGGGAATGGTGGCAGGGCTATACTTTTCGTGGTTCTCCGAGTTTTGTGCTTAATATGAAGTTGAAAGCTTTGAAGAGGGATCTTAAAGTGTGGAACAAGGATGTCTTTGGGGATCTTAATTTTCGAAAAGCTTCATTATTTCAGGAGCTTTCTTCCTTTGATGGTTTGGATGAGAGTGGTAATTTGTATGAGGGGGGTAAGGAGAGGAAGCTATTTGTTTCTAGGGAGCTTGGTCGGTTGATTGAATTGGAAGAAGTGAGCTGGAGACAGAAATCGCGGGCTCTTTGGCTCAAGGAAGGGGATCGTTGTACTAAGTTCTTTCATAGAGTTGCGAACTCTAATAGGCGAAATAATTCGTTTTCAAGTTTGGAAGTTGATGGAGTTGTTGTGGAGGACCCTTCGCAGATTACCGGAGCGATCATTGATTATTACTCTTCTTTGTATAAAGAGCCATTTGGTTGGCGTCCTATGTTGGATGGGTTGGAGTTCGATAGCATTTTGGGGGAGGACGTTGAGTTCATTGAGAGACCTTTTGAGGATGAGGAGGTGGCGAGTGTGGTTCAAAGCTTTAATAGGGATAAGGCGACGGGCCCAGATGGTTTATCGATGGCTTTCTTTCAAACTTGTTGGGATGTGGTGAAACAAGATGTTGTGTTGATGCTCAATGAATTCGCTAGGGAGGGGATGTTTGTCAGGAGTTTGAATACGTCTTTTATTGTCCTTACCCCTAAGAAACCGGGTGCGGTTGATCTTAAGGACTTTAGGCCTATTAGCCTTGTGGGCGGGGTGTACAAGATCTTAGCTAAGGTTTTAGCTAACAGATTGAAGTCTGTCCTTGGCAAAATTATCTCTCCTTCCCAAAATGCTTTTGTATGGGGGAGACAAATTCTAGTTTCCGTGCTTGTGGCTAATGAATGTATTGATTCTAGAATGAGGACGGGTGAACCTGGTATGCTTTGCAAGCTGGATGTACAAAAGGCTTATGATCATGTGAACTGGAATTTCCTTTTATACCTTCTCAGGAGATGTGGTTTTGGGGAAAGATGGTGTCGTTGGAGTTCCTTTTGTATTTCGACTATTAAGTTCTCGGTGATTGTCAATGAGTCTCCTGAAGGCTTTTTCAGTAGTTCTCGTGGTTTGCGCCAAGAGGATCCTCTTTCCCCTCTGTTGTTTATTATTGTGATGGAGACTTTAGTCGCATGATGGGGAAGCTAGTGTTGCATGGGGGGTTACAAGGTTTTAAGGCTGGTGGGGGGTCGGGTGCGGGGGTGTCTATTTCGCATCTTCTTTTTGCGGATGATACCTTAGTGTTGTGTGGGGCAGATGTGGATCAATTTCGGAATCTTAGATGTCTTCTCTTATGTTTTGAGGCAGTCTCGGGCTTAAAGATTAATCTCTCTAAGTCTGAGGTCATCCCTATTGGTAGGGTGGAGTATGTGCGGGAGTTGGCGGGTATTCTTGGGTGCGGCATCTCCTCATTGCCTATTATGTACCTTGGTCTCCCCTTGGGTGCTTCTTCAAAAACCCTCATATTTGGGATGAGATAATCGAAAGGATGGAGCGTCGGTTGGCGGGATGGAAGCGGATGTACCTCTCTAAGGGTGGTAGGCTAACTCTTATCAAGTCTACTCTTTCGAGCTTACCTACATACTTTCTTTCCTTATTCCCTATTCCGGCGGGGGTGGCGAATAGGATGGAAAAGATTCAGCAGGATTTCCTCTGGGGTAGTGATGATTGTGTTCACAAGTTCCATCTTGTGAAGTGGAATAAGGTGTGTTCTCCGTTGCAGGATGGGGGGTTGGGCCTTCGCAATATCAGAATGTTTAATATGGCGTTACTTAGGAAATGGTTATGGAGGTTTGCGTTGGAACGGGATAAGCTGTGGAGAACGGTGATTGCTGAAAAATATGGTTGTTCGATGAGAGGTTGGTGTACGAGTTCTACCCGTGACTCTTATGGGGTTAGTCTATGGAGGTACATTAGTAAAGGATGGAGCACTTTCAGCAAGCATATTCGGTTAAAGGTGGGGAATGGTGTTAGTATCAGTTTTTGGCATGATCTTTGGTGTGGTGATAAGCCTTTAAGTCTTTCTTTCCCTTTGGCTTTGTCTTTATCTCGTTGCAAGGAGGCTATGGTGGCGGATTGTTTGGTGGATGATGGTGCTCATGTGGTGTGGAGTGTCCCTTTCTCTAGAGCGGCTAATGATTGGGAGATAGAGGTTTTTGGATCTTTCTTTGCTTTTTTGTATGGGGTTGTTGTTTGCAGAGGGGAGGAGGATGGGATGGTGTGGATGGGCACTAAGGATGGGATGTTTTCTGTGAAGTCGATGTATGGCTTGATTAGAGGTGGGTCTGGTCTCTCTTTCCCTTGGAAGGGGGTTTGGAGGTCCTTGTGTCCTATGAGAGTTTCCTTCTTTGTGTGGGAGGCTTCTCATGGTAGGAGTTTAACTATCGATAATCTTCGGAGAAGGGGTTTTATCTTGGCAGATTGGTGTTTCTTATGCCGTGGTGCTGGGGAATCTATTAATCGTGTCCTGTTGGATTGTCCTTATGCGAGTGGGTTGTGGTCTCATGTGCTCTGTATTCTGAATGTTCAATGGGTTATGCCAGAGACAGTGGAAGATGTGTTGTGGTGTTGGAAGAGGAGGCTTAAGAACCATTTCGCTAAGGCTATTTGGAGATTGATACCCCATTGTATCTGGTGGTGTCTTTGGCGGGAGCGTAATTCTAGATGTTTTGAGGATTGTTCTTTGTCTTTGGATAGGTTAAAGGGCGTTTTGTTGTCTTTACTTTTTTGTTGGGTGACCTCGATGCTTGGTTGCCCTTTTCTAGATTTTATTGATTTCCTTAGTTTTCTTGCTTGTTTGGAGTAGTGATGACGGTATAGTCTTTTGTACTGTTTTTCCTATTTCTAATGAGGTGGCTTATTCATAAAAATAATAAAAAAAAGAATAACAAAAACCTAGCATGTTTGTTTTTCAAAAGTTTTCTAGGCTACAATGAATGCAACAAATTCATAAAAAGAACATCCAAAACATCAAAAAATCCTACACAAACACCAATACCTTTCACACAAACTCCAATACCTTTTTCAAAAAAAATTCTAATAAATCTTCTTTCTCCATACTTTTTCACCAAACTCCAATAGTTGTTTATTAAAAAATTACATCAAATCATCTCTCTCTGCACATTTTACAAACTTCAATAAAAATTAAATATCTTTAAAACTTTTCACCAATTTTTACACAAAAACCTATAAAACTCCAATCTACATAAATATTCTCAATTCTATCAAAAATCCTAAAAATCTTACAATTTTTTATAAAACGAACATTCCCTTAAGATGTTCACAGGTCAAATGAATCGTAACCACACATATAACACACCCTGGCCCAAGTAGCTTCTAAAGACAGTTAACCCCAGACTATGAGAAGTTATTTTGATGAGCCTTGACGTCTTAATTGACCTCAGGCCCCAAACCTACAGGGGTTTCTAATGGGGCAGTTCTTTTCTAACCATTTTAGGGTTATTGCATCACAATTTTTTCCTCCCAATAATCAGTTGCAGAAGCCAGCAACTCCTGCTTTGATTCCTGATTTCATGCCTCGAACTTGAGAGTTTCGTTCATGTGAGAATATGTTCAACATGATTCTCACAAATACAGGTATCTAATGTGAAGTACAAAAGGAAAAGAACTGGATACCCGTAAAATCGTTCAAGGGAAAGCAGCCTGTGGTGAAGCATGTAATCATTGCCAACATATGTCACAATTAAGCTGCCAGCATCAGGGTGAGGCCAGCTCCTTGAAGTAGGAAACCGGAGTATAAATGTACCAGGCTCTTGGAGACCCCTCGGACCTTGAAGTGAAGATTCTGCCTCTTCTTTTGTAATGAATCCCTCTATCCATTTAGGTGAGATAGAACTCCAGATTGGATTAATCCAGTCTCTTGATAATGTGAAAGCTACCGGGTATAACCAAGACCACATCTTCTCAAAGTTCTCTTGGACGAGATACTCTTGACATCCAGCAATTCTCCTCAGAAGCTCAAAATCCTACAGTAAAAATTTAATTAGGAACTCTGAGAAGGCTATCATTTTCATCTTATGATTCATCCTTTTGAGCAAACAAGGTCTGGGCTACATTTATCAAGACAAAGCTATTTTGAAGTATATCAGTTGAAATTTAAGTCTATGCTTGAGTGGAGTTAACATCAATAAAAAAATGTTCTGATGCCTCTTTGAGTTCTCATGGAGAGGGCTGTTTCAAGCCAGGTGCCCAGACCTACTACCCCGCATAGTCTTAATTCAGAATCCGAGGGTAAACTATCAAAGTAGGACACTGCAAGCGCAGGTAGAGACTGCAACGATATAATCACTTTCTCTTGCTTTTAACAATTGGAACTTTCTCTCAAGTCCAATCTGAAAGTGGTCTCATAGGAACTTCCACTGACCATGATATATAGGACCTGTTTGTGTTCTTATTCTTTTAAGTCAATCTAAACATGAAAGTAACACGCAAATCTAATTGTAAATTTTACATTCTATTGACCAAACAAAAGTATGAGAATCAAACATAATACGAAACAGAGTACCAACAATGACACCCACAATGATATGCATGACAACAGATCGGTGCCTCCTCATTCATGCTGACACTTCCTTACACTCAGAAAATGGTAACCGAAGGCTACTTGGAACAAAATACAACCAGGTTGGTTAAAAATCACAGAACAGTTTAGATGAGGTTGAGAACTTTAATAATAACAAAAAGCATTCAGGAATAAACCAATCCATTGTAGGATTAGCATGTGAACTAGATCAGAGGTTGCTCATCCTCACTCAAAGCAGAACACTATAGATACAGGCAGAAGGGGTTCTCTTCTTTTTTTTTTTGAGGGAGAAACTACCTTAGACATGGCAACTTTGTCCATCAAGTTTAACATAGCATCATTTGGATGAAAATGTGCGTACGACACTTAATCCATGCTCTAAAGCAAAAAGCCTTTTTATAAAATGATGATTAGCATAAAATTGATTGGCAGAGAATTTGCAAGTCTTTCCAAATCAATGTCCATTGGTAATCAATTAAATTAGAGAACAAGGAACGAAAATTTGATTTACATCAACCAGGATGGTTATGGGAAGATGCAAAAAGAATTAAAAATGAAGAACACAGATAAATCAGCAAATAAGATTCTCCCAAGCAAAAAAAAAAGAATAAAACAAACTCATAACATTGTCCTACTAACTCCAACCTGAATCTGGCATATAAAGCAAATATAGGAACATATCCTTATGGTTTAACATGCATAATACATATTCACAAACCAAAGGGATTTTTAGTTGGCCCAATGATAGAGCTTCTGAGCCCATAAATCCCAACTATGCCTGGGTCAAATTTGGTTATGAAGGCCAGAGGTTAATTAACCAGATTAAAAACATTTACTTTACACACATACACCCACAAACACACACACACAGATATATATATAATTGGAGGTATGACCTAGTCCCACATCACCCAGACACGAGTGTCACAGTAGGTTTAGGAGCTTTTGGGCGCACCCTCACTGCAAGCTTAAGCTTTTGGTGAGTTCTATGCTAAGTGGTATTAGAGCCATGGTTGGCCGTGAGCTGGAACCGTGCACGACCTGCAATGGTGCAGGTACTCTCCTGAGGGGAATGGGACCCTTTGAGGGGGCAGTAGGAAGGCATGCCCCAGTCCAACATCGCCCAGACACGAATGTCAGCATAGGTTTATGAGCTCTTGGACACACCCTCACTGCAATCTTATAACCTTTTGGTGAGCTCTACACTGCTAAGTTACACACCCACACACAGATATATGTGTGTGTGTGTGTGTGTGTGTGTCAAGCCCTCTTCTTTGAGGAAAACCATCATCAACCCAGGAGCTTGCTTTTATTTCCTACAAATTGCATAATATGTTTGGTTATCAATACCGGGTCACCCCAGAGTTATCTCCGAATGATCCATGTAAAAAATCAGATTCAGAAGGAAATGACCAAGGCCTGTGTATGTACGTATATATGTCCGTAAGTGTGTGTGAGCTGGCGCATGTGTGTATAAAATCTACACTTGGTTTATCTGATAAAATTCCTAACACCTTCTTTAGAATTGAAGACTATTGATTTTTTCAAAAAGAAAATATCTATCTCATCAATATCACCACAATGTTTCTAACCATCATATGGTCGGACAAGAAATTAACTACATTGTGAGAGAGAGGGGTGGGTGAAGGAGTGTAAAGAAGAAGAAGAAGAAACCTGTTGTGTAAGAGATCTAGAACTGCAACCAACAATCTTCATAAAGTACTCTTCAATCTCAAAAACCACATTCTCCCAACGAATGCGATGGTTGTTCTGTGAAATCAAATTCCAAGCTTTTGATCCTTCCTCTATCAATCTCTTTGCAATACTTATTTGGTGCCTGAGAAAGAATGTTCGGAAAGAACATGCAAAGGGATTGTAGTTACCATTTGGATGATTCAGTAATAAGCCCTTGATAGGGACGAAGTAGTTTTCCCAATTATATCGTAAAAGTTAGAAACTGAAAGAATAGGAAAGCGTGCAAAGAGCAACAAAAAAGTACATATGTATCCCAGGCCCAGAGTAATCATGACTGGATCATTGTGATTTGAAACTTGTAAAGGAAGACCTCGTGGCAAAACCAATGAGGTATTTGTAAACTAAAGAGTGTGCCTTTACCAAGTTTCCAGCATGATGTTTTCGTCACTACAAACATCTATGGTGGATCATCATGCCAAATGGGATGCACCTATTCAAACTCCAGATTTCAGTGACTATTATAAGCAAAGTTTTTGTAGATTACCTACCGGTGGTGTGTACATCCTGAATAGAGAGACACCTGATGTGCGAGCTCCGAAAGTTCATTGTCAGAAGCAGACAAACCAATCTCCTTCAGCATAAAAGACCTCTCAGTTAAGCCCGAGAGGGAGTATTTGAAAATGGTCATGTCTGATGTTGGACTTATTCTACTTGATGTGCTCTTCAAAGGTGAATTTCTTTCTCCAGTACTCTCTGAATCAGATGGTGAATCATCTAATTCTTCCAGGTTTTCATGTCTTCCCTCCCAACTTCTTCCAAGCTCATTCTCAGCCTACATTTAGAGTAGCATTCAAATCAAATGAGGCTCGCTTTCAAGTTAGATATATGACCACTAAAGCAAAGTCACTCTGGCTAAGCGAGAACTCGAAGGCCATTATCTCAGAAAATGTTTGCAATGGCATGCATAGCCTTTATTGATGGGAAAGGCCATGGGATCTATCTCTTGCTGAAAAAGGAAAATAATTGACCCAAAAGAAATTAAAAAGGAATCTTAGCATACTTAGAATAAGAAAAAGTATTAATCAGGAAGATCCACAGTTCTAAAAAATGCAACCTTTATTTCTGAAAAGTACGGTACTCTCATATGTGTTAAAATTGGTCTAAGATAGGACTGATTTCACTGGTTCATGGTACAGTCATGCATTTGTAGATGGGGGGAAAAGGTCAAGAGTCCCTGAAAATTAATTGCTCTAACTAGTTCTTACATAGCCCTGATAATGAGAAAAGACTATAAATATTTATCTAAGGGCAGGTTAATTAAATCTGAAAAATCATGGGATACCTACACAATAAGTAATTCAGAATTGTGCACTAAGATAGATTGTCTATATATTATGGCAAGCAGAACAGGTACTTCGCTCGCACTGGAATACACATCTCTTCCCTCTTTTGCGGAGAGTCAGCTTGGTAATTTTCTCTGTTTTAGCCCTCTTCTTTTTTTGGCGTCTAAGTATTGAATCCCCAACAGTGTTGGATAAATATCTTATAACTAAAACATTGTCAAGTCCTGCATAGAATATGTTGCACACTATAGGTGTCCACATGACAGTAGTACCATAATTTGCGTGATAAACATCCGAGATGAGATTTATTAAGAGAAAAAAACACGCAACACAAAACAAAACAAAACAGAACAAAAGAAAAGGAGGGCATCCCTTTTAATGCCACATAACATTTCCAGTACAATCGGTGCTTGATGCGCTATCAGCAGAAGTGTATGGATAAGATAAAAAGAACCAAGGTAAAAGAAAAAGAGAAGAGAAAAAAGGAATTAGAAAAAAAAGGACCTTGTGGGCTGTCCAGGCAGGAGAGTTGCATTTCTCATCACGCTGCTCCAAGTTAGGATCCATCATAGAGGCTTCAGATACTTTATCCTGTCCGGATCTTACCCGCTTTGATGGTGGACAAGGTCTCACTTCATGTGCTGAGTTGTACTGAAGTTCTAAGGACCTCTCATTCATTTGAGATGATTGAGATAAATTAAGAGGATGCACGGCAGAAGTTGATCTTTTCCATGCCAGAGAGGATGCTCTAATATTTCGGCCCCGAGATATACAACGAATTTGATTGGAGAGTGCCTCAAAAAATGGATAACTTTCACTTTTTTTAATGTGAAATCTGATACGGAAAAGCCTATTATCACACTTTGATGAAAGCTGAAATTTAAAAAGAAAGAGAAGTCATTGATAAATTCTAGCACTGCACAGAACCAACTGGCATGTACATAAACCAAAATTAGGGGAGCAAGATCACCAAACTCGTACGATCAAGTGAAAGATTCCTCCGTTTCTCAGCAAAATGGAAATGGATATTTAGGGTACAACCGCACACGGTCTCTTGCATGGGCACCACATGCAAGTGTGTGACTTCACCTCTTTGTATTTAGGTACATACTATTTACACCAGTCACATTTGGCTCATGCAACAGCAGAGCACGATCACTACACAGTCTCTTGCACGGGCACCACATGCAAGTGTGTGACTTCATCTCTTTGTATTTAGGTACATACTATTTAGACCAGTCACATTTGGCTCATGCAACAGCAGAGCACGATCGCTTAAAAGTAAGGTTTATCAGTAAAACCGAACAAACACAGTGGATATGCAACAAACATGAGGAACACCAACATTCAAAGATTTGAAACAATGCAGATGACAAAACACTAAGGTAGTCCTACCACAAAAAATGTCTCCGCAAGAACTGTCTTCCAAGGAAAAGAAACAAATTACAAGAACAAGAGTAAAGGGACAAAGGTAGGATTTGAACCTGGGGCCCCCCAACTACAATAAAACATTGTTGGAGAACCGCAATTGATTAAGTATGGAAAACACCATGGGAAACGATAGACATTTTTTGGGGCGTGATGGCCCCTCTGCTCCACTCCATTCCGCAAGAATCACGGTAAGGAAAGGAGACTGAGCCATATACGTGTGAGGAAAAGATTCAGCATAAATAAGTCTATTGCAATGGTCATAAGGAACACTAGCAACCTCATCACATGACAAGTTGCACCATAATAGGGGCCCATATCAAAGGTGACCTACCTTGAAGATCTTTTCTACAATTGATCTTCTCCAACAGGTAAAAACTTATTATACTGTGTTGCTTGTGGCCCATCGCAAAATGTAATAGCTTGAATATGAAAATGGGGTTCAATGTTTGAGTTTCCCAGTGCTACTAGATCAGAAGAAGAAAGAGAGATTGAGTGGAGTCTTTGTGTTTTGAAACTTAACAAAGCATTTAGAGGGGTTAATGCAGAAGGTGGTAAAATGGTACTCCATTTCTATGTTGCAAATTCTGATTGAAGAACCAGCTGCAAACAAAAAAACCGTAAGCCTAAGCTTTTCTTTTCCCACTTTTGTGAGATAACGAGTCTTGGCATAAGTTGAACCTACTCGAGTGTTTATTGGTTTCTCATTTCCCTCTATAATCTTTCATGTTATAAAAGTTGAAATGGCACACCTAAATGATGCTTGACTGCTACATTCATTCACCAATTATAAAAGAGAATTCACCATATGGTAATAAAAAGGGATCCAAAAGCAACATTTTATATAAAAAAAAAAAACATAGCACCTGAGATATCTTGAGCTTAAAGGATGCACGCCCCTGCAATAGTTTACATGGTCTTTTGCAAGAAGCATATTCAATTCCATCATAGCTAGCCAAAAGAGGTGCTTCCCCATCAGTTGTGTTCTCCACAAGTGTGCCATTGTCAGCGTACAAAAGTGAAGCAGCAACCTGTTAACACAAGAAATGTGTAAATTGAAAAATGATCATTATGATGAATTGTATTCTACGGAAAAGCTAAAGTATAAACCTCAATATCCTTGGTAACAGACTGGCCCAAGGCATCTAGTAAAACAACATCCAAAGAAAAGTTCCTGCGACAAGATGCCTGTAACATGAGGCAATAATTAATAATACATACATTAGAATATATGTGAGAGCGCTAAAAGTAGATAATGAGATTGAGAATAGGCTAACTTTAACAACATTATGCTAATAAGGTTTCTTGCTCTAAGCTGCTAAACAGGCATAACATGAAATAGAATGTCAATAATAAAGTGAATGACACAAAGCCATATCCCCAGCCACCTGGGGTCTTAATACCATATATTTCGAAGTACCAACAAAAGAAAGAGAGATCAATTCCAAATTTCCCTGTTTCAATATGCATGAGAATCACTCCAGTACATCACAATCTTAGATCAAAGATTAGCTGGCGGTTTCCAATATAAGACTCTCTTCTCTTTCATCATGCTTAGAAAGAAAAATTAAGGTTGACAAGGAAATTGACTCGGAGATATTACTGTTCATTATAAGCATGTTCTAAACACATAGATGAGTGATTGAGGCCAAGGAACATGATCTAACATCAATCAAAATATGCAAAAGCGTTTTACTTTCACATTCTCCAAGACAATAAATTTAAAACACTTTCTCTTTCCAAACATCTTTTCTATGGACCCCACCACTCTCACAAACACCCAAAAGAACAGATCTCAAAACTTTTTCTTAATAATTGCCAGATATATTTTTAAAACACAACCAAACATAGCCGACATTTTTTTGCTCCGTGTTTCCTTTCTATTATTATTTCATATGTAACCTCAGGTTTCTTTTTGTTATATTTGCCCATCATTCTGTCCAGCTGCTATGTTTTCCTGCTCTAAATCCCCAACCACGATTCAAATATCAAACTATCTTCCCTCCAATGAGCTTTCTCTTCCGGTGCAAAGTTCTGCTGAGAAATGTCCTTTCAACTCACCCAAGTAAATCCAAAAAACAACTTCCAAGCATAAGAAAAAATATTTATACCATGAATTGCTTGATAGAAACGTGCTAATCTTTCAACTCCCTCTTTCAGGAGGTTCTCTTGACATTTATGTTTAGACCCCATGAATAGTTGCCGGTGTTACCAAACATACAATGCATTTTATTTATTTTAATAACAAGAATTTGATATCAATCTAGTAAAAGACACAAATACTGAAAGTATAGAAAATTCTCTTCTTCTTTTTTTGATAAGTAAGTTAAGTTTTATTAATAAAAATATGTGTTAACAGTACAAGGGACTATACTGAAAACACCTAAACCATACAAGCTAAGAAGCTAAGAAATTTTTTTTTTTTTTATGACGAGGAAATTCCCCAAAGCCGGACCCTTTTGGCCCAACCCTGAAGTACAAACCCCGGCCCCCTGGACCGACCCCACAACCCAGGGAGAAGAAGCTAAGAAAATTTTGAAAACCCGAAAAAGGATAACGCAACACCGTATTAGCTCATTAAAAAAGAAACTGCATCAACTTGCCCCTCAAGCAATCCAACGACAAGGCCAAATCTTCAAAACATCTACTATTTCTCTCCCTACATAAACACCACCAAATGCAAGAAAGAATCATCTTCTAAACTACCAATGCCAGAGGGTCATCAAACTACCTCTTCCAACATATCAACATATCAACCACCCTCTTAGGCATAACCCAAGAGATGTTCAAAATACAAAACACATACGACCACAACCCTCTAGCAACCGAACAATGAAGTAGCACATGATCCACCGATTTCCCATCACACCTACAAAGATAACACTAGTTGATCAAGCATAAACCCCTCCTTCTCAAATTGTTGATAGTCAAATCTTTCCCATGAGCAGCTTCTCACACAAAGAAAGAAACTTCCGAGGGAAAAAGGTCCTCCAGATCTGATGCTAAGGAAAAGACTCAGCAGAACCACACGTAAGAAGACCACACATCAACTTAACCTAGAAAGCACCATTCTTGAAACCCAACAAAAGCATCTTATCGCCATCCCCTCTCCTTAACACCTTCGAATAAAGTAAAGAGAAGAAGGCCGAAATTCGTCCATCTTCGTCCATCTCCCAATCATTAACAGTTCTAGCGCACTGAACATTCCAAATACCAAAACTAAAACCACCCTCCAAACAATCCTCCACTAAAGCTTATTTACACCGAAATAAAGAAAATAGTAAAGGAAATCCAAACTCAAGAGTCTCTCACTACATCAATGGTCATGCCAGAAACGAACTCTAAGACCACATCCCACCACAAATTGAATGGAGGAAATCAATGCACTACAAGCTACAGGTACTGAGGAAATAAAGATGAACAAATCGAGAAACAACTACTTCGACATAGTTTAAAGCAACAATCTAACAAAATTCACTAAGCCCAAGCACACTTCAAGTCTATCACCGGTGCAATCAGCCACCTTCCTTCTAGATTCACAACTACGCAACCTGAAAAGACTAGGTTTATTCTTTCCAATAAATGTAAGTGATGCACCTACATAATGACTTTCTTACAATTAACAGGAAAGGCATGTTAAAGCTACAACGCTATGGAACACAGCAGAAGCATCTGATGTCACAAGAGGCAAATCTGACTTATCAATTTCAAAATCTCATAGAAATTGATGTAAGCACGATACTAGATGCATTTCCAACAGATACACAGAGTGCACGGCAAAAGAGAATGAAAAGACTCGATGCATATATAATTATATTCAAAACAAAAAAGTTTTTGAATACAACAGGACAACCAGGAATCATGCCACGTAAAAGATTTCTCTAACCTTGCCACCAATGATACTCCAAACGCCATCACTGCCAACTTCAATTTCAGAGGCAGATGAATAATCAATAGATAATCCTAGAGGTGCATCCTGCCATTAGAAGCATTTGTCAAGTAAAAAAGAACATAAATAACTATGGCAAACTCAAAACCCAAAACTGCAATTCACCTTTCTATGGTGATCCTTAACAGATAAATTGGGAGGCAAGACTTCCACATCGTGGACATAACCCTGCAGATTGAAATCATCTCCACCGATACTAGCCAAAGTTATATTCCTTAAACTCCTTAGAGTCCAATCCTCATGTAATAAGGAAGACAGAGGCTTCTGTCCCACTATCTCTCCATCAATATGAAGCCTAACAAAATCTGTAGAGACCTGAAATGAACACATTATAAATAGGAATCTCAAAACTCCAGGCAGAACAATGAATATCACCTTCACAAGTACTACTAGCAAGTACTCCGCAACTCTTTAAGTGTACGTGAAGGGCATCCACTCAATAACTAGCTTTGGCCACATATCGAATCTTGTGAGTCGCCGATAGACCTACTCTTTCAATAGTTTGATCCTGCCACAGTATATGGCCTGTCTCTCTCTTTTCTGAACATTGAGAGGCGTGTTCCTAGTTTCTCTTCCCCTTTTGTATTCCTGCTTCTCCATTTTATTGTTCTCCATTTCAGGATAAATTTCCTTTTTTCTTTTCCATTTTTCCTCTCTTTGGAGGTTGAGGAAGGGCATTCCTTATTCCTATTATCAGTTAATCTATGCAGCATCATCCATTCATCTTACTTGCCAAATCTTTCAAACCAGGCAATACATAATTATATGCTTTTTCAATGAATTTTCAGGTCCATAGCATCTCTTTCTAAAAATGATCACGTGCGATGCATAATTAGGTTAGGATTCCATCCTAAGGATTCTATACAAAGATGTTATAAGGAGGGGTCAGGGGCTGAGTTAAGTCAAATTAAGCTCTCTTTGTATCATCTCATTAATGAGGTGGTCAAATTCAAGCCCTTGGATTTATTTTTTAAAATCATGACCCCTCCTTATAACATCTTTGTATAGAATCCTTACCCTACATAATTATATCATTTTTAGTGAATTTCATTGTTTCACTTTTAATTTAATTTTAGGTTGCATTTTTTAACAGAATGCTAAACTAAGATGCCAAAATATTTAAAATAATTAGGTTACATTTTTTCAATATTTTGACCTCTTAACAGTTAGAACTTGGTCATGAAATTCATTGCAAATATGTGTAGTACCCATATTCCTGAAACAGGCAGCTTACTGCATTAAGGGTTCAGTTTGTCTTGGATATGGCATGTTAACAACAGGTATTTCTCTTTGTTTCAACCACTTGTTAGGAAAGATCCTAGTGTGAAGAAACTTGTTGAAAGGAAGCATAGTGTTGACATGTGGATGTGCGAATGATATATAAGGGTGGTGGGGGCTCATCTTCCAGTAGATTATGGTTTTCTGTTGTTGTAATGTTTCTCACTCATATTTCAATGTTATTCGCTTTGTCGTCCTTCCACATCCTAAAATTTAAAATTATTGACCTTTTCAGGAAACATCAGAATAAAAAACTGGAAAAAAAAAACACACACACACACACTATATTTGCACCTCTAATCATAATCATAAAAACCTGTACTCATGCAGCTTATCCACATAAAATCATATTCCAATCTCTAAATCAAATTTTCTTCTGCCAATTCATTAATTGCCTAAATAGTGACTCATGAAAAGTGCTATGCATCAAAAATGGAAATTCATAAACTCCAAAATGAAAAAATTCTTGAGATCTAACTACAAGAGCAACTCTTTTTCTAAATTTGACAGAGCAGGTAAAATTAAGAGCACAGACAAAGTAACATAAATACCCTTCTGCTTCCCCTTGTTCCTAAGAGTAGGTAACAGTTTATAGAAACTATAAGAGATAACATCCCACAACGTTATATCAACCAGCACAAAATCCGAATAACAAGACCAATAATAAGTAGACAAAGGGGAAGAGTCTGACTATCCAAAATCCAATACCTCACATCCAACATGAATCCATTTTCCCAAAGGAAACTCACTTTCCATCGATGCATGTGGAACTTCTTTCCAGGAAGTGGAATTCGAAGGTTTAGGAGCTTCTTTGTGTAAGAGAAACAAGGGCAGAAGCATGATTCTCTTCTTTTCATTTAGAACAAGAAAAGGAGTGCTGCCAGCACCGTCTGAGTGAACCTGCATATAAATGAAAAAAAAAAAAAAATCCACCAACTTATTGTGAGAGTTTAGGGAAAAATGAATCGAAAAAGTAAACATCAACTCTACACAAGTATCGTGAATTAGGACCTTGAAATCATTGTCCTAGGTGAATGATGGCTGGCCCTTAGAGACAAAATCTTCTCAGAAAATTGCAAATACAAACCGACAGAAAAAAGAACAAGGCTAACGCGATGGGTGTCAATTACCAAAAACGACTAGAAATGGAAGGAAATATATTAGGGCTCATATGTGCATTTAAAAAATGTGATCCACTCAACTGTTCCATTGTGATTCATTAATGGGACCCATACAGCATAGAGAGTCACAGGAAAGAGGCATAGGCACATAAGATGGAGCAATGAGTCAGAGATGTTCTAACCCTAAAAATATACATGCACTCGCAATTAATTGCCATGTCTTCCACGGAAAGAACCACTAATGGAAAAGTGTAAATGAATTTTGCAAACCGAAATATATTCAACAAATAGGAAGCCATCCAATAAGCAAAGGCATGTTGCTTCCTAAATAATTTCTCTTTGGGTATAGAAAAATAATTGATAGATAAGATACGATACTAGTAGAAAGTGGGAGAGGGTAACTGCACTAACCATGTGTGGGATTGAAATTGAGAAGGAAAAGGAAAAAGGAAAGGCATTTCCCTCCTTTGTATGCAGGTAAATGGAAAGAGAGGAGCAGTCCTCCTATGTACACCAAAACAGTTCCAACAAAAAGTTGGTGAAAGTTGATGTGAAGAAAGGGTTGCGAAAGAGAATATAACATACAAGGTTATTCTACGCCTGAACACACCATCAGATTTATCTTCTTTCCTTCCTTCCAGGGTCAACCAAACAGATGGATAGAAAGTAAATTTCCAATCCATTCCTCCTCTCTCCTTTCCCTTCCTTCTCACTTATCTCCTTCTCACTCTTGACATCCTTCCTCCAATCAAATATATTGTAACTTAGATAAACCAAAATTTGGCTGTTCTCACTTGGTTGCAAATGGATGATGTATATGAGGCATAGAGGATTGATTGTATATCACAATATATGTCATAGTGCAATAAGCCTATCACACACAAGATGAAGTAACACAAAAGATTGTGAATGACACGACGGTGAGAAAGAAATAATGATGATGAGAAAGAAATATGCCACCTTTTGTAATGATAAGAAAATGGAGCATTAGCTTCATTATGTCCCTTGAGTGGAGTCAAGCCCACGGAAGTAAAGAATTTTGCAAATTGACATATTTCAAAAACTGAAGATTTTAACAAGGAAATGTGAACAAAGACATAAGGCTGTTTGGAACCTAATGTTAAGGATCTTTCAGAGTGGTGGGAAATACGTGAACAAATTACACTTATCACAACGTAATATTGTGCAATAAAAAGCTAGTACTTTAATTGACAAGTGAACTCATAAATTAATCAGCAAGTGAACTTATAGATATTCATCATAAACACAACAATCAAAAGTGATCCTTAAGAAATAGAAAGCGAAGTGAACTTGTGGTGAACAGAACAAACACAAGTGCCTATTTGAGCACCATTTGCACTTTAGTAACCAGAAAGATCCATGTTTGTGACATTCCTATGACTGATCCACAAAAGGTGCAAAAAAGGACACATAAGCAAAAAGGACAAGAGGATTGTAAGATAGGAGACCCATAGAAAACACAATCTATGAATATTAACTTTTATTCCGGTAACAGAGAAGTAGATGCTAAAATTGAATTCAAATGGATAGATACCTGAAAAAAGGCTACATCTCCCTAATTCAAAATATGACTGCACTATACAGAATAGGGACTGGGTATTTCCCAAGGAAGAACAAGTAGGATTAAATGCCGCAAAGGCCTTCAAAGTGCAGTTGAATACCCAAGGAGAAATGAGAATTGACCACTTTCCTACATTAGGAAGAACACACCACAATGGAATTCAAATGTAATTGAGTACCAAAGGAGAGACGAAACTTTGCTGTTTACTTTCCACTTATCCGTACAAAACGAAAGCATTGAACAAGCTTGTATCACAGCTGAACACTATTCCATAAAAAAGATATGAACACAAAGACAAAATATCACAAACAATCACACCCCATACACGCACGCAGAAAAGATTTTGATAATGTTCCACTCCAGCAGCTGATAAGACAGGTCGCACACTGTCACGAAGTTCAAGATCCAGTTGGGTATCTTTAAAGAGGGTACTAGTTGCCGAAACGAGAAGTGATCATCAGAAAGAACCCACAGATTAACACCAAACTACACAGAAGTAAGAAGCGGGAATTCTTCCAAACAATAAATTGGAACACGGAACACCGGACTAATAGTCAAAGGAGCAAAGTAAGAAGATGGACAGTTCAAGTGAAGACCTGATGAATGATTGTGCCGGGAAATGTACTGGAACTGATGATGTAAACCCAAAAGCAAAGACAGAAAGTCCCTTCTCCACCTTTAATTTCGACTCTAAAATCCTTCAAAAGTGAGTACTCTCCACACTCTAAAACCTCATTACCCATGATTTTCCGCCCTCTGACCAAACAGGCTCAAGGGGGGCTTTCTTCACTCTTTGCCAACCTGTTCAAGAACCTTTAAACCCCCCCACCAAGTCTCGTCGCTCTGCAGAGCAAAAACACCTGTTTCGTGACGGCTGTTAAGTAACGGTTGATACAGTGTTCCAGTTCTTTGAAAAGGGCGGTAGAGATCTCCTGCTTTGCAAATTGTGAGAGAAGGCCAACACAATCAAGCACTTGTAACCACGTCACCACTCCACGTCGGAACAATAATATTAGTGTTGATGTGGAGGAAGCTAATTGGACATCTGTTAAGTGCAAGTTTGAGGGAAATAGTGCCACTTGTATCTTGTTAGGGTGCTTGCTTCTTGTTGAGGGCATGGAAATTGGATTGAAATTTTACGAAGGCCAATAAGGCGGGTAATGGTAATAAAGGACCATACCAGTTCAAACCCGAAAAAAAAACAAAACAAAATTCACTACCATTTAGATATAGGTGATGTTTGTTTTAGGAAATTATGGGGTTGTGGAAATGTTGGGTATTGGGGTTTATGAAAAAGTAAATATTTTTTTTATGGGAGTTGATGAAAAAGTGAAGAGATAGAAAATTTAAATAAATATTATAATGATAAAGAATTATTTATAAAAAAATAAATGTCATTTAATAATTTTTTAATATTATTTTCAATTATTCGGTTGCTGATTATTCGGGCAACAAACGCCCCCATAGTCTCTCGTGGATCTGAATGTTACGAGTGTGCATAGATCCATGAATTTTATTTTAGACAAATTGTATCCAATAAGTATAATTTATAACCAAGATTTTTTTGAATCTTCACAATACAAAAAAATCTATAATCAAACATCATTTTTAATACCACATCAAAATAACTACAACACACATACCAATAAAGTTAACATCACTTAAAAATTCTCAAAATACAAAAAATTTTCAAAAAACATCACAACCGAACATCCTCCGGCATTGCACTCTCAACCAAGTTGGCACGTTTCTCCAAGTCAGATCCGTTTGAATTCAACGCTTAAAGGCCATGTACAACAGATTTCTCACATTATCCAAAAGAAAAAGAACCATGTTCTTAAAATTAAAAAAAAAAAAAAAAGGTTAAGATTTATGTCTTAACCTTTTCATTAATTAAAATTTTAAAAAGTGCTGAGACGCCTTAAAGTTATCTTTGAATTATGTAAACCAAAATAACAATAACATCAATATAATAATACCCAAAGATTATAATAAAAAGGAGATTTTTTTGTTTGATAAGTGATTATACTAAGGAAAAATTACACTTTGTAACCTTCAACTACCTTTTATTTTACAATTTACACCCCAAACTACCTAACTCAATACTTTTCACCCGAAAATATTAATAGGGTTACACTTTTTCAGCCATTATTATAAAAGCTTAACCTAGATGCAAAGTGTAAACAATAGTTGATAAGGGAGAGTGCAAAAAATAATTTCTCCTTATAATAATATAAATAGGAGATCTTCAAAAAAAGGGGAGGCAACCTTATATGATAGTTGAGATTGAATGAAGTAGCATTGTATTTATTTAATCAGTCTATTTTTAGTATCTATGTACAAAATATAAATATTTTTATTTTGGGTGGTGGAAACTTTGATTTTGCAATGATAATATGTATTCTTTTCCTCGTGTGAATATCACATTCCGTCTAGGTTGTTTTATACGGTTGATGTTCTGCACTTCAACCACGAAAATGAACCAAGAAAGATTGTTCGGAATTTGGAAGGGTTTCCTACAACTTCTCAAGACACAAATGTAGATACAGTCATATTTGAGGAATACGCTGATTTGATTTGTCCAAAAGAATTCCAATATATTATTCTTCAATCAATTCCGCTTGTTAATTTACTCGCCAGAGATTTGAACGACCAGTTCTTCACAAATCTTCATGTCTACGGTCTACCATTATCTGCCCGAGTGTTCAGGATCCAGACGAATATATACTTTACACAGTTTACGGGAAAAGAAAAAGAAAGGGGCATAGGATGTGCAGATACAACACGAGAGTCACTACCAACTTCAGCAATCATATCTTCTCGAGTGCTTCCTTGTGTCCCTGACTACTGCTTCGATTTCAGTTTCAAGGAGGCACTGCAGGAATAGTCAATATTCAGTAACAGGTCCATTATAACGGTGAGTAAGGAGAAGGAAAAATGGGGAAGGAAGTGGTATACCTATTGATACAATATCGCTTTCCTGTGGGAGGTGGGCCATCATCAAAGACATGGCCAAGGTGAGCATCACAAACAGCACAAACAACTTCTTGGCGAGGCATGAAAATGATCGACATGTCTAACTTCGACTTGACGTTGTTTCCGACCGGCTGGTAATAAGACGGCCAACCAGTTCCACTATCAAATTTAGTGGATGACCTGGAGGATAAAATACATGTCAATCAGTTCTAGAGGAAGAATGCGTGAGCAAACTTAGTTCCCTTGAGAAGTCACTTCGAGAGTGGATACTCACTCAAATAGAGGTGTGTCACAACAAATGCAATTGTAAGTTCCAGGGGTTTTGGTATTCCAATATTCCCTGAAGATGGGAAGGAAAAATAGCAGAGAAATTAAAACAATGGTGAGTCAAAAGAATCAGTTACACTGACAGCATCAGGTCCAGCTTATCTTGTGCATGAAGCATAAGTGGAATCTACAACCCATCTTGCATGCAAGTCTCCCTCTGGAATTGATTGAATTAACATGCAAGGATCTCCTGGTTTATGCAGATACATTGCAGGCTTAAAAGCATGATTGCTACGAGCTGGGTGGAAAAAGGATAGTGGTGAAGAGCAGGAAATGTACTATATGTATGAATATCAATCTGAGGCAGATGTAGGCTTATATTCAAGATGAGACAATTGAATCCCATGACCTCACCCCTATCCAATGCTACATCACCTCCAAAAAGTGCACCAAGCCCCTTGTCTAGAGCTCCTGTCTCTCTAACATATAATGAGCATTGAAGAATAGAATAATTGAATAGGTTAGTTTCTATGGTGTTGATGCATTTTTGTGCGACTTTATCAAGCAGCCAGGAAGCAGGTTACTCCATACGTTGTCAACAGGTAGTTTTTATTATCTTAACTGTCTATTTGACTTGCAAGATGAATCTTCTAATTAATACCATTTATTTAACCAGACCTCACAAAAGTTGCATTCCACATAATAAGTTTCACGTCGTCACAATATCATACTTAGCCTTTGAAACTTCTATATAATTTTTTTTTGTCACATATCATGAATAACAAATACTTTACGAAAACATATATAACAGGACAAAAAAGAAATAAAAGAGTTGACAGGTAGTATATCCTAGTTATCATACCCTGTGAAAGCCCTCTCAGTTCCCTTTTGACGTGTAACATAAAATTGCTCCCCTGTGAGTCGCTTCTTCCATGCTTCATCACTTAAGGATTTGTAGTCGATACTTCCTCCTTCTGCATCATCAGAGATAAAAGAACTCATTATTAGCCTTATAACACTCAGAGATTGAAGCTTATCATTAAAATATGAAAAAGAAAATTCCAATTTTTACAGTACTTGTCACTCAATGACCCATTATACAGAGAGTTGTTTTTGGATTCTTCCCTTTTCCTTTTCCGTTTTGAGGTGAGGTTTGACGAGGTGGTTTTGTGGATTTGGAGAAGGGAGGAGAGAGAGAGAGAAGAGGGGGGGTGCGCTGTGTGGTCTACCAGGGAGACCATTTTTGCTAGTGTTAAGTTAGCCACTTGCTAAAAATGGCTGTTTCTGTCGAAAACTACAGCCAATGGTGGAACATAAGAGTCAAGAAATTCTTCGTTTCAAAAATATGTCATCTAGTCTTAAGTTAGCAAGATACAATTATGCAAGAAATGGAAGGCGCTTTGACTTTTCAGTTGAAAAAGTTGGAGTAGATCATTCATACCCTATTATTGCTAGTAGTACACTCTTCCTTTTGACTGAAATAGGGATGAATTAACAAGAAAATTCTACTCCTGTCCGTTATGCTTTCAAACAGCAAGGAGAATTCCAATACTATGATCCAGCATCGTTTATAGATATATGCCCTTTCATGTCCCAAAGCCAAGATATGTAAGCTTTTGTAGCTAAAATACTTTGACTACTACATATTGATTGAGAGTGATATAAGCACAAGCTGCATTGGTCATTGTTTAACTTTCGAACATAAATTTCCATTGAGAATGGAAAGGAGTTGGACCATGAAAAGCAGCTATGTATACCCTGTAAACTTATGCTACCATCCTAGTGAATATTTAATTACTTTAGGGTTCATACATAATTATGTAGAACAGAACTATAAAAGCCAGCTAGACCAGAGCAATGAAATAAGCATAAGGAATGTCAACACCAAATTAACCATTAGTATTGACTCTCTGATCTAGATCCTCATACAAGGGTAATTTTCAGAAACATCCCAAGTAAATTTGAAATGTGTTTCCCTCTTCCTCTTCAGGAAATAATTGTTGAGTACACGCATACGATAGCCATGTCAAAAAGAATCCCACACATTGGAGTTGCTTCCAGAATAGATATCTTGAAAGTCATATTTTCTAAGGACCGCTCACTTAGAAATGGCTGTGGCAGTCTTAAATTTGCGATTCAGGGCAGGATCCTCTGACTTCTATCATACCTCATACATATGGACTTAACAAGGCAACCAACACAACCTAGCACTAATAATCAATCCCCTGGTTAGGCCAAAACAAAAACGATCACAGTACTTATCCACATTAGATTATATAAACTGAAGTCAAGCCATAAGAAACCAAATTTCCTGTGATGCAACAGAAGATGCAACATCTAAGTATCTTTGAGAACTTTGCATCTGAATCGGCTACCACATTATTCCCTTGTTTGTAGCAACTCCACGTACATTCTAACTTGAGGACATATCACTTAACAAGGCTCTCCCGTCCAAGTTAATCACATTGGTACAGGAAAAATAAAGTGTATTGCAATCAGCTGGAATAAAAGCTAAGTCCAGATGCACGTGGAGGAAGATGCATAGCATCTAAGAATTTCCTCTTTTTCCACAAAAACTCTAATGGCAATAGTTTATTTGCAACTTCAAAGTCCTGAGTATGACATAATTTGAGTAGTTTAAAAGCTCCACTGGTTGTCCACCGGTCCTGTACAAAAATGTTTTTTCACCCATAGGTTTTCAAGGTAGGGACAAATGCATCGTCTTTAGAGTATGCCAAAGTAAGCTTTAAAAAACAACACATCTGAACAGATTTAAGATTTTCTCAAATAAGAACTCACTAATCAATTACTAAGTTGGGGCGGAGATGGCCAAAATATAGGTTTCCCTATCACTTTATCTATCATGGTCTAAGACTACATAGAAAGTAGATGTAGTATGTACTCTTAGATCACATTCCGTACTCTATTTCAAGTGCCTTTTTGTTTTGCAAAGGTCTAAACCACAAATGGTATATATCGGTAGTTGTAGTGACTCTCTCTGGAGAATATACTGGGTTGCTTTTGCTATCAATATCTTTTATCCCACATACTTATCAACATATTCGAGCAAGAACAACTGAAAAGAATTTACGCATTCAGGTCTGCAAGTCCCCCAGTCGGTTGGAGGAGGAGTTACAATTCTTACCCCAATTTTAATGTCTCTCACGGTAAACCATATATATAAGTTGCTACACAAAATTCTCCCAATTTTCCAAAGATCATTTCCCATCTGCTACCCCTTGTCAAAATGTTACATGCCTTAGGAGAACTCACCCCCAAAAGCTAGCTCAAGAGGGAAGGGAGCCTAAGGCATATAAACCCCACATTGGCATCCCATACTACCAATGTGGGACGGATCCCATACTCTCCAAATGGTCCATAACATTCCACCACGCTCCGCAGTCCCGGCGCCCACGCGGGCTGGCTGTGCACTAGGTTTTTCCTAGTCCCGGGCTAACACTGCAATACCGACGTCACCCCCCGCGCCGCACGATTGCAACTCGGAAGAGTGGTGTAGGCTCTGATACCATTTGTTACATGCCTTAGGAGAACTCACCCCCAAAAGCTAGCTCAAGAGGGAAGGGAGCCTAAGGCATATAAACCCCACATTGGCATCCCATACTACCAATGTGGGACGGATCCCATACTCTCCAAATGGTCCATAACACAAAACCTGGATTTCTGTTTTTGCATTCTTACATCGAAATAGAATTCTCCGTTCACGGAGCAAAAGTGCGTAGCTGTGGGCCTTTAAAGTTGAACACAAGTATAGAACATGATCGTCAAGATCAATTAAGAGCTAAATGAATCAAAGGAAAAGCCAAAAATGAAAATAATAAGAAATACGTGTTAGAATGTTTCAACTGGTCACTGCATCATAATGCTAAAAACGAAACATCATCGTATATCAGAGAGAGAGAGAGAGAGAGAGAGAGAGAGAGAGAGAGAGGACCTTGAATGCTGTCTGGTTTCTGAGAAGAAGCTGAGGAACCCATGGCACGGGTTGACAAGGAAACCCTCTTGCGATTTTTAACAGCTGGAGAACCCAACACAAGGAGCTTGGATTCGAAGACGAACTGTAACCGAGTTTTTGAAGAAACGCAAGTCGTTGGTAATGCTATGCTTAATCCACGAGAAGCCATTGCGACCTTTGACAAAATCTAATACGCTTCTTTTCTGGAGAAAGATTTAGTGCACCGCTTGAGCATTAGCAGTTATGATTCCTCAATTGAGAAACCGTCGGATTAGAATGATTTATCCAATGTCGATTTAGATGCTCCCTATTCAGATTGCATGGTGTCAGTTGGATTCGATGGTGATTGTGGCAGATGAATGGCGCCAATGAAACGTGGCGGTTGTGTGAATAGAGAGGGATAAACGAGGTTCTGTTTCGGCCACGTGGACAGCATTTTTGTGGACCCGGTCTAGTGCAATCTAGAAGCACAGCTGTTGCCTGTCACCGACTTGTTTTCTGTGTAATCAAAATGGACTCCAAGAGAGACACCGGCCCAGTAGGTCCAAACTAACTCCGGCCCAGTAGCTTCTTTTCATTGCATTAACAAAACTCTTCAAACCCTCTTTTTTATTATTGGAATATTTTGCAAGGGTTCCCGTGTGATTTACTTGCTTAGGCTCTAACTTTTATTTAGAGCTGGGTTTTTATAAGAAGTCACATTAGTTATTATCTAAGAACGAGAAATTATTTTTTTGCACCCCAAACAATAGAAAAACAGTTTTTTTTGTTGTATTACCTTCAAAACATTGTTTGTAATTGTATCAAAATTAATTTTTTTTTTGTCTTGAGAAAAAAAAAACAAAAGAATAACTAAATAGTTGGGCAGCCTCCACTATTTTGTTGGGATCCCTAATACCACACTCGAAGGAAGAGATCGCCACCCTGCAAGGCCCACGTTGTTAACAAGAGATTGTGAAGCTCGTTACTCTAGAACTAAACTTACTTTGGAGCATGTGAGACTACACCAAATTACGATGACAGATCTTCAATATATTAACGTAGTAGAGAAGCTTAATACTCAAAATTAGTCTACCTAACAGACGTGCATGAAATCATATTTATAGGGCCAAATTTTTGAAAGGTCGTAGAAGGTAGTGGCTTCACACCATACCTATGAAAAACACGATGCACTTCAAAAGTTTTGAAGTGATGAATGAAGGTTAAAAAAGCTATGTTCGCAATCAAAATGACTGCGGTAAAGAGATGTTGGATGACATTCGATACTCCTCATTATAAGTTGCAATATAGATTGAGGGAGCTAAAGAATCTAGAGAAAGGTCATGCAGCGGAGTATTTATGTAATGGTAGAACCAAATTTATTTGGAGCACAAGAAACAATAACACGCAAACTGATGAGTAAAGTCAATTAAAATTTTGACTAAAAAGATAACTATAAAATAATTTTTCATTTTTGTCAAATTATTTTTTTCATTACAATAAAATATTAAAAAAATATACTCAAATCATTTCTCTCTTAACTTTTACACTAACTCCTATAAATTAAAATTATGATATTTAGTTTGCAAACTCCAAATTATAGAAATATGAGGAGGAGAGACGGAAATCTCAAAGATTAGGCGTAATTGAGTTGTAAAAGTTTTCGAGACCAAAATTTAAAGTCTAAAGTTTTTAATTTCAACAAACAAATAAATGAAAAAACAGTAGGGTAGAAAATCACACTTTTAGATTCTTAGGTTGGTAACCTTGTCTATGTCTATTTCTCAGCTCGTTTTCAAAGCGTGAAGCTTTTAACAGTGGTCCTTTTCTTCCAAACTTTGCTATGTTTGGTTCATAGTCTTGAAAATGTTGTTTTTAAATATATATATATATATATATATATATTTCAATCCAAACTGATTTTTTTCACACAAAAATCATGTTCATCTTCAATAAAATTTTCTATTTAATCATTGACCTTAATTTATGTAAAAAAAACAACACAAAAACCCATAAAAACTCATCTTACAAAAAATTTTCTTTCCAAAGATATTGTTTTTACTCTCACAGTTTTTAAGGGAATAAATTTCAAAAGCTCTCTTTCCAAACATCATTTCTATGGACCCCACCATTTTCACAAACACATCAAAAAACATATCTAAACAAATTTTCTTAATCATTACAACAAAAACATTTTCAAAACAAATCCAAACATAGCCAGGTTCCAAAACTTTTGAACTAAAAAAATAATTTGGGTCCCTTCATTAACAAAAATTTTGGCCCTCATCATTATAAAAATATGGCTAAATTACTCCGCACGTTTCTAGTGTTTGACTTTTTCCCAATTTGGTCCTCATGTTCGATTTTCCCTAAAACTATCATTGGGGTTTGGACTCATTCCCAAATGAATCTTGCCGTCAATATAGTGGATGAAAATGCACAAGTGGCTAAAGGCTTATACGTGGAAATTGACATATGTCAGTATATAAAAAATAAAAAATAATTAATTTTATTTTTTAAAGGAAAAAAAGGGAAGGATCAGAGACCTTCCTGGTGGAGGCCCCCTCCACCGGCCGCCGGGTGAGTCTGGCCGCCCACTCACGTGTCACATTGCGATTGAGCAGTATTTTTTTTTAAACGAGCTGTCATTTTCCACGTGTAAGTCGTTAGTCACATGTGCATTTTCGTCCACTAGGTTGACGACATGATCTATTTGGAAATGAGTACAAATCTCAGAGATAGTTTTAGGGAAATCAAATTCTGAGAACCAAACTGGGAAAATGTCAAACTCCAAAGACGTAGGAGTAATTTAGGCTAAAAATATCTCTCTCCTCGCTTTTTAATCCACTCCCATAATTTTTTTTTTCACTTTTTTACTATCTCGCATAAACTTTCTCTCCTGATTTTTTCACTCTCTCCTCATTTTTTTTACCAAATTTCATACCTAACGTTTTATCACTCAAACACAGAAAATTTCCCCTCGGTTTTCCGGCACCGTGGAGCCTGTGTAAATGGGCGTAGCTTGCAAGGCTCCACCTCAACATTGTTCCACTTTTTCAGTAAAGGCCTTTTTCTTGGAGCAGAGTTGAGCGCTAGACAGACAGAGAGATGAGAGGGATAGCAATTTCACCGTCAAAACATTGGCATCTCCAAACCCAAAACACCCCCTTGAAACAAACGAACAGAACAATCCTCCTAAATCTAATTGTTCAATTCGACAAGAAGCAAAACCCATCAAATGGAAGATATCCTGTTCTTTGTTCTGCTATAGATCCTTCTAAGACGCAAGCACCAGTAACTCCCATTCCCAGCACAATTCCACCACTTTTAGTTGTTGGATCAGCCAATGCAGACATCTATGTGGAGATTGACAGACTGCCCAAGGAGGGTGAGACCATCTCAGCCAAGACTGGCCAGACACTTGCTGGCGGCAAGGGTGCCAATCAGGCTGCCTGTGGTGGCAAGCTCTCTTACCCTACCTACTTTTTGGGACAGGTGGGTGAGGATGCCCATGGCAAGTTGATCACTGAGGCTCTCGAAAATGGTGGTGTACGGCTGAATTATCTTAGTACTGTGGCCGCGGCACCCACTGGGCATGCTGTGGTGATGCTCCAGTCTGACGGGCAGAACTCAATCATCATTGTTGGTGGTGCGAACATGAACTGTTGGCCTGAGACCCTTTCTGAGGAGGATTTGGAGGTGGTGAAAAATGCTGGGATTGTTTTGTTGCAGAGAGAGATTCCGGATTCGGTCAACATTCAGGTTGCGAAGGTCAGGCTTTTGCGGCTCTTAGCTTCTTATTTTTATAAAGTTTATATCCAGAAGCAGACCTTTTAACTTCTGGATGGGATTTTTATGTGTCATACTCTACATTTGCTTCTGTCTTGCAATAATGATCTTTCATTCTCTTGACACGCCTGATTTGGAGTCGTGTTCTTCCTGGATTGTCTTACAACATAGATAATCATTTCAGTTAAGTGGTATTCAATGAAAAATTCCGCAAATTCAGATCACTTGGTTGAAATTGAAGTAGGCTACAGAAGTTCTGTTTGTTCAAGAAAATTGTGCTTATTTGCTGCCATATAAAATGGAAAATACACAACTGAAGAAACCTGGGAAGCCACTAGGAAAAAGCTTCCTGTTGTCTTGACTCTTGAATGTTGTTTAGTGTCCAGAAGCTCTGCTGAAGTATGCTTTGTATGCTGGTTACCCTTTAAGAACAGGTTATCAGCTAGGGACATTTTCCATGGTGTTACTATGTAGATATCCCATTTTTGTTAGCTGAAATAAGATTTAATTCAGAGAGCAGTCATAATTCGATTGATCTTTTCATCATTTCATGGATAATTGATCATTGCTGGTTAGAGAGGAATGCCGGAGTCAATAATGAAAAGTGAGGAAGGTATACTTTATAGCTAATTGTGAGAGATATTTTCATCCTGCTGGAAACAAATCTCCAGCTACAATAGATAGAAAGAAATGTTCACTCAACAGTATTTGTGCAGAACTAATGTACTTCATATACAGGTAGGATGGGTTTTAGTATTCTAATCTGTTTATGCTCATACATAGCTGCTGCTTTCTCTGTTTTCTGCTATTTGGAAGTACGATGTGTGGTATCTTACATGGTTGTTCTGTCTGCGGCTAAGATGCTTGCTTCTTGTTTGCTGCTGTTTTGTATCTTTCTTTCGTTCAAATACAATCTTAATTCATCCCAGAAAAATTGTAACGCAAAAGTACAAGCACACAAAAAAGCATGGTTAAACTTAGCATAGGAATGCATCTTGGTTCTTTTGATCTGCTTGTGTCTTTTGGAAATTGTAATTGAACTTTATGGTTTTAAAGACCTAGCAGTTTAATCTTTTGTCTTGCTAGGTCAGCTTCCTTTGCCTTTTTATATCTTCTTTGTCAATTTTATTTTTAGGTCCTTTGCACCATCTGATATTACATTGTGTACTTAGACTGCAAGGAATGCTGGTGTTCCAGTCATCTTGGATGCTGGGGGAATGGATGCGCCACTCCCACAAGAATTATTAAATTGTGTTGATATTTTGAGCCCAAATGAAAGTGAACTTCGTCGTTTGACAGTCATGCCAACTGAAAGTTTTGAACAGATTACTGAAGCTGTTGTATTGTGCCATAAAATGGTGAGTTTTGGCACAATCATAATGATCATCATCTCTAAAGGCATTGTGTTATTGTCATTTTCGTAACTTGAAAATTTATGTTAAGGGAAAAGAAAAATTACAAAAAAATATGGCAGCATACTTGTTATCTCTTTTGGAAATCCTATTGATCCTTTGTGTTATTTGCATTCGTTTTTGCACTTGCCTTCACACTTGCTTGGACACACGTGGAGAGCACACACATCTATCTTATCAGTGAAGCCAAGGGAGAATGGACTGCCATATTAGCTTGGATACATTTCGAATATTGGCATCAGGTCAATTCATATAATGCCAATACCTTATTTCTACAGTCTTTTTTTTCTAAGACCTTATTGCTACAGTCAGTTCTATGAGTCTCCATTTGTCTGATGCCTTATTTTGGACACAACGCACATGGGATCTCTGAAGTATATCTGTGTCATTCAATGTTCAAGACTTGTGCAGAAGTGCCCTAGGAGGTGTTCTTGCCATCCAAGGAATTGGCTTAAAAAGCTTCACTTCATGTATTACATGAGACATGTTCTGTGCTTTTGTTGCATGTGTATATGCCTTCTTCTCTGATTATGTGCCCCATCTGTACTTAATTATGTGCCAATTGTACCGAATCTTTTTTTTTTCAGTTTTCCTTCTTTCTTCGTTACTGGAATATGCAACATGATTCAGCTCTGCTTAAATCTTGGGAGTGGATTACTAGTAGAACGACTTTGGTTGGCAACCAAGTGTTAGGCTAAATGCTTGCTGGATGCAAAACCCATCTTGTGTTGGTGCAGTGTTGATAGTACTTCTGTTGAATATATCTTCTTGCAGGGCATTAAGCAAGTTCTTGTGAAACTTGGGGCTAAAGGGTCTGCCCTATTTGTAGAAGGTGAAAAACCAATTAAACAACCTGCCATATCAGCGGCAAGGGTCATTGACACAACTGGAGCTGGAGATACTTTTACTGCTGCTTTCGCTGTTGCTCTCGTTGAGGGCAAGCCCAGAAAGGAATGCTTGAAATTTGCTGGTATGCCTGGCCACTTGTGTCCATATTTATTCCTGGGAGGTGTCACTTATGCTTATGCAGCTTGTCATAATTCTCTGCCATATTTTATACAGCTGCAGCTGCTTCTCTTTGTGTTCAAGTGAAGGGGGCTATTCCTAGCATGCCTGACAGGAAATCCGTTTTGGATCTTCTTCAATCTCTTTGAGGTTACTGTTGTATTGTTATATTCGGCTAGGCACATTCCATAAATTTTCATTGAGCACATAAATAAAAATCAGAGGTCAACTTTTTTCTTTGTTACTCCTGGGTTTCAATTTTTTCTCCCAAAGTTCTCATTGACTTTAATAAATGACTTCAATAAACTATGTATTTTTGGATCTGTCTTTGTGATATGTCCTGGTACTGTATGCAATTTTGCTTATTGCTAGAATTGGCTTTGAATTTCTAGACCTTTCAAATTATGGAAAGAAGACATATCAGGGCAGAGTATAATCAATGCAGACTCATTCCCCCACTCTTCTCAACCCCTTTTCCTTTCCTTTGTTATTTTTGCCTGTTGATATGCTCTGTTGAAGAGCAAACCCAAAGGTAGAGTGGTAAAATTGAATTTTTGTTTTTTCTTTATAAGGGAGCTCGAGCTTCTTTAACCCATAGCATCCTATTTGATTTCAACGATTATTGGTTCCTAAAATTCTTAATATGGCAAGACCTTCCTAAACGCCATTTTTGTTCAAAAACGAGCAGGGCTATCCTAAATTTTTGTGCAATGCCATAAAAAATGCGCTGAGTGCAACTCAGATGCTATAATGATTGTCAAAATAGTAAATTTTATCTGAGGGCGCACTATCAATGAAATTTGATAGTTCGAACTTCCGATGTGACATTGATTCTGTCAGAGACATAAAGTTATTTTTTTTCTTAATATATTTATGGGATTTTTGCAATTTGGTCACTGGATTTTAGTACCAGTGACAAAATAGTCACTGAACTTATTTTTTTTACTTTTTAGTCACTGAGAAAACGTAGTTGTGACCTTTCACTCAATCCGCTTCTGTTAATTTTTAACGGGGATAGCGGTCGACCGCTACTGTTCACTTCATCCCTCAATGTAGCGGTCGACCACTACATGAAGAGGTCAACTGTTACATTAAGCGGTCGACCGCTTTTGATTCCGTGAAAAAATTAACGGAGGTTTAACGGATGGATTGAAAAGTCACAATTACATATTCTCAGTGATCAAAAAGTAAAAAAAAAAAGTTTAGTGACCATTTTATCAGCTATACTAAAATCCAGTGACTAAATTTTTAATTTCCCTATATTTAAACCAAGCACGAGAGTGGTAATGTAGTTAGTTTGAGAGTTTGAAAATATGGGCAACCAAGAGGGGATGTAGGAATAAGAGGTATGCGGATCGAAACTAGGCCTCTAAAATCAAATGCACTATTGTAGGGCTGTGGTGATAAGCTTTCCTTTTTAGGTGAGGAGTTATGGCTCAATTCATATATCTGGAGTTGATAGAGGTTCATATGGATATTTAAACTAGTTGTAATTAGGGCTGAACAAAACCGGACCGCAGACCGGACCGGACCGGAAAACCGGACCGGATTTGCGGTCTGGTCCGGTTTTAATTTTAAAAAAGCGGTCCGGTCCGGACCGGATTGAAGGACCGGATTTATCCGGTCCGGTCAGGTCTGTACATTTATGAAATGCGGTCCGGACTGGACCGCATTTCATATTTTTTAAAATATTTTAAAAAATAATCACGCCTATACTCTGCGTAAATTTTTTTTTATTTTTTAAATATTAAAAAAATAATCGCACTGCGCGAGCCGCACTGTGCAGTGCTCTGCGCAATGCAGAGCCCGCGCAGTGCGGCTCTGCGAAATTTTTAAATTTTTTTTTTAAAAAAATTTAAATTTGGTCCAGACCGGATCGCATTTCTTGAAACCGGACCGGACCACATATATGTGGTCCGGTCCGGTCCATTAATATTGGAGGACCGGAAATGCGGACCGGACCGCATTTCCGGTTTTCACCCCTAGTTGTAATAAGTATACCCAAAACCATGTTGCGACGAGTTTATAGGAAGTTAGACTCGTATTTAATATTATGGTTGGCAAAGGAGATGGAGTTGGCCTTTGCCTCTTTGCGTTGTGTGCGTGCTTATCTTCGTCGAAGTGGTCCAGGTACGTTGTCTAGTTGTAACGATACAGAGAAATAGCTGGAGACTACCTACCCGGTCAGTTACCACCCCTTCACGTGGCGGAAGCAGGATTAATATTTAAGAATGTCGAATTTTAAAGGCGAAATAACAAAAAAAAAATTTCCTTCATAATACAAAAAATATCTTCGAATTACAATAACGAAAATTAAAGACGAAAAATATTAAAAATATTGAAATACATGTATCATACTATGTACTGCTACTGAGAGGTGACAATTGGATCCTACGCATCTGCATTTTTTGAAAATGTTGCAAAATGATTTCGTTCTCAATAGTTTTAAAATTTTTTTGCTCGATGTATATCATCATACAATCATTCATTAAATCATCTCTCATCCTATTACGCAAATCACTTTTGATGATCTTCATCGCAGAAAATACACTCTCAACGGTTGCGGTTGCAACTGGTAAGACCAATGACAACTCAATAAGTCGATAAACCAATTGAAATACAATATTCTTTTCAGTCTCAACCATTTTCAATGCAAGACCTCTAATATCTCGAAGCCCAGAAAAATTATCAACTCCTCTAACATCTCTAATGTAGGTGTTAAGCTGAGTTCTAAGCAACACACAATCATCCACTGTGAAATCTTTTGGATAATACTCAGCAAAACGACATAACTTAGCATGATTAAATGCTGAAAATGAATTTCTTGTGTCACGCCCCGAACGCTAACCCGAAGGGCAATGACAGCCGCGAGCAGTCTCAAAAGAATGCTCCAGCAAACTTTAACTTACACAAACGGCTTCATTAATAAATGAGTAAGCATCTTAATTACATATCATAAACAAAACACTTCCTAAGTGACAGACCACATTGGTCAATAGTCACCAACATCTCGAAAATACATGGAGAGTCTTCCCTATCAAGATGTGAGACCCCGTTTATCTCTTTTGTTATTTCCTATGTATTAGCTTTTAATTTAAATTATGGGGCCATATTTTTTGCCAATGTAAGACCTAAGCTTAAAGTACATTAACTATTATCAAATTTTGTTTCAAGAATTTCCTTTAAATAATTTCTTTTCATTATGGAAGTTTAGTGCAAGTTTAAATTTTATTTTCCCTAAGAGCCGAAACTTGTTAGGTAAGTTTCTTTTATGGATTTATATTTTCTATTTTCTTAGTATATTCCATAATCCATAAAATTAAATTATGAAGAGAGATTTATATATTATGGCCGAAAATAATTAAGTAGAAAATCATGAAATTCATGTAAGCATTTAAATATTTTTGTGTGTCTTTTAATAGGTAGCATTGATCATCATTATGTGGCCTTAATTATTATTTTGAATGATCATTAGAGATGTTATATGATAAACTACTAAATATATATGATAGCTTGAAGAAAATTTAATTGATAAGCACATTTGCTTATCATAGTGATAAGCTAGAGAGCTTTTAAGATAATAGGTTGTTGTGGCTATCTTAGAGATAGGCTAGAGCAATTATTTTAAGATAGATAAACTAAAGTGCTTATAGGAGATAAATTAGAATACATATGTGTGTGATAAGTTGAGATAGTTATTTGATAAGAGAAGTAAAAGAAGATAAGTGAAATGCAACAAGTGAGAAGAGTCTAGAATGGTGTAGCACGTGAAGAGCAAGGAGGGGGGAAAAGTCTTAAAGTTGTGGTCCATGTGAAGAGTTAAGAAGAGATAAGATGAACATTAAATTGACAAGACAAGACAAAGAGGAGAAAAGCTATGAAATGGTGATGTTCACGTGAAAGCTAAGCAAGAAAGAAAGCAATTGAAGTGAAATGGCAAGGAGATTCACGTGGGAGGGCAAGGCTTGAGGGGACAAAGAGATGAGGTGAGAGAAAAGGGTGAAAGTGACTATGCATTGGTTGGCCACACCCCACCAAATTCACCCACTTTTTCCTCTTGTCATTTTCAACTCTCTTGTCATTGTCATAATTGAATCTAGGGAAATTCAAATTAGCCTTCTACGAATTATCCCCCCCCCCACTCCTTCACATTTCAAATGCTCATTGCTTTGGCCGAATAACACCCTCACTTCAACTCTCTTTCTCTTTTACTCTCTTGACCGAAACTCATCTCCTTGGCTTAAGTCTTGTTTCCTTCCTCTTGAAACCCAAAACACTTCTCTATGCTCTAGTTTGTTTCTCTTCTTTGGTGACCGAATTTTCCCCTTGGTTCAACTCATTTCTTCTCTCTTGGTGGCTGGAAAATTTCTCTTCACTTAGCCATCTTCCCTTGATAGAAACTTAGTTCACTCTCTTGAAACCAAATCACTTCAAAGTTTCAAGTCTTGCCTTGTTTCTTCAAGCAACTTCCAGCTGCTGAACATTTCTCTTTTCCCCACCATAAATCTCTATCTTAGCACCTTGAAGACACAAATCTCAGCCCTTGGAACCATTCCTAAAGGTGAAACCGAAAGTTGAAGGTAAGGGAGGATTTTGGTGAAAACCGTGTGACTAGTGGAAGGTAGAGGTAGATTTGATTTTCATATAATGTTTTGGCCTGAGTTCCTTATAGTTTCTAACCTAAGATGTTTTGTTATGCTAGGTGCTCTTTTTTTTAGCAAGGCTTGTGTCCAATCATCAAGGTAAGGCCAAATATGGTTGTTGGTGCAAAATGATGTGTTGGTCGAATGTATGATCTTGCTAGATCTTGAAGTTATTTTGTGATTGGTAGATCCTAGGTTGTGAAACTGATCATGGAGGATGGGATCTATGTTGGAGATGAAGATTTGATGCATGTGGTTGATTCATGGCCGAATGACTTAGAGAATAAAAGCTTTAATGGCTGAATGTCTTCTTTTAGGTGGATCTTGAGTTTAGTTGCTTTGTTCTTGCTAGATCTTGAGCTTAGAACACTTTAGGTTGTGTTGTGATGCTAGATCTGGTCTTGTATACATGAGAATGTTAATGGATTGTAAGTTGCTTATGGACAATGAAATGGAAATAGAAGAATATACATGTTAGGATTTCGGGTATTGACTTACACTACCATTGGCCGAATGCATGTTGGGTTCCTTTGAGATATCTTGCGATTAGTCTCTTTAAATGCTAGATCTAGTGAATGGATGATTGAATGAATAATGCATGTGAAGTTTCCATTGACTAAAAGTAGGTTTTGGATGTTGTTCATGGCATGACCGAATGATGTAGTGAAGGAAACCCTAATGGCCAAAAGATTAGTAATTTAAAATGTAATTTCATGTGATGTATAAGTAAAATTAATATTTTGGCTAAATAAATTAGAGATTAAAACCTAGATTTAGTATTAAGAGAAATCTTGCAAGTTAGTTAAGTATAAATGATGGAACTTAGACTTCGGATTGGTACTTGTTAAGGTAATTAGCAAAACTTGGATTTTAGTACCATTAGATTATTGATTTTGGACTTAGATGCTAATAGGATATGTTGATTTGCTAAATACTTTTCTTAAATGGTTAATAAGAGTTTTCTATGTAAACCCTTGAGAATGATATAATATTTTTCAGAAATATATTTTTGGGAAAAACCGAGTAATATACAAATATTTATCTTGTATGATTATGTACTTAATTCCTAGTAACTAAGAGGTGTTTGAATCGCTTGTAGGCGATCTTCGTACCTTTATTCATAATCAAGAAGACCGAGGTAAGTGGATTATAAATGTGTAAGTAAGCTTACATTTTTCAAAACTGGAATGACACGTTGCATAGAATCATGAACAAGCATGATATTTCAAGCAAGCATGGCATGAGCATTGCATGATTTTTCTAAAGTGAATTTCTATGAAATGTTGTGTGGAAAGTTCTATGGAAAGATAAGTTAAGTTAAGGGGCTCTGGTCGGTACCGTACCATCGTGATGGACTCCCATACCGAAGGACGAATGCGAGAAGGTTGGGTGAATCCTAAGAGGCTGTGCAAACCACACTGAAGGACAATGAGAAGGTGTGGGCCTCCAAGGGTCGTGTCTAGCCATCAGGCCTGAGGCAACTACTGGCTAGCTCGACCAAATGAAAAAGCCCCCAAGGGTAAGGGAGACGGTTCCGATGGGAACGCACAACCCGAACTCCAGGGGTTAAATGGAGCGTAAGTAGCCCACAAGTTGTGAAGGAAATGTTTTCAAGGGTCAGGGGCCAATTTCAAGAACAAGTTTATGTCTACAAGCAAGAGCATATGCATACCCATGACATGCATGTGCATCATGAATTATGATTTCCCATGTTAAGCAAGTCCAAGTCAAGATCATGTTTTAAAAGTTATGTTTTCCCTTACTGAGTCTTTTTGACTCACGTTTTTAAAATTGTGTCATTCCAGATGCCTCAGGTGAAGGAAGTCAGGAGGACTACCTGACTTAGAAGAAAAATTATTTCTATGTTTTGTTGTTGTGACCTGATCGATGAGATCCGTCACTTGTTTAAATGTTAATCATGATATGTATATATTAAGATGCAAGTTTATTGAGAACATTAATTATGTTATGAGTTGGCTCGCTTCTCTCGTGATTCTGTAGTCTTTCAGCTGTAAGTATATATGTATGAACGCTGGAGCTTTCCTGGGAATTGCTCGCGGCTGTCACGGTCCCTGCGGGATGGCGTTTGGGGCGTGACACAAGATAAGTAGTCCTCGGGACTCCTTTCACTTGACATATCTAGAATGATACAATTTAAAAACTTGTGAGTCAAAAGACTCATTAAGGTAACATGAACTTGTAAATCATGAATGATCGTGAATCTTGATGTGCATGTATGCTTCATGTTTGCGTATGTATATGCACTTGTTCTTGAAAACATATACTTGAACTTGTAATGACACTTGATCTTTGAAAAGAATCCTTTCTTATCTTGTGGGCTACATACGCTCCATTTAACCCCTGAAGTCAGGATTGTGCGTTCCCATCGGAACCGTCTCCCTTTTCCCTTGGAGACGTACATCTGGTCGAGTTAGCCCTTGAAGTGGCCCCAGGCCTGGTGGCTAGACATGACCCTTGGAGCCTGGAGGTCCGCACCTTCTCTCAATCGTCCTTCAGTGTGGTTGCACAGACCTCAAGGACTTACCCAACCTTCACGTAAACGTCATTCACGTAAACGTCCTAGGTAACATCCACCCTTCACGTAAATGTCCTTCATTATGGATGTACCTTCTTAACTTGGTGCGGTACCGACAAAAGCCCCTTAACGTAACTTGTCATAAACATCTTTTATGCTCTCATTGCACAAAAAATTCTTTTTCTTGAAAGAAAACATGCAAATGCTTATGACGTGTCGTGCTTGATAATAAATAAAATGTCATGCTTGATTATGAAAAATCATGTTGTGTATCATTCCAGTTTTCTTAAATACGTTACTTAGACGCTTAGACAATATCAGTCAAATAGACATAAAAAAGTACTCATAGACGTTCCCGGTTTCCAAAATTCGTATCTTTGAAAATATGACTTCACTTACATAAGATTTCTTTTAAACTTTAGCTTTCATAAAAAAAATTGAAAACAATAAGTATATACCTCAAACAACTCCAACTAGGTTGTTGTTTTCACCTACTTCGTGTCCAACTTGTATTCAACTTATTAAACTGATTATTCCCATCAATATCATTGATTTCAAGACTTATCCATGAAGGTCAGTAACAACATTTCATATTAAGACTCCCGTACCAAAACAACAACCAATCTCATGTCAAATTTCTATTCTCTTTATTCCATATTTTTCACTCTTACCTTGCATGGACTAATGACCATCAAATTCCATTAACTAAACCTCAAAAGATGTGTTAGAGGTACTGTCGATACCTATAGAATTTAACCTAATTTCCATTGGTTTTATCTTTAAATTTCCAAGCTCACATGAACACCAATGCCCACAGTTCTTCAAAATACAACCGATAGACATTAGATCCTCATTTCAATGATCAACCCGTGACCTTCTTGGCCTTCTTTTCACTTTTAGATTTGCTGACATGAACTAAAGGAATATTTCAGATTCAAAATCCTCAACTTTCTTGCAAGATTCATACAATTCACTTAAAGAAAACAATATAAAATCAACTCCTACTTAACCCGAGTGTGATTATCTCTATGTCCACAAAATATAATCAATTTACTTGGGTGATTAGCTTGATGTTCTAACATACATTCTTAACAACAAACAATCTTAAGGAAACAACACAAGACACACATTTCATGGCTTAGGGCAACAACACCATTCAGCTACTATTGTTCATTTTCTTCCATTTTCATAACATTATCTTGCATTAGCATTTTTTAATCACACTTGCTCCTAGATTTAGGCCACTGACCGAACCCGAACATCATCTAAACTTAACCTTTTTCACATCTATGTTCAACGGTTACACAGCAACATTCCAACAACCAAATCAAGGGATTTTCATACTCTACCTTCACATGCAATTCAGTTATACTTTTAATTTTGCAACTTACAATCCAACATGTATATCCAAGCTTGAACTAACCCAAAACCGTGGCATTTAACATAAATTTCAACCTCAAATCACAAGCAACAAATCACATGATAAGGTTACAATATTCGGCCAACATCAACATAACTTACATGCATGTTAATATATCCAACATCAGAACCAAAAATCATCACTTCCTTCAACATTAGCCCAAAACTGTGGCCTTAAATCCCTTCCTCCATCAACAAATCTCAAGCAATCAGTTCACAAGACCTCCATCAGCAAGTTCACAAGAACAACAACCAAGAGTAAGCCAAAACGTAACTTCCATGCCATATTTTTCCAAAACAAGAGCACCTTAGTTTAGGGATTTCAGCTGGACACTAGAGATGACTAAAGAACACCTATATTAAGACATCCATGGTAAGAATTCGAAGAAGAAGAAAAATTTCATGTAGGAAGAAATGTCAAAGAGCCGAATCCTTCCTTACCTGGGCTTGCTTCCCCTTGACCTTGTTTTCCCCTCCTTCCCTTGCTTCTTCTCGGCCTTCCTTCTCCTCTAACTTTCTCGGCCTAACCTTCTTTGTGTGGTTCTCTTATGCGACCAAATGGAGAAGTGAAAGTGTGTGAACTGAATGGGGTGTGAAGTGCAAAGTGAAATGTGAAGGACTCAGCCAAATGGACTTGGCCAAGATCACGAGCAAGGGGGAAAATTCCCCTTGGTTCCATCGACAGCAGCCATTGGCTGCATGGGCGGCAAAGTTAATGCTTCGTCTTCTTTTTTTTCTTATGCTTCACGTGACTCTTTCTTCAACCTACTATTACTCTTTCTCTTTGCTATTCACGTGAATCACCTTTACTACCTTCTCTTTTGACTTTATATGCTCTACACGTGAATTACTATGGTTAGCACACTTTATTGCTATTTAGTTGACCTAATGAAGACAAGGTTAAATGAAGAAGGTCAAGGCTATTAAAATAAGCATAACATAATTACATGTATTACATTTCACAATCATCACTTAGGCTATAATGAAAATACTTAGAGATATTCAGCAACTAAACATATGAGAAATTACACTTTAAATATCCTTAAACATCAAAATATCATAGATCATTGTAACTTAAGAAAGTACCTTACAATAGGCCAAATAACAGCCCCCAAAATTAAATTTAAAGAACAAATACGTAAGCATAAATAGCACAATGCAATTCGGGGTCTCACATACACAATAATTAAAGTTACAAAAGATATCTCGTAACCTAAACAACACATATTCAACATTATTCCTCCTCGCTTTCCTCATGCAGTACATGGTTCCATGTGTTATGTGCCTCAAAAAGACACCAACCAAAAAAATATACATAGTGATTTATTCTACATGCTCTAGCAGATGCACACAGCTTGCTTGTCCACACAATCGCCACACAGTTTCTAGCTAATGAAAGAGGGATGATTAACCAAAGAACAACTAAGTCCCAGCAGTTACCGAGACCAACTTATTTTAATAGTCCAAACAGGAAGGGTGAGAAAACAAAGACACACAGACCCCACCCTTTTCGGGGAAACAAAAGGAAGAGGACCAGAAAATAGATGCCAGAATCCATTCTGCAACTTATAGGATGCAACAGACCACAATAGAACTGCTAGGATAATTAATATAATACCAGATTATCTAGACAGAGTTTAACCTCAATAATGAATGCTAAGCTGATGAAAATGATAATATACCTAGTAAGACTTTGAGATACATAGAATGGAAATATGATTACATATTCACATTTTGCACAATTTATCATGATTTTAACTAAGAAAACACTAGAAACAGTTATAATGAGCTTCTCCAAACTCTCGCAACACTCACAACACAATTTTTCTGAAATCATCATTAAATTTATCAAAAGAAGCAAAGGTAACAAAAGAAACAGTGAAGGCATATAAGAATATGGCAAACAAAGACCAATCAAAACGCAACAAAAGCCTTAAAACAAACAAATTTACCTTCCTTTTGGCGTCTGCATATTTGTTGTTTTTCTTTTCTTCTCTAGTATAGGCGGTAATAAAGGATACACTAAATGATCCCGCCTTCAAAGCCTCAGGACCCACTACACCTGCTGTAGTTCAGAGAAATCTTTGGCTGAGAAAGGAGCACAAAAGGAATCTAATAAATATGTACAAAGAAACTAATAGAGGACTGCTAAGAAACAACCAACTCAACTCCATATTCAGATTCAGCACTAAGCCTAACGAACAACACACAATCGCTTCCAAGAAACTCCTCGGAAACCACACCCACTACCACCAATCAGCAGGCATCAACGAGAAAAAAATACAATAAAAGGAAATCGAAAAATAGTTACCTTGGCTCAGTTGGCTGAGTGATTCTGTCGAAGAGAGAAAGCGTGCGACGGTGGTTGGTGAGTGTGCGGCGTGCGGCGGTGGCTGAGTGAGATGAGAGTGTGAGGTGAGAAAGGTCGGAGTCTTCAGATGCAGAAGAGAGAAAGAAGGGGGAGAGGAGGAAAGGGGGGACGCGGAACACGTTTCTGGTTTTTTTAAAAAAATTATGCAGAGGGTGAAACGACGTCGTTTCACCCTCTGCTGTTTTAAAAAAATAAAAAGGCCTGAGCTTGGGCCTGATAGGTGTCGGCTCAGACTAACTTATTTAAAAAAAAATCATGTAAATTTTTTTTTCGGCCGATACCCTTCGTCAGGGGCAGAGAGAGGGGGGCGGGGGGCAGCCGCCCCCCTCAGGTATCCTACCCCTATAAAACCCACTTAAGGACTTTTATTTAATCTAAAAAAAGATTATTGCTGCCCCCCCCCTCTCACCTATTTTATCTTGTTGCTGTAGATTTGCTCCTTTTTTTAGAATAAGGACTCCGAAACAGCAAAGGACAACATCAGTCTATGGTTCTTCATAGTTTCATTTTGTTTTTTTTTTTCTCCTATTTGAGATGTTAGTATCTTGAAATGCGCAAACATACCCCTGATGCCCTATTTTCTTTAAGGAGAAACTGTCTGAAATTATCTATGTGCTCTGTAATTCATTAAAATATTACATCTTCATGAACTTCACCATTCGTAAGTTAGTGAAAATTTTTTTATCTTGTCACTGACATGGTAGTTAACTGTTATCACATGTCCTAGTAATGATAGCACCAATAGCTGTGGCGTTAGCAGTAGGTCTTATGGGGTGGGCCTATCAGGCAATGAAGCCTCCGGCACCGAAAATATGTGGATCACCAAATGGCCCTTCTATCACCTCAACTAGAGTTAAACTCAGTGATGGAAGGCATTGGGCCTACAGAGAATCTGGAGTTCCAAAGAAATTGGCGAAGTACAAGATCATTGTCATTCATGTATATGACAGCTCAAAAGAAATTGGCGAAGTACGTTACGCCCAAGATGTCCAATACCATCGGAAATGAAAAAACACCCAAGTATGAAAAATCTCTGCTTGTTTAGTTCCTGAGCACTCTTTTTGTAACTAGTTCAAAGATGTGGTTGAATTTTCTTGTTTCAAGGCCTACATGCAAATTTGGCCATCACATCTGATTTTTGAGGAAATTTGAGGAAAGTGATTCTAAACATTTTTTTTGTTTAGTGTGTTGCTTTAATCATTGTGATGTTTTCATGTTACGTTTGATATAAATGATCATTACTTGCTAGGTGAACTCTCAAATACCCATTATGTGACGAGTATGGGTCATGTAGTAATACCTGCACACTAGAAGTGAACCAAAGCAAAGTTTGTTCAGATGCAAACAAAATGACGAAAAGCTATTTAATTTTTAATCATATTATTTAAAATATTTTTTCGTTTATGCCCCTAAACAAAATTTCTGCCTCCGCCCCTGCCCTTCGCCCCTGCCTTCACTAAATTATGGTTTTTGGCGGCCGACTTGAGTGACCAAGGCCTGAGGCGGCGGGCGAGAGACACCAGACAAAGGCATTTTGCAAGACGGCGCGCGGGACAACAAAGCTTATCCAAGTTCGTTGGACCTCGTCACGCGTGTCTACTTCACGTACCAACCATGAATCAGAGCCGGCTCAAGGGTAAGGCAAGTTAGGCGGTGGCCTATGGCCTCACCCTGAGCAAGGCCCCGTAAAGACTAAAAATATTTTTTTTATATTTTTTGTGTGTTGTAAATGACTCAAAAATAAAAAGACAACTGAGTTAATAAAAAAAGACAAAATAAAATCTTTTCATTTTTTTATCATGAGTGAACATATATATTTCTTCCAAAATTCTTGATTTTTTTTAGATATTTCTGAACTTTGCTCAAAGAGAAAAAATGCATTATAAATTTCTTAATTATTCTAGTCATGGGGCCTTGATGTCATGTATGAGGGCCTCATAAAAATTAATTAATGGGGCCTTTAATATTTTATATTAAATTTAATAATTTTCAGGTAATTTTAAATATTTTATATTAAATTTTTTATAAAAGCCTATTAATTTATTTTGCCTTAGGCCTCCCTTTTGTTTGAGCCGGCCCTGCCATGAATGACTGCATGTCCGCTTGCTAGTGGACCTTCCAACTAACCCAACAAACCAAAAAAAAAAACCCAAAATGTTTAAAAATTATGCTATATACTTAACAGATTGTAGCATGTTTCCAACCGATCCCATTCTTATCCAAATCGACGTACAGTTTTCTATCGATTCCGATTGAGCTGGTCAATTTACCAATATTTCTCTCCCTCTTACTATTTGCAGGTCTTGAGGTAGAACACATAAGATCTAATACGTATTCGTTCTATACTAATAAATACATTCTCACAATGTCAGAATTTCATGTGGAACACTTTTTATAAATGCTTAATCTCAAAATATTAAATATTATATTACTTTTTTTTAGAAAAAAAACTTTAACACCACTCACTTATAGCTTCGGATTAATACCCCGAACAGACATAAATAAATATATTTAATCCTCACTGGATTTCGCCCCATCCTTGTCTTGTACTAAATTTATTCTAGTAATCTATTGGGATCTATAATATTTTTAAGATTGATATATTTATTTATATCCCCGTTAAAAAATTTAATTGGATTGAACAGTATCGTGTGTGCCATGTGTTTGGGCCGCATGCATCTTTCGGTTATATTTAAATTCCTTGAATGAATAAGCTTTCACGTATGGTCGGAAAATTGTTGAGCAAATTCTATACATATATAATATCAATAATCTAAGGACCTACAGCTTCTAGGTAATTTCGTGCGCCTCAATATTGGAAGAGAATCATAACATATATATGTGAACTATCAATATATACACTTTGCATCCTAAGTTGTTAATTTAGAAGAAAATTAATATTTTTTGTTAATGAAATTAATGATGTGATCTTTGTCTCCACATAAATATAATAGCCGAAAAATTCAAGGATAAAATTGTCCTGTCATTGACAGAAAAGTGTACACAATTGATAATAATTGAGGTGCGAAATGTAATAAAATCAATTGTTCGAGGTGTAAAGTGTCAAAATTCAATAATATATTGATAGGGAAAAAGTGTATTTAACTTTTATTTGTTTATATATTGGAGCTCCAACCTTGATCCTATTAAATAATTATTTTATTTTATTTTGTTAGTAGAGCCCTATAAGTTTATTAGATTAATGTGACATTTACGTCTATCGTGTTTTTTTTTGAGTATTGGTAGCTGCTATTTTGGATCATGATGATGTAGTACATCCACTATTTGCACGTGACCAGCCTCCTCCATCGTCAGTATTATTGCTCTTCTTTGCTATTATAACACAACTTTTTCTGAAAGCATATTCGAGTATGATATTCCAAACCTATAAAAAAAATCTGTTTGAGGTGCTTTGGGAGTCTGGAAGTGCACTTTCCATGCTCAGGATCACCTTCATCGTTACTATATAAAGTTGATTTTATTTTAAATATATACTAAATATCCATCTCCAAGTATCCATCCTAAGTTTTTATTCAAGGATCTAGATTGGGGCAGGAACGTAATTTTACCTAACTGAGAATATTTTGGATGGAAGGTACGTAGTGATTTCCTGTTAGTCGAGATCTCAAACACAGCTTATATAGTACCATCACTACAAAAAAATTGACCTATAGCGGCGGTCGAAAACCGCTGCTATAGCTCAAAAAACAGCTGCTATAGGCTATAGCAGCGGTTTTTTAGCGGCGGTCGCGTCGGCATATCTCTATAGCGGCGATTTCGGTGACCGCTGGTGAAGACCTCGGGTCTATAGCGGCGGTCACGTAGCAGCGGTCGAAACCGCCGCTATAAACCCGAGCGCAGTTGCACTGAAGGTCGTAGCGGCGGTCAATGACCGCCGCTACAGACCTAATATGACCGCTGCTATAGACCTATAGCAGCAGTCAGGTTCAACCTATAGCCGCGGTCATTGACCGCCGCTATAGGTTTGCAGGGTCAAAAAAAAAATTCCATGAAAAATCTCATTTCAAACTCCAAAACACAGATTATTTTGTCCATGTACTAAAAAACCAAAGAAAAAAATCATACACATAAATTATCCATGAAAAATTGCTAATCATACACATAAAATTGTCATAGTAAATGACGCACAACAACCACCATGTGACTTCTGCTTTCTCCGAGATATTCCAGAAAAACAGCTCACAAAAATTGATGGATATACTGAATAGAACAAACTGATCAACTGAAACATGCCAATATCTTGAAGAATTGCTATAAATTGCTAACTAGATCCAGCAAACTTCTATTGAATTATATAGAAGAACAACCTCTTTATCCCTTGCACAGTTCCTCTCAAATATGAACCAAGAAAAAAGTGCATAGGACCCGAACACAGTTCTCTGCACAACTAGTTCACTGAGATATGCAAAACTTTGTAATTAAAGAGGACATTTCTAATGACCTCATAGTTTAGGATGGACAGCTGCAATAACACCGAATAAGAAGATGTGGATAAATAGCATGTAGAATTATATGATTGATTTACCTTGAAAGCAATTATCTCGTATGGCTCAGCTGCAAACAGCAGATATTGGTATCTTTTGTCAAACGGTTGGACCCTCTGCATCGATTGAGATGCAGTTGAAAAAAATATTAGGCCATAACTTTATTTTCTAAAAGCAAAGGTTCAACTTCATCTTTTTAGTCCTTTAAGTGCAGTGAAGAAAACTACCTGCTCATAAGATGACATAAACCTATGCCTTGGCTTTGCAAGGTCTTCAATCTCAGGATATTCAATCTGCTTGACATAAATATGTTACCGCAAAAGAATTGAACATCATCTCTGCTCAACATATATATAAACAAATTCCCCATTACCACATACAAAGAGAATTTATATAAGACAGTCAAAGGACAATAGAGAACAAAAAGAAAAAAATAACTGGACAAGAACCTGGAAGAGAAGAGACCTCTGCTTAGTCTCAGGATCAAACTGCTGGTACTTGGTGCATAATAGTCTATATGCCTTTACAAAATAAGGGAATATCAAATGCTACCCACAAATACAAGTCATGGCACAGAAATACCATATGCATACCATACCTCGATTGCACAGCACTTGCTACCTCAAAGTCCACAAAACCAAAGCACTTGCCATGATTCTTCTACAGAACCCATGTTACTTCCAGCATGATTTCCAAGCCTTTTACCTGCAACATTCAAACAGGAAAAGAAAAATCTTCTCAAATTTAGACAAAGGCAAGGATGAGAAGCCCCTTTCGACAAAATTAAGTTGCTGAAAAACTACCTGGAAAAGCTCTAGAACAATGATAATCGACCATGGGAAAACAAACAGTAAATAGGGATGCCATTGCTGTGTAGCTGGGCAGCCTCCCATCATGATTTCCAGTGCTTGAAAGTTCCAACATAATAAAACAAATAAGAAAAGAGCGACAATACAAAGAGGACTCACCAATCTCTATAAACATAGCTAGCTTATTTGTCACAGGTCCATGATGAGTACCCTCCAAAGTGATCTACATTATTTGGTAATTCAGAAACACATATCTATGTGCCAAACCAATTTTCCCATAGGAATAACCAAGAAAAAAAGAATTCTCATAGGAATACAACAGTTCACGGTAAGCCCAAAATGAGGAGGAAAAGAAAAAGAAAGATAACAACAAAATCATTAACTTATTATCGCACTTAGTCATTAATCGAAGAGTGTAACCATGTGAAATGAACACACTTAGCTGAGTCGAGCTTAGCTTAAAACTAAGCTTCATGTTCAAAACCTAATCCATTCCAATTTGCAACATTTTATCAGGAACCAAACATCAAAATGCAAATGGATAGATGAAAAAAGAGAAGAACTCCAAATTTAGGGTTTCAGGAACAGTAGATTACCTCCCTGAACTTCTCGAACTGCTCCTCGGGTTTACCAGGGCCGATCTTGAGAACGTGGATGATCTTGGCGAAGTAGTGGAGGTAAACGACGAGGGAGTGCTGTGAGCAGCGACGGCTAGTGAGCCGACTATCATGAAGGCCCAGTCGAGGCGGTCAGCGCAGGCGAAGAGGCGCGAGAAGGGGACCGCGGCGGGAGGCGGCCCCATCTCCTGAAAGGCGAAGAAGGCGAGGATGGAGAAGACAAAGAATTTCGCGTTTTAGGGCGCGCGGCGGGGAGGGGAATTTTCGTGGTTTAGGGCACGCGGGAGAGTTTTTAAGAGAGGGGGAGGGGGAGGGTGAGGTGGGCGAATGACATCGCTTCAAATTTCTTTTTTATTTGTAGTTTTTTTAATAATAATTTTATATTTTGTAATTTTATATTTTTAATAAATTAAAATCAGTGGTAAATTATAATAGTATTTGAAAATATTTATATTTAGTATTAGATACATAGCATATTATTTAATACATGATTTATAACTAGTGTAATAATTTTAATTAAAACAAGTTGATAGTAAAATTTTTGAAATATAATTATTAATTATGATCAATAAAATATTTAATTACCATAACAACTATGACCAAAATATTAACTAAAATAGCTAAAACCATATTAATTACCATTTTAAACCACAAGCCGAGCTGAAATAGTTAAAGGAAAGAAAATCATAACTAAAAATAGGTTTTTGAGAGGGAAAACAGCGGATTTAGGGCTCGAAACGAGGCGCACCGAAGCAAAGCTCAGTATCCACGACGTGCGCGCCGAAAAGAGCTTTCCGAATTGGGGTCATGGGCGCGAATCGGGTACTCGTAGCCAAAGTTATGACCAAAAAACCAACACGTGCGCGAAAATTGCTCCAATTAGGTTAGATTCCTATTTTCTTACCATCCTTGCACTGATGTATAATAAATAGTCAATAAAATAATTATTAACCTTAAGTAACACATAAAATTTTATTTTTCTATTTTTTTCATTTTTTTCAATTATTAACATATAAATAATAATTTTTTTATTTTTTTTTCGCATATACCTATAGCAGCGGTTCAGTCAAAACCGCTGCTATAGGTATATCTTTAGCAGCGTTTTTTACAAAAAACGGTGCTAAAGGTACAGCCTACAGTGGCGGTCATCTGTAGGCACCATATTTCTAGCGGCGGTCAACTTGACCGCCGCGAGAGGTAGGACCTATAGCGGCGGTCGGTGACCGCCGCTATATAGACCACCACTAAAAGAGACCCTATAGTGGCGGTCTTTGTAGCGGCGGTCGGTGCTACAGACCCCCTATAGCGGCGGTCAATGACCGCCGCTACAGGATATTTTTAGCCGCGCTTTCCGAAAAACGCGGCTAAAAAAACCTTGTAGCGGCGGCTTTAGCGACCGCCGCTACAGTGACCTCCGCTGGAAGTCCTTTCTTTAGTAGTGCATATCGTGACGATTGTTCCATAACCGAAGACTTTGGAAGTTTAATTAGTAGGTATAATTGTAACTTTACTTAATTAATTTGAAGTTCTGATATTAAGTTATTGGCTTTATTAAAAATCACTATAAACTTAAAACATATGTTACTCATGGTACATGCTTTAATTTTCTGTTTGAGGTGATGACCGTTTCTAAAATAAAAAAGTCTACAATGGCAAATACGAAAGTACATAATTTTTAAATCTGATCCTGCAATGTGGGCAACCTAGCAAGGAAATATTAGTTTTCGTAAAATTAAGGGCAAATTACAAGAACTTCCCACGAAATGTCATTACTCTTTTCTCAATTACCCTCTTAAACGATCACTTGTTGCAATTCACCCTTCTAAACTATGTACTTTTTGTAGTTTCATCCTCCAACAGATTTGGGGCATCAATTTGAACGGAATCAATCACATGTCCTATACACATGACCCTCAGCCCACATTAAAAGACTATTTTGCCTCCATAAAATGCGAAGAAAATAAAACACAAGCTACCTGAAGACCGTCAACGCATGTGTTTGATGCCTTCGTCATTTTCGTTAAGATTTGATTATTCGTGCGTTACACGTGACCCTCAATACACGAAGAGTAAAAAGAAGAAGGTCGAAGAAACAAAAAGTTACGTACCTAATGAATCAAGTTTCCCATGTGCGCCCTCAACTTCCCCTACGCAGACCAGAGTTCTCGCGTGCGAATCGGATCTAAACGAAAATGACGAAGGCTTCAAAGCGTGCATTGAGGGTCTTAAGGTACCTTGTGTTTTCTTATCTTCGCATTTTACGAGGGTAAAATAATCTTTTAACATAGGTTGAGGGTCACGTGTAACACACGTGGGATATATTTCATTCAAATTGACGCCCCAAATTGATTGGGGGATAGAACTGTAAAAAAGACATAGTTTTAGGAGTGAGTTGCAAAGAGTGATAGTTTAGGGGGTAATTGAGAAAATAATGATAGTTCGTGGGGTTATTGAAACGTCCCTCTGTGCCCTATTTGTTACTGGCTGAACAATGAAAATATATTCTTACTGATTTTTTTTCCAATCACTGAAGGACGGGAACTACTGATGAAATAATAATATATGGTCGGCCTAATACTATGAAGAGTTTGAGGCCCAGTGACCTTCATAACTACCTCGACAACCCATTAAGGAGATAAAACTCATGTGGGATTCCCCTAGGGTCCTACCTCTCCTACATATTAGGAGAAGATTTATTCTTTAACTTATCATCAGTTTAATAAAAGATAAGATATCTCTATTATCTGATAAAGAAGACCAACTCTCATAATCCTAATAGGACTAAGAGTCCTAACTATATGGAATACCAACTCTCATACTCCTAATAGTACTAAGAGTCCTAACTGCCCGAGTAGTTCATTCCTAGTAAGATTGCACATCTCCAGAGATATAAAAGACAATGTACACCCCACAAATTATTCTTTCATATTACTAGCTCTCGTATCATTATTTCATAATCTCTTTGACTTAAGCATCAGAGGCTCCTTTGCAAGATCACCCCAGTTCTCTTTTACAGATTAGAGCATTGGATTTGGGCTCGCTAATCGTTCTATTACTTGGTGATTTTTGGCATCATCAATTACCATATAGGTTTATTTTATTTTAATAAATACTCAATATCCATCTCCAAATATTAATGGAGTTTCAAAAGGGCCAATTAATTGTTTTTATTCAAGGACTTAGCTTGGGGGTAGGAACGTAATTTTACCTACCTTAGAATAAAAACAATAATTGGCCATATGCGATGGAGGCGAAAACTTCACTTTAAAAGGGTAGGTATAACTGGATCTTTATTTAATTTGAAGTTCTGACATTAAGTTATTTGCTTTATTAAAAATCACTATAAACTTAAAACATATGTTACTCATGGTACATGCTTTTTTGTTTGAGGTGATGACTGTTTTTAAAATACAAAATCTACAAAGGGTAAATAGGAAAGTACAGTATTGGAATCTGAGGGAGGGGAGAAAAGCTTCATTTTTAAATCTGATTGTCCAACGTGGGCCAAGTAGCAAGAAAATATTAGTTTTCCTACAATTAAGGGCACTTTATAATAACTCCACCAACTATCACTATTTTCTTAATTACTCTTCTAAACTATCATTCATTGCAACTTATCCTACTAAATTATGTTCTTCCTGCAGTTTCATCCCCCAACAGATTTGAGTCGTCAATTTGAATGGAATCAGTCACACGTGCGCTACACGTGACCCTCAGCCAACGTTAAGAGACCATTTTGCCTCCATAAATTGCGAAGAAAAGAAAACGGACCCTCAACGCACATTTTAATGCCTTCTTCATTTTTGTTAAGATCTAATTTGCACGTGAGAACTCTTGAGGGTGATGAAAACCCGCAACTCATATATTGCATGAGAGACCGCGATTTTTATCTATTTAATCAAGTTTAGCAAAAACAAGGAGGTCGAAGAAATAAAAAGTTATGTACTTGTGAATTGGGTTTTTTGTGTGCACCCTCTACTTCTCCTGTACAGACCAGAGTTCTCGCGTGCGAATCAAATCTAAATGAAAATGATAAAAGCTTCAAAATGTGCACTGAAGGTCTTAGCGTAGCTTACGTTTTCTTTTCTTCGTATTTTACAGGGGCAAAATGGTCTTTAACATGAGTTGAGGGTTGTGTGTAATGCACGTGGGACAAATTCCATTCAAATTGAAGCTCCAAATTGGTTGGGGATGAAACAGCAAAAAAGACATAGTTTAGGGGTGAGTTGCAATGAGTGGTAGTTTAGGGAGTAATTGAGAAAAGAGTGATAGTTCGTGGAGGGTTATTGTAATTTGTCTCATTTACGTGTAATGCATGTGGACAAATTCCATTCAAATTGACGCCCCAAATCGGTTGGGGGATGGAACTGTAACAAAAATTTATTAGCATTGATTATCAATCTAAACAATATTTCGTTACTCCTTATAAAGTAAACAATATAAACAATAATGATAAAATTTTGACTATAAAATTCAACAGAATAATTATACAAATGTTTATTTACAACAAATAGGAACACATTTAGATAAAATTGAACATTTAATTAAACCAAGCGCTCCATCGAAATCTTCTAAACCACAACCTATGTTTATCCCCTATGAATTACCAGAAATGTCCCCATTAAAACCTATAGATACAAATGCAGAAAAATTAGACAAAATAAATTAAATGCTTGCAAAATTATCCTTAAAAGATAAAAATTCTCCTTCAACATCTAAACTACATGTTTTAAATCAATCCAGTTCATCTTCTAGTCTTGTATGATTAGGCCATTAGGCCCAGGTGTTGTCGTCTGAGTGATATGATACATCATAATCGTATTCTTCATATAATGCTTCATCAATGATATGATTGATATTGTCAATGGTATATTGCGGAATTAAATGTGATGCATCAACATTGTATTGTTGAATTAAATATGCATCATAAATGATATTCGGAAATAAAAATGCAAGCAAGATATTCATAGTTTTGTTAAATAGTAAAGCAATGACAATTAAAGCAAAAAGATCTTGCCTCATATTGATAATTGAAAAGTTCACAAAGTACAATACTTGAAATAAACTTACAAGATTTGAAGACTTTAAACGTTAAACTCTAAAATAAACTTGAAGATTGAAGAGTTGATATTAGAAGAACAAGGTAGGATGATATGTGAAAGGCTGAAGACTTGAAAGCTTGATTGATATTTGGAAAAACAGGGAAGCAATATTAAAAGGATTTGAGTATACGAAAAGGCGAGAGAGTATTTGAGAGAGACAAGGTTGAGTTATCTGAGAGAATTGAGTTGGAAGATTGAGAGAATTCTGAAGGTAAGTTATCGCACTCTCTCGAACTGAGAGGTGAAAGTCTGTTTGACACAAAAAGAGAAGGTAAGAAAGGACAGAAACATCCTTTGATATTTTTGAATAGTAAAGGGCAATCTTGGAATAAGTGTACAGTAAAGAAACAGTACCCGGAGTTCAACTATTGTAGATGAATAGTGATATGTCGGGAAAAACAAACAGTAATATGTCAACTGAACAGTAAAAGCAACAATGATATTTGTCGGATGAACAGTATCTTGAACAATAGTTTATGAGCAACTGTCGGTAGCAATACAGTAATCAGATTATGAAATGACGAAATTATCCTTGATATCTTCAAATTGACAAAATTATCCTTCAAAGAAACTGACGGTTGATGACTTCTATTTCTTCTGATGATAAATTGATGTCATAACCCTCGTATAGATCTTGAGCATCTAGTCAATTACAATCCAAACTTGTTGCTATTATGATTATAGTAAAATATTAGCAAGATTTACGTCCAATAATAAACCTGTCACGATAAATGATTTACAAAAGGAAATACAAATTCTTAAACAATAAATAAAACAATTACAAAATACTCAGATAAATTTAACAAACATAACAGATCACTTATTAACTGAAATTTGTTTATTAAAATCTCAAAAGAATGATAATGTTGACAATGCTTTACAAATATCTGATTTACCTTCTACTTCTGAAACTCCTCCTGAAGTACCTTCTGAATCTTTTCTTCAAATAATTGATAAAATAATATTTCAAAAATGGTATTATGAAATAAATATTCGTATTAAAGATTTTTCTTTTACAACTGTTGTATTAATAGATTCTGGTGATGATTTAAACTGTATACAAGAGCGTTTAATTGATTCTAAATATTTCAAAAAATCTATTGAAAGATTATCTCAAGCTGATGGAAAGAAAATGATAACTCAGTTCAGAAGGTACTTGAGGAGGAGTTTCAGAAATAGAAGGTACTAAGCCTTCTCTCTCTCAAATACTCTCTCGCCTTTTCGTATACTCAAATCCTTTTCATATTGCTTCCCTGTCTTTCCAATTATCAATCAAGCTTTCAAGTCTTCAGCCTTTCACATATCATACTACCTTGGGGATGCTTTGCTATTTGGTGTTTGGCTTGGGAAATGACATTGATGATATTGTTTGTAGTAAAAACAGACTTAGTATGTTGTGAAGAGGAAGATTGAGTCTCTATGTCTTACATTTTTAAAATGTAAGTTTGTTGTTTTTCAAGTTCTTTTATTTGTGTAGTAGCATCTAATAATAATTGATCAGATTTAGATAAAACTAATATTTGTTTTTTACATGTACAATGTTCATCAAGACAATTACATAATTGGATTTCATCATTATTCGAAGAAGAGTAATCATAAGAAGATGTGGATGAATTATGATATGACTGTGGAGGAGATTGTTGATTGAGAAATAATTTACATAGTTTATTTTTTATTTCAAGAGAAACATCTAATTCTTTTATTTGTTTTTTAACATAACATTTATTAGCAAAATGACCTGTTTTTTCACATTTCCAGAAAGTTATATCGTTTTTCTTAGATTTATATTTTTCTTTTTAGTAGAAGAATGAGGTTTAGATTGAGGTTTATAATGTTTGTATTTTCTTTTAGATTTATAATACGGTTTATCACTATAATGTTTTTTACGTCTTTTAGAAGGAGCTATTGGGTTAGAATAATTATATTGTTCACAAAAGAAGCCTAATTATTTATGAGTATGTTTTCTTTCAAAATCTAAAGTTTTAGGTACAGAGGAGCAAATAGTATCTTCTAATAGTTGTTGATATTTTTGTATATCTTGTTGTAATTGTTTATTATTTATTTGTTCTTCAATTTTTTTATACATAATTTCTTTTTTGTAAAAAATGTAAATGCTGTTTTTTACGATCAATTTTTGTTTGGTTTAAAATATTAATTTTTTTAGTTATAGAAATGTTTTTTAAAGCTTGAATATCTCTATAAAAGGAGGGTAATAAAAATCAAAAGTAACTTCATGACCCAAAACTCGAGAAGTTATTCCTTGTGCAGTAACAATAAAAAGGGTATAATAAAGACAAAAAAAGATTACCTAATATAACTTTTGAAGTTAAATTTTTAATAATAACAAAAGTAGTTTAAAAACAAAATCTATTATTACAATTATGTACATTTGGTATTTTATAATTTATTATCATTTTTTTCCATCAGCTTGAGATAATCTTTCAGTAGATTTTTCGAAATATTTAGAATCAATTGATATATATATTATATCCAACCTCTATAGGTGGTGCATTTTCTAATTCTAAAACAAGAAAGACATTTTATTTAATATTTAGGTATGAAACATAAGAAGAACTTAATTGATTTAATGATTTCGACACGAATAAGTGGAGTGGATACGTATCATTATATATATATATTTACCACATAGAACCTAGCATATTTCCTTCTTCCCTTTTTTTTTCATTTATCTTTTATTGGTGGCCTATGTTTCCTTTCTTTCAAGAGAGGTTCTCATTAGAGTTACTAAGCATGATTAATGTTTCAAGAGAGGTCCTCATTAGATCTCCTATACATCAGTAATTCAGAGTCTACTATTAGACTCGTGGAAGACAAATCCTACGTGAACACGATTGATGCACATAAAATTTTCAAGTAGAATAAAATTTTGAAAAAACATGGGTTTTTGAAAATCTCGATTCTCGCTTGAGCCATGAGGCGAGCGGCAAGCCAGCAAGTCCAATCTGTAAATTGTCCATAGCCTTCACTCAAGTCAGAAGGCGAGCGAGACCCATTTGTGACTTTTCCTCAGACTTCGCTCGCGTTAGAGGTCAAGCCCTCAAGTGAGCAATACAACATTGTAAGATTTTTCAAAGAGCTTGCTCGTGTGTGGAGCATACAACTTGTCTGTAGAATCATTTATTGACTAAACTCTCTTAGAGACATTTTAACCAAATTTATTGATAAAAACTTACAACTAAATTTGTGTTAGGATCAAACTTTGCTATTGAGCCAAAAGTTTAAACTCAAGCTGATGATTGAGGTCCAACTATATTTCCTTATATACTTGGCAGCCCATAGTCCTGACAGGTAAACATAAAAGGCTGCACCACTAGGGTGCCGTATGTTGAGTTGTCAAGTATTGTCCTTTTGTCTTCTTTAAAAGGCTGCACCACTTGGGTGCCGTATGTTGAGTTGTCAAGTATTGTCAAGGTGTGATTGTTTGTCAACATTTGAACTTAATTAAAAAAAAAACTTAATTAACTAGTTTGATACGAAATTATGTCAATACTCAAGTACGCATTAACAAATTCTAATATATAATAGTGAAAAACAAAGGTCTTTTGAGCCGTTTAGAGGTGATGTCTGTTGGGGGTAAGAGAAAACACATGCAGCTATATTAATTTTTTAACATGGCTAGCTATTCTTGTTTACTAAAAGAACGACATGACGTTCTTCCCAAGAAATAAATTCATGCTTGATATTTGCCAGCGGATCTAATTAATTAATATATGACCATTTTAAGGATATATATATATCCAAGCACCGTGAATTGATAAACGGTAGCGATCGATTATCAAATCACACTAGTCTTCAAATATATCATAAACAATGGTATACCCGGGACCAAGTCAGGATTTATCTTAAGGAGAGGTAAAATATAATTTTACTTTGAATTTTTTTTCTAAGAGGGTGTCGAGCCATTTTAGGTGTACCTCAACTAATCTAAAGATCTTCAAATTTTTATTATAATCAAAATATAACAACATATTCTAAAACTTAAAAAAGAAAAAAATTATAAACTTTAGTGTAGAAGCGAAATTTTCATCCATTATGCTAATTGAACCGAACGTTCTTTCAACTAGTAAAAGTCATCAATTATTATATCAATAATAAATTTTGTGTGTCTGAATGCAATCAAAGGTTTAAAATCTTCGGAGTAAAGGGCTTATAAATTATTGATAAATGCACAAAACAATAGTACATTTTTGCCAAAATAACATAAGCACACACAAATAATAGAGTAATAATGTTTTAATTAGACAATAATAATGAAATGAGTATATTTTCAGAAAAAATATAATAATAATTAAATTTAATAACATTTAAAATTTTAACTTTGAAGATGAATTTTTTTGTATACATAGCAAAAAGTTTGTTGTATTCCAAGCTTTGAGTATAGATTTTGATAGTTTTTGTATATGAAGAAAAATCGTGGGAGAGAAAGAGTAAAGAGAGAGAGAGTAAAGAGAGAGGTTCATGGAGAGAAAATCTGGTTAATAATAGTTAAACATTAAGAGATAAGAAGCTAGAGATAGAAAAGAGAGAAATTTTAGCAAAGAGGCAGAAGGAATGAAAAGTAAAAAAAAAACATTTTAGAAGAGAGAGAAAAGTACAAAAATACTTATAAAGTAGTTACTCTCTTGGGCTCTTTCTTTCTCTCTCACGTTTATTTCTCCCAAATTTTGGGGCCATTGCGAAAATTAATCCTAAGTTTACTCTTATCTGAAAAAAAAAATTTGCAAAAATTTGAAAATTTGTCATTGTATAGACAAAATTTTACAAAAATTTGAGGGGGCCATGCCCCCTAGCTTCATCCTTGGTTATACATAAAGATATTTCTAGAATATCTTATAGGACATGTTTGTTTGCCCAAAATTTCCAACAAAACAAACGTACTTCAAAATTTTCAACTTTTACACATACACTTCAAATTTTTCACAAACCCCAATAAACTTCAACATTCAAAAGATTTCCAAAATTTTCGGAATGTTCTCCAAAATTTCAGTAAACAAACATAACCTATATATATACACGTAAGGAGAAGAATTTTTATCCTTTTTGGTTTTTCCTAATTAGAGGATGAATTCATGTGCATCTAATTTGTAAATAAGCAAAAATGGATATATATATATATATATAGATGGAGTGCGCGTTCTGATTAGGAGCATGTCATGAGGCAAAAATCTGCAGATTGTAAAGCATGCTGTTCTTAAGGGTGAGTACAGGAACGGATGGAACCGTCATTCCGGTTTCGGTTCGGGTACTCAACGGAATAGGAAATTTAATTTTGGAATGGAACCGGAATTTTCGAAATGGAATCCAAAAAATTTCGATTCCATTTCTGGGCTTGGAGGCCCAATTTTGACTTTGGGCCAAATTATTTTTTTAAGCATTTTGGGCCGAATTTGGGTTCTTTTTTCTGTTTTTTCCCTATTAGTAGCAATTTCATAATAACATTAAAATATATCATTCAATCATCAAGACATCAAAAGAAAAAAAAATTACATAATTACATTTGTATCTATAATTACACGAAATAAACTAAACTAAATCAGTGGGCAAATGTAGGTAATCCAGTAACAAGAACAGAAGTAGTTATCTCTGTTGGATCCCATTCAGCCAGCCACGTTTTGTTCTTCACTGGAGCACTTTAAATCGAATCTAGGATATAGCACTTTCCTAAAAAAAAATATCCCTTTGCATAAATGAGTACGTAATTCAACATCCAAGCGGACAAAAAAATTCAATGGAGCATTCAACTCCCCAAAAACTCAAAAACTGAAGAGACATATATGAAGAGAATTGCCATGCAGTCACAAAACATGCAAATATGGTTTACTTAAGAAGAAAAAAAACACGAAATAGGCATCTAATGAATAAAAAATGTGAGACAATATGCTAGTGTTATTCACATATTTAACAAATGCACCACATATATGCTACGCTGAACGAAATATGGGCCTCATCCCAAATTGTGAACAAGTTTCTGCACAACATCAAAGTAAAGCAAGGTTGCTAGGAATATCTTGCAGCATTCGCATAAATTTCTATACTGCCACTCAATTTTGAGAATCGTATAACAGAAGATCCCAAATGAAGGTTGTGTTTGTGTTATAAAATTTTAGTGTTGTTAAAATTTTAGGTATTGGGTTTAGTGAAAAAATGAAGAGAGAGGTAATTTTTTATATTTTTTTGTAGTAAATAGTAATGATTTGATGGGGAGAGAGAGATTATATTGTAATATTTAATTGTGTTAAAATTTTAGAGAGGGTAAAATTTTGGTACACAAACGCACCCGAAGTCTTTCAAGTTGGAGAATCATCAACAGCCATATGTTGGAATATGTTTCGGTTCTGACTTCTCATAACTGTAAAAACGTTTAATAATAAAGTATGAAAGGTTAATTGCTGACTAAACTAGGTAGACATTAACAAATTAGCCAAGAATATTAACCATGATGTCAATTTGGACTTTTAACCAAAAAAGTGATCTTTTGCTATTTCAAGAGTAACGGTCTACTAGCAAATAATACAAATTGACCATTGGCGGTGATGTTGAGGTGTAAGATACGTGCATAAACAATCAAAAGAGAGTACTTTAAACCAGTTTGTAAAAAATATACCTATAAATCTCACAATCATGGTATTGGTACTCCTGCTTGTCCAACTTGCGCCCTCAAACTTGGCATATCTACAAAAGAAAAACAAAACAAAGCAATTCTAAGAGAAATACAAAGAGAACCAAATAATCACTTAACAAATCAAAAGATTTTAACAAAATAAAAAGTATATCTATATCTAGTTTGTAACTCAAGAGATAATCTCCACCATCTATGTCGCCATCTTCTTCTTCAAGTATAGGAGCAGCATGCAACCAATTTTGTACACATATAAGGCCCTCCACGGTACAAGGCACCAAGGAAGAGCGAAAAGCATCAAACACTCAACCCGAAGAGCTAAAAGATGACTCAGATGACACGGTAGTAATTGGGATAGCCAACACATCTTCCGCAATGAGAGAAAGAACTTGATACTTAGGAGAATTCACCTTCCACCCCAACAAAATATCAAAATTCAACACTCTTGGTTCCACGTCTTCAATCAAGTATCTCTCCACCTCAGACTTACTATCTACCAAGTTCTGTTGTTGTCGATATGTAGGAAGACCTCCCCATAAATGCTGATCAATATTCATCAATTCATCCATACTTGTAGAACTTTGACATTCACTTGTTTGCACTGATTGGGTTATGAGACCTCCATTATACTCCTCAAACATCCTTTCTAGAGTACCTCACACTATGGCAGTGAAATCCATGCCCTTATCCTTCCCAAAATTGTTGATAACCCAATACTCTAAAGTGATGAGTTTAAAACGAGAATCCAATACCGCAGCTACAAATAAAAATCTATTCACTTGCCTCAAATCTACCCAATACTTATCATACTTGCTTTGCATCTTTTTAGCCATGTCATGAAGCAAGATATCATAACACATACTAAAGGTCTCCAAATTAAACTTAATTCTTGCTAACTCCTCAAAAAATGCATTTGAAGTTACATATGTTGCTCTCGATATGCGTAGGGTGACCTCACAGAACACTTTCAAAAACTTCACAAGCTGTCTAATGTGCTCCCAATCCTCAAATGAAGGTGCCCCCAATCCTTGCCTCCCATGATCATTTTCATTAAAATACATCACTAAGTTCCCATCTCCATCCAACATATCCTCAAAAATCAACCAAAAATTTGCAGCCCTTTCTAACATGATATAAGTCGAGTTCCATCGAATTGGTACATCCATTTGCAAGAAACTGCTTTCAGAAATCGTTCTATTTGCAGTGGCCTTTTTGAACCCAAGAAGTCGTTGAGGACTAAATTTCACATATTTAATGATATTCCATATCTTTGCAATGAAATTATCCAACTCCTTCAAACCCTCATGAACAACAAGATTCAAAATATGTGCAGCACACTGCATATGAATGAACTCATGCTTACAAACAACATTTGCCCCACCTGCTAATTGCTTTCTTTTCACTTGGTCAATTGCAACATTATTGTTGGTTGCATTATCAACCGTGATTGTGAGAATTTTGTCAATCCCCCAAAAATTCATACATCTCTATTTCTCTTTTTCATTACTAGCCTCCTTATGATTAGTTATATATACGACGAAAGTAAATAATCATCTTCCGTAACACACCACCTCCTATCAATAAAGTGGGTTGTCACGCACATATAATTCACATTTTGAATTGATATCCACGTATCAGTGGTGAAACACACTCTAGGACTTTCTATGGCAATTGCCTCTTTCAGCTTAGTAATTTCTTCCATATACAACTCCATACAATTCTTCATGACCGTAAATCTAGAGGGCATCTTAAAGCGGGGCTCAAGTCTCTCCACCAATTTCCTAAACCCTAACCTCTGTACTGTCCTAAAAGACATCTCATCCATTATCAAATATTCAGCAATCCACCTTCTCACTTCATTTTCACTCTAAGTATCCAACTTCAAAACACCCTTATCACTCCATGTTGCTTTCGAAGCATCCAATGTCAACCTAGATTGAGTCTTATCTAATTGGCCTATATGCTTCAAATATAGCAAGCAACGTTTCAAATGAGCACTCATACCCGAAGTCCCATGGTGTTCAGGGTGACACCCAACCTTGGCCTTACAATGATGACACTTAGCTTCAGAGTGTTCACGTTTGACAACTGACAAATTTTTAGTGAAATGATCCCACACAAAACTCTTGCGAGCATTCTTTTTCTTTTTAGCAGGTGGTTCTTCTGACTAACTGATAATATCCTCATGACCACCAGAATGAGGACTACTAGCTGACTCATCCGCAACTGGACCACCAATACTAGGCCAAGACCCTATATTTGTAGTAGGTGTAATACTAATCTCATCCATCTGACATTAAAAATATTTGATTTTCAGTTCATTTGAATAACAAAAATTAATTGCAAAATGACCCAGTCTATCTAAATAAACTCTAAACAGCTATGTTCACAACCTAAAGGTTCTAAGTATAAACAACAAGTCCAAACTCCAATCCTCCAACAAAGAACAACTGAGACATGGTGGATTACACATTTTAACATAAGTTTATGATGATTATATATCATAGCAATAATAATTTATGGAAAAAATAGATGTCATCAAGGTGTTCTGTAATTACATATCATAGCAATAATAATTTATGGAAAAAAAGAGATGCCATCAAGATGTTTTGTAATTACATATCATAGCAATAATAATTTATGGAAAAAAAGAGATGCCATCAAGGTGTTCTGTACAGAGATTCCAATTGGATTAGAATGCACCTCAAGTCTCAAGATTGCCAGAAACTGGACTGTATTTCTGATTGGGACACCGTGGCACAGTTACTATTTTAATGTGATATGCAGGACATACGTTTTAACCTAGAAAAAGCTATTGCCGGATGAGATTCAAGAGGCAAAACAAAACCCAAAATGATGATAATATTTCCCCTTTATTATGTTATCAAAATGATGGGCATCCCATGTTCTAGATAGAATATATCCAAACCATGTTAAAAGTTAATGCATCCATGCATGCACATTCAAGCATGTTCAGCCATGGACGCATGAAAAATCGTAGGTATGCAGACTTGAATACAAGTACACAAATACACACAACCAGTCCTGAAATAGCATTCTATCCTGTGATCTAAAATGCGTGTCTCAGCTTTGGAGGAAGAGTTAACAAGAGATTCAGATAATATCTTCAATTTATCAACCTGCAAAATAAAGTGATCCTGAACTATCCGTCACAGGAAGCAACAACAAGAATACTCTAGTTCTAGAATTAGGCATGAAGTAAGGCAAAGAGTCGAAGAAGTTATCAACACTCATTTTCAGAACTTAATTTAGATTGATAATTACGAGTTTAGAGTCATTTACATAATATAATAATGTTTTACTTCTCATGATCACACCAGCAAGCATGAAAGTACCATATCAAAAGCAGATGACAGATAAGATAGTGGGATATACCTTTCGAGAGCCAATAGATTATAGCAGATGTTCCAATAGAAAATTGGTGAGAGATTCGACCACTTGATGACAGCTACATGTCGCGAGAGAGAGAGAGAGAGAGAGAGAGAGAGAGAGAGAATGAGATTTCGTGAGGGACGCTAGGAGGGATGGAGGCCGTGGTGGGGGACTGTCGCCTATCGCTGGCGGCTGGGAGGGGAAGTTCGAAGTTAGGGGCTTAGGGCAGCAGGGCTGCGTGTGTTCTGAACTTCTGTGTTCAGTGTTCGTCGTGTGACCTGGGTCGTTTTGACCCAGGTCATGTTAAGTCGTTGATGTTTGTCTTTTTTTTTTTAATTAGGGCTCATAGACATAGCTAGAGCTCTGAAATTTTTTATTTTAAAAAATCCGGAACTGAAAAATTCTGACATTTTCGGTTCCGGTTTTCGAATAATCGCTAAAATGAGTTCCTGTTCCGGTACCGGAATAAGCCAGAACCGGAACTTCAGGTTTCTGCCGGATAAAAAGCTCACCCTTAGCTCTTCTCTCTCTTAATTCCGCGTTTCGTTGACATGGGTGGAAAGGTTCCAAACGCATGCATGACAAGACAAACTATTCAAATTTCTCATACTAATTAATTGAATATATATATAATTTCTTAATACATGTACAAAGTTGGATTAATTAGAGAAACTTTTCGAAGTTTAATAATTAGTAGATGAGGTTTTCGATATATAATTATTAAATCTACTACCAATTGCATCATGGATCATATATTATATATATATATATATATATATCCTCTATATTATATGGAGAACGGGCTGTCGATTCCAAAACTTAAAAGAATATTGATTCTAGAAATTTTATAGTCGTCAAAAACATAATAAGATTCACATTATGTATAGATCTTATATATATTATATGTTCGAAAGTTATAATAAAATTTTCTGACAATTATACATAAATTTTTTTTTGATGACGAGGAAATTCCCCAAAGCCGGACCCTTTTGGCCCAACCCTGAAGTACAAACCCCGGCCTACTGGATCGACCCCACAACCCAGGGAGCAGATAAGTCAAGGGCGATAATGGGGATGTTGGGGCTCGAACTTGGGACATGTTAGAACCCAAGCCGAAGCCTTACCACCACACCAAACCCTTGGGGGTATTATACATAAAATATAAGACTATAAATTCATATATAAAAGCAAAGTAAAGCAGATCAAATATATGGGACCTTCTTTTGAAGAGTTGATTTCAAATAAAAATTTGATTCTAATGTGCAACCTTTTTTTTTTTTTAATATTTTCAGAAAAATTTTCTCGCAATTTTTCTTATAAAAGAGCTATGCCAACTGAGTTTAATTTATAAAAAGTATTAATATGATGCTATATATGTTTTAAACATGATTAATGCTCGCATTTCCTTTGAGTTGGTGGTTAAGTCATTTGGAAAAAATAAAATTATTAAAACGTCCCTTCAAAATTTTAAAATTTTTAAAAATAAAAAATAACTCAAAAAATAAATTAAAATAAATAGATTATTGAAATAAAACCAATAAATTTTTTGAGTTACTTTAATTTATTAATTAAATAACAAAAATACTAATATGATGGTATATATATTTCGAATGACTAAGAGCTCATAACTTTTAGATCTCTACTAAATATTAGATAATACATTAATGTACCCGATTTCTAGAATTACTAAAGGGTGAATTCTCTCTTTTGAAATACCTTTAAATTCATCCAAGGGTTGCGTTATGGATTTTTTTTTTGCCTTGAGGGGAGAGTGAGACATTTTATAGACTGCTGAAAGAACCAATGACGTTATTTTCAGAATGCATTGTCTTTTTCGAACAGTCTAAATTCTTTTTTTTCCAAAAAAAAAAGTCAAAATCATGAAGTGATCTTGGAACCTTTGGAAATTACACTAATGTGACCAATTGAAAGTGATTACATTGCTAATCACGAGACAATTGGTAGTGAAAATTTTATTACAATCTAATTTTTAAGGGCCCTCAAACTACCATGCATTTTTCACTTTACTTCTCAAAGTACCACTTTTGTCACATTTCACTCTCAAACTACCATGCCCCAACATTTTGCACCCCCGTCCATAATTTTTGTCAATTTAGACGGAAAACTAATCATGTGTATCTCACATGACTTTTTCCCACATGATCTTCCCATTTTGCCCCTTCGTTTGAGGATGCAAAATGAAAAAAAAACATGGTAGTTTGAGGGTGATAAATGTAATCATCACTTTGGCAAAAATGGAAGATCAAGTGGGAAAAAGTCACGTGAGACGTACGTGATTGGTTTTCCGTTTTACTTGACAGAAAATATAGACGGAGGGTACAAACTGTTGGGGCATGATAGTTTGAGGGTGAAATGTGACAAAAGTGGTACTTTGGGGTGCAAAGTGAAAAAAATATGGTAGTTTGAGGGTGATAAGAGTAATTTTCTCTAATTTTTACAATTTTCTTTTTTAAATTGCAAATCCATTGGCGTCCGTTGGAAACTCCTAATTAAAACTTCAACATCAATTAAAAAAATAATCCAAAACCACAATTTTGTCAACAGCTCACTGATCAATGAATCTGATTTTTTATATATATATATTTTTTTGGATGATTGTTTTTTCTTATCCCACGAATATGAAATTATTACTAATTAAGCCACAATTTAAAAAAAAAAAATGTTTTGAACGGTCCAGATATATCATGATTTTCCTATAAGATGTAAAGAGGTTCAATGTTTACAAGAATTACAGTACGGCAACTACGTGGTACAGAGAAAAAAAATACAAATACATACCATTGTATGGAGTAGTTATTATAAAGAAGAACGTTACGATTCTTTATACTCCTACCATCTATAAGAACCACGCCTTCCTTACCATTTCTCTCTCTCTTTTAGTTACGATTCTTTATACTCCTACCATCTATAAGAACCCCGCCTTCCTTTCCATTTTCTCTCTCTTTTAGTTGTTGATTTATGTTTCTCGGTTTCTCTAACTTAACCTTTCTGCGGTTCTCAATTATTCCCAGAGGCATTTGCTTTCGGATTCCAGGATTGTATGTTGAATTCGATATCATAGATTGGTGATCGAGGGGGGCTCGTTGTTACGGTGAATTTGGGAGGATACGGTGTTGGATCTGGGATCTGAGTTTCCAGGGATTTTGCAATTTGGCTGAGAGTTTGGTGTTGTATGCTTGTAAGCCAGGGTTTGGAGCGAAAACTGAGAAGGGACTGCCGGCTTTTGAATAGGTCTTGCTGGGGCAAATGCGGTTAGATTTTCTCTGAGTTCTTGAACTTTCAGTTTCATCTGGATCAAAAGACAAGAAGAAGAAGAAGAAGAAAGAATAAGAATATGCAGCAAAATCAGCCAAAGAAGGTTCCCTCTCTCTCTTTCTATCTCTGACTCTCGTTCTTGATTTATTTAGGGGTATAATATGTTTGGCTGCTGAGGAAGTGTGTTAGAAGGGAAAACAATACGGGGATTTAGGGAGTTCTTTCTTTTATCTCTTAGGATCTTTGGACGACGAAAGAAACTGGTCGTCGGAACTTGTAATGGCCGTAGAAGAATAAAGGTTGCCAACTGAGACATATTTACAAGAAAGATAAATAAAAATGGAAGATTAAACTGGTTAATATTGTGAAAGAGGTGAACTGTGCCAAACTTGGTTATTCTTGTTTTTGATGCCTTTTTCTTCAAAGTTTTGGTAAATCAGAAGACAACACAATTTGTGCATTTTTTTTCCTGATGTTCTGGAGAACTGTGATTTATGAATCAACATATGGGTGATGGATCCATGTGGCAACCAAAAATTACAAGCGTATGTAGATTCCGTCATATGTGGATTTCTTTACGAATGACGGGCCTTCTCTCTGTCTCTCTCTTTCTATAAACATGTGATCATGCCTTTATTCAATTCCCAGAGAAAAAGAATTTTGGTCTCTTGCATTGCTGTTTGACACTTCATTACTGCAAACTTGTTAGCTTTGATTTTCTCTGATGCGGTGGCAACTAGGTTGGAGAAGATTCAGAGAGATTTCTTTTGGGGTTGTGATGGGAGTGCGCATAAGTTTCATCTTGTGAATTGAGACTTGGTGTGTTCTATGGTTCAGCAAGGGGGGTTGGGGCTTCGTAGCATTGTTGCTTTTAATAATGCCCTCCTGTCCAAGTGGCTTTGGCGCTTTGCTCTTGAGAGGGATAGGCTTTGGAGGGTGGTTATTGTAGCTAAATATGGGTGTTCGTTGGGTGGTTGGAGGACTCCCCCTTGCCGGGGACCTTACGGCATTAGTTTGTGGGTGATGCCTGAGAAAGTGGTGAATGTGCTGTGGAGTTGGGAAAAGAAGTTCACTAACCCCTTTGCTAAGTTTATTTGGAGATTGATTCCCGCTTGTATTTGGTCGAGCCTTTAGAGGGAGAGGAACAATAGATGTTTTGATAGTTGTTCTTTGTCCTTGGACAAGTTGCAGGGTTTTATGTTATTTTCTCTTTTCTGTTGGGCTGACACGTTGTTAGATGACCTCTTTGTTGATTTTGACGGTTTTCTTAGTTTCCTTGCTTGTTTGAACTAGAGATTTCGGTATGGTTCCTTGTATTGTCTTCCCTATTTCTAATAAGATTGACTTGCTTATCAAAAAAAAAAAAATCTCTGATGCCAGTTTATGTTCCCCACTTATCAAAAAAACTAATGTAACTGTCGTTTCTATTTTCTTGTAGCTCACTTAGTTTGTTAATCTTGGAGTTTTGTTAATGCTTCATGTTAATTAATTAAGTATGTTGCTTGTCTGGGGAGTCCACTTTGCAGTTGTTTAGAACAGTGTTGGGTGTCTTGTTGAAATTTCGGGTATGGTTTGTTGTAACAAACCTCCATATAAATGAAACAGAACATTCACTGAAAATCTTCACTGAAATACATTTACTGAAAAATTAATATAAGAGCTGACATTTGAGGCTCAGCCAATCCTCCAAACAGAAATACAAGCAAATTCTTAACTCTTTTCTTGCCTTTTCCTGCACTAGCTATTTTCTTATATAGACCTGTAACCGCTTCTTAAAATTGTAATATTGAAAGTACGATATTACCCTAATAAATGTAAATATGAAAACAATTGCACTAATGGATTTTTATGGTAGAGACCGTAGAGTAGGCCTCTGAATCACTAATTCCAAAAGGTTGCCATGATCTGTAATGTTCCTTCCTTGCGGCTCATAATTGTATCCCAGCCCTTGTCCACTAGGAGCCCTTATGTAGGCATGTTACATTTGTTTGTGAATGTGTGGTCTGTGTATGGATGCTGGGTACTGCTAGCTTTATACTCTTGGTTTCTGGTATGGTTAGCTGAACAAGTTACTTCCATGCTTACAATTTTTGTACGGTTGATTCTTGGTTTTGTTGTCTGGCTTGTTTATTAATCATTGGATTTAAGATCCAAATGCAAACTAATTTGACTCCGTCTTTCCTTTTGTCAGGACCTGAAAGACATAGATTTTTTCACCGATTATGGTGATGCCAATCGATATAGAATTCTGGAAGTCATAGGGAAGGGAAGCTATGGAGTCGTTTGTGCAGCAATTGACACACATACTGGTGAAAAAGTAGCAATAAAAAAGATACATGATGTTTTCGAACATCTCTCTGATTCTGTACGGATCCTGCGTGAAATCAAGTTGCTTAGGCTTCTACGACATCCTGATATTGTTGAAATTAAGCGCATCATGTTGCCGCCATCGAAGAGAGAGTTTAGAGACATTTATGTTGTTTTTGAGCTAATGGAATCTGATCTTCACCAAGTTATCAAAGCTAATGATGACTTGACGAATGAACACCATCAGTTTTTTCTCTATCAGATGCTGCGTGCATTGAAATTCATGCATACTGGTAATTTTCTTTCATGTTCACGCTTGACCTTATATGTACAATTTGCTTCTTTTTTTGGATGTGGCTTCTGTCATTAGATTTATTCATAATACTTGTGGCAATAAGTTTATTCTCTTCATCTATCATGGATGATCCTTTTTTTGTTTTATAAGTTGAGGGCTAGGGGGAGTCTTGGATTTCTTGTGGACATTGAGATGATTTAATTTGATCTGCTGCAGCAAATATGTATCACCGAGATCTTAAGCCGAAGAACATATTGGCCAATGCAAATTGCAAACTTAAAGTTTGTGACTTTGGACTAGCTAGAGTTGCATTTAGTGATATGCCGACTGCAATATTTTGGACGGTATGATTTGTTGTTACCCTCATCTCAATGGACTTTACAGTGTTGACTCAATTTCCCAGTAGTAAGTGAATCATCATCTGTTATTGTGTTTCGTTTTATATACCCTGCAGGACTATGTTGCTACAAGATGGTATAGGGCTCCTGAATTGTGTGGATCATTCTTTGCCAAGGTATACGGCTTATGTTCAGTTCAAAGCTATTTGTTATTCTGCTCGAATAACAGCATTAGAGGAGCATTAGCTTTGATCACTTGGTGAAGATCAGACTCCATAAGCTTTGTGTTTCCTCATTTTGTTCTCCTGTTTCTTGTTTCCAGACTTCATCATTTTTTGTCATGATTGTTTCTGGCAAATACAGTTTGCAGACTTATGTCTTTACTGCTTTTCATTCTTTGGTATAGTACTTTACGGGGGCACCTTAGAATTCCATAATTTGAGGGGTATGTATCCAGGAGCACTTTTTTCACGTCAATTCATTTTGCAGAGGTTTTATTGCAAACTATACATTACTTCCTAAATGTTTAGTTTCAATGAAAACAGTGGAAAACAGATGCCTAATTTTGTCTCGTGGTGCAGAATTGTGGTAAATACTCATTTTGCATGTTATATTGTGAGGGAATCATTCAAATCCAATAGATTGCTCTGCTTGAATTGCAACTTGATCAGATCTTGGGTTTGGAAGGTCTTTACAATTTTATGCATACTTTTCAAGCTTTGCTTTGTCTTTGAGCACAACAGCTTAGAAAATGGTATGAATGGGGATGCTTTAATTAGCATAGCATATTGGTCTTTTCTCTCTCCCCTCCCTTTAACATCTCCGTGTAATATATCCTCTACCTGGCACAAACTGGGTACAGAATATTGAAAATTTTACTTTGTTCTGGAATATCTCCTGAGTGCTTATAGTAAGCAGTAATTCCTAGATTATAATAATTCTTGTTCAGGGAGGACTATTGAACTGTCCTGGAAGTTGAAATATCTCTCATTGAGGTAATTATGTCAGGTTACGTCTGTTTCTCTGAAGCAGTTGAATTGCGCTGTCAACTTTCTTATGTCATTGAAAATAAGAGTTGTCTGACTTGTTTTAATACCTTTTTACAGTATACACCTGCAATTGATATATGGAGTATTGGCTGCATCTTTGCTGAGGTACTGACAGGGAAGCCACTATTTCCTGGTAAAAGTATTATTCATCAATTAGATTTGATCACTGTTCTTCTTGGGACACCTCCACCGGAAACTATTTCAGCAGTAAGATATCTCTCTCTCCTTTTGTGCACATGATAGCAGCTTTTTTGAACTCTTAATAGTAATGTATATTCATCATATTCAGGTTCGAAATGACAGAGCCCGGAAATATTTGACAGAAATGAAGAAGAAACCTCCAGTGCCCTTTCAACAGAAATTTCCAAATGCAGATCCTCTCGCACTTCGCCTATTGCAAAGGCTATTAGCATTTGATCCGAAGGATCGGCCAACTGCTGAAGAGGTCTGGTTCTCTGTATATTTTCTCGTTGTTTGAATACATTTCTGGGATTCGCCTAACAATGGAGCCGCCTAATGGTGTTTTTCTTTTTCTTTGGACTTTTTTCTACAAATATAATGTCTGAAACATCTTTCCGTTTTATTTTTCCTTGCCCTTAGGCTCTAGCTGATCCTTATTTTAAGGGACTTGCCAAAGTTGAGAGAGAACCTTCTGCTCAGCCAATCTCGAAATTGGAGTTTGAATTTGAGAGGCGAAGGATGATGAAGGAGGACATCAGAGAGCTAATATACAGAGAGATACTGGAATACCATCCTCAGTTGCTTAAAGACTATTTGAATGGAACTGAAGGCACAAATTTCCTATATCCTAGGTTTTAATGATGCTTCTTATGAAGTGCAGTTGCATGCCCTTTTTCTTTCCATATAAATGTTTTGTATTTTATACTCTTTGACGACTTATTGTGTCTCACTTAAATGCAGCGGTATAGGCCAGTTCAGAAAGCAGTTTGCATATCTTGAGGAAAATGGTGGTAAAAGTTCACCAGTTACTCCATTGGAGAGGAAGCATGTCTCTCTCCCACGGTAAAGACTATTTGCTACTCTAAATCACTTCCTGTTTGGGAGTGTTTCCTACACTCCACAAATCATGAGAAAGTATGCATGCTCTGTGCATGCGCAAAGCGTTTCGTCTTGCACCCTTCATGGTGAAGTATCCTATTGGGAGATTCACTGAGAGCAAGTGCAATTGTTAAGTTAATGAAGGAAGGGATTAAATATTGAATGAATGTATTACTACATAGCATAATGTGATTCTGGAACCTTCATTTTGTCTATAATAAAGCTTGATAAATGTAGTTTAGCATCCTTTTTTTGGGAATTGCAGGTCCTCCATCCACTCAAGCACAGTTCGCACAGTTCCTCCTAGCACGCGACAAAATTTGACGTCATATGAGAACCGGCAAATGGCAGAGCAGGCTTCCACGTCTTTTAGGACCATGGATGCGAGTTCTGGTAATCCATCTAAGGTTTCACGGCCTCCACCAAGAGTTCCAACAGGTATGACTTTCTCTACTTTTGGCTGTCTCTGCTTCCTCCCTTTGTTGAGCGAAACCTTTCCTTTGGATTGATACAATTGGACATTTTGGGTTCTCTCTGTAATATGGTGAGGAATGGTTCAGATTTTCAGTTCCATGAGTTTTGTTTTGTTTTGTTGGATCTGGAGTGTCAGGTGAGTCTGAATGTTACCAATATTTTATTGCTAATAATCATCATAATAGAATAAACTATGGTTGCAGAAGTTTTACAAGACTACCATATTCTCAGATTCTGTAGTTATTGTGATGTTTTAAATCTATGTACAGCAATACTAGGGAGAGTAGTGGGACCAGTTCTACCTCTTGAGGATTGCAGAAACATCAAAGATGAATATGGTTCGAGGATGTCTGATAGAAGCGCAGTTCTTACTCCACAGGCAATAGGTCCACAATGTTGCTACGAGACTCGTTCAGTAAACCAAGAGAAATCTGGATTAGATGGAGAAACGGATATATCACAGGCCAAACCACAAACCCAATCTCAACAATGCAATGCAACCGGAAACCCAGTGTTGGGCATGGCCGATGTAAAGAGTAATCCATATCGCCCACCACATGCCAAGACAGATCAGTTAAATGATCGAATGACCATCGATGCAAAACTGCTGCAGGCACATTCACAGTTCGGTGCTGCTGGTGCTGCTGCCGTAGCTGTAGCTGCTCACAGGAATGCAGGAGCTGTTCAGTATGGATGATCTTAAATGGGGTTTTGTGGATCCTGAGAGTTGGGGATAGTTAAAGGATCTCTTCCCTGAAATGGGTTTCTCTAGGTTTTATCTACCTTTTTTCCAGTTTCTAATCATGTACATGCTAATGTTGTATATTGCATCATTGGAATTAGCATAGCAATAAGAAGTAATTTGTTTCTTAGCTCGCTTCCATCTTGCAAATAACTCGCATCCAATCTGAGCAGGTCATTAATTTTTCTTTCATGCAGTTTGTCAGAGATGTTTTCTTTCTGTGCTGTTAGGCTTTGGGTGGGGGATTCCTGCCATAGCTGTGGATCAATAGCCATTCTGTAGCTCGGCTTAACCCAGCTGTGAAACTTATGGTTCCATAGAATCAGGTGGGAGTTAAAAAAGGTTCTATGCAGTTGTAAGAGGCCCACCGTGAAACTTTTGGCTACGCGCTACAATTCCACAGAATCAGGTGGGAACTATAAGTGGTTCTATGCGGTTGTAAAAGGAAGGGTTAAATTCGACAAATCTATGCATCTGCGAGTGAAGAATCATTGACTGGGGAAACACTTTACAAACCTGCATTTGTGACAGGCCATGTGTGTAAATGGGGCAAAGCCTCTGTCTGTCCAAAAGTAATAATATATGGATGGATATACTCTTCCAAAATTTCAACTCTCATTTAATACCCAAGAATGTGTGTATTATACTGACTTTGATGCCATGAAGATTAGATAAATACATTATTGAATGGAAAACATAATAATATGGTGAAAACAGAAATATTGAAATAGTAGAAAGAGAGATTTATGTGGTTTGATTTAGAAAATTTATATCCACGGTAAAATCCATCTATTATTGTATTTTGTATTATAAGTGATAAATAGTATGATTTCAAAGTCTATGTATTTAGAAAATACAAAGCATATTTTTTTATTTAAATTTAAAATAATATCCATTAAAACCTTAAAAGATTGATTATAATATCATTTATAACATCTTGAGCATCTGAAAATTGCTTTGTAAGAGGAGATGAAGCGAGAAGAAATATATTGGCAGCAAATATCATAGGTAGCCTAGCTTAATTACCTCTGGTGAACTGGATACAAAGTTTCTTCACATATCTTATACCATTATTCGTAGATGTAGGAAATCACTTGACTTTTTGGGAGCCTTTTAACATCTCTGGCGGATATATTGGGTCCAATCGGATGAATGTACGAACAGCCCCATTCCCTCATTCCCTAGATCGCGGAAGAAAGGGACCCGGCCCACTAGTGCTGTTGAGTTAAGTTTATGTTGTTTTTACTGTGGTTGTAATCTTTTGTTTTCATTGAATGAAGTACTACTTACTTGCTTAGGTTAAAAAAAAAAACAAAATTGTCTCGACCGCCTGTCATATGAGCCGGCCCTGCATGATCAGGAATGTGGACGGCATAAAAAGGTCAGTAGGTCTCCTGCTTTGCCATTGCCAATGCAAAAGCGCAAGACTTTGCTGGTTGGCCAGCTTCTGGTCTTTTGACTGGTCCAAGCTATATATAAATCTTCAGCCAAGATTAATAAAACTGCCGAAAGAGTACATATCTCATATTGAAAGAGATCATCATGTCACTCATGATTCAAATGCACAAGAACAACCATCTGTTCCTTTATTTTTTATTTTTACTAAATAGTACCGTGAGACTATCATTGTATTGAATCAAGAGTACAAGATACAATAAAGATAAAAAAACAAAAGATCCAAGCGTGACTAGGTTGCAAAAAAGGCTAGCGGGCTCCAAAAGGATCGATAAACCATAAATGCTCCATGACGTGCAGAGAGAGCGGGTGGCGGGAAACAATAGACGGCACTACCGGAACCAAATAGGAGATAGCACTAGAGCTAAGAACAAAGACAACCTAAAAAAACACAACAAAGCCCAGAAAAGGGTGGCAAGGACACTAAATGGTCAGGAAAGCCCCTTCGGGGCAACAACAAACCAAACAATCACAACAGGAAAAGAAACGTCGAACCGCAATAGGGTGGTTGAAAAATCATGGTGGAGACGCGGTGGCGTGTGGGATTCACGCGCGGCACAGGGAGGCGCGTGAAGCCACGCTTGGCTGGAGGGACGTTGGACGACCGGAGCTTCTGACATTGTCTAGGGAAGCGTTGTCGTCGAAAGCCGCTGAAAACAACCCAACTAGCAAAAGAATTGATTGACACGTGGGGGAGCGCGCGACGGCAGATCGGCGACGAACTGGTGTAGAAAGGATCGACCGGAGGAACGAAGTCTGATGAGCTAGGGCGTGGCCTCCAAGAGTCATAAAAAGCTATGCTGGGACATGAGAGGGGACGGGAGGAGCTCCTCACTTGTCGGAGAAACTGAAGGGAGAGAGGGTTAGGCGGAAACCCTAAAGGTGTTCTAGAGAGAAGGCATAGCCTCTCTCTCTAGAACATATTCTATTTTACCTATATTTGTCCCTTTATTTGACTATGAAACATTTACTCCCTCAATATAGAAATTGTTTTAACGTTTAACGAGGCAACATACAAGTTTGAGGAAGAGAAAGATACCCTAGATCTAATTAATGTTTAAATTCCAACGTTGACAATTGATCTTTTTTCTTCACTAGTTCTTGATCTAGTCCTGTCCCCCGACTCGAGGAAGCCCTTTGGAGCTGGTGGCTGGGAGTTTGGCATCAACAAGATATAAATTGAAATTCAGGTGAAAACTCCACGCGGTAGTTCTCCTTAACATGTCCGCACTCTTTATTTCTCTCCACCTTCCAAAACCTTAGCGTCCAACACTTTTCTAGGACAAAAACCATGTTACCTCTTTGCTTCTTGTTCCTGTTTCTTCCCACTTCTTTTTCAGTCTATTTCCAAAAAACTAGCTTTGACCCCAATGCCACTGATATTGTATGTGTTGGAATTGCGAGATCGCAGGGGAAAGGATCGTTGAATCAGAGCAGCCCAAGTGTTCTGCCTCCTTCAGATCCATACACACAGCTTTGAGTGATAATTTTTAGATAGAGAAAAAGTAGAGAGAGAAATCTCTCGTTCAAATGGAAACGTTCTATTCTCAAATGATTTTTGAGCTATTTATAATGGCTGGCTCAGAACTCAACTGTGCTATAGCGTGAGATCTTTAGGCATCTCAAATCTCAACCGTAGAATTATCATGAAAAACTCTTTTTCATTAAACCCCCTCATATTCTGTAATCCGAATTAATGAGCTTCTACAAATTGTGATCATGTCCATTAACATATCACAATTGACCCCCGAGATAATGAGATTGTTTTTGTAAAATTCATTTTGCTAACAATTATATGCTTATTTATCCTTCCACCATACTATATTCCACATGAGCTAGTAGGACTGAAATAATATCACCGATTAAGTCCCTAGCTCATATAATTTTTAATTCTCAATCTGTACCTAGTTGGACATCAAAAAGTTTTTAAAAACATTTTCGCAAATATTTACTTAATATATAAATATAAGTAAAACTCGTGAAAACACTTTTGACAAAATCTCGCTGCGCAGCATTTTTATGAGTCCAACATAATGAATATACTGTCTCATCAAGAAACTAGTGTATTCCATATTGAGTAATTATACAAATTCACTTACTATGCACAGGGCCTAACATTATCTGAAATATTTGATTTGTGAAGATCATCACCAAATGACTCGGTCAAAGCACAAGTTCACAACAAGCAAACATGCATAACTCTCTCAGGTCTAAGGACAACATAAGCTAATTATGCTTAATAGCGTTCTCTACATCAGTGATCGTTTCCAGAAGGTATTCATATTTGATCCGGTTTAGTGCATGTACTCTTACATTGCACCCACTTGTCTGCTTAAGGTCACCACCTCAATGACAGAGTACGTCATTCTATCTTATAGAGGCACAACGAGTGTATACCTATTTGTAAATTATCTTGTACCTAGGTCTAGAACAAAGTGAGTCAACAAGGATCCGAAAAGTCATACTCCCCGCCTCCGATTCATTAATCATTGGCCTGACTTTTCTACAATGTTGCTCAACAATATGACATCTAATGTCATTATAAATATGATATCTTATGTCATTGCATGTACCCAGAATAATATACAAGTGATCAAACAAGAATAATAATTATCTCATAATTATGCAAAATGATTGGTTTTAAGGGCATACATCTAACAAATTCACGTGGCGACGAAATTGTTCTAGTTGAGTTCGACTCATTTGTGAACCCTGAGTGGGATCCTTCGGTTGAGCAGTGGGGATTAACAGCAACTCACTTGCTTCTGCCACCTTCACTCCTTGGAATGCTAGCTTACACAGTGGAGATATTGCTGATGTATGGATCACCTACAATGCTTCTACTAAGAACTCGAGTGTCTCTTGGAAGTACCAAAAAACCTCCAACACTCGCGAGAATACCAGTCTTTTCTATGAAATTGATCTCAGTAAGGTCCTTCCTCAATGGGCTACAGTGGGGTTTTCAGCTGCTATAGGTGGGCGTGTAGAGCGACATTCCCTTAGATCATGGAAGTTCAATTCAAGTTTCGAAATGAAGGACCCATACGGAAAGAATGCAGAAAAAAAGGTATTTCTAGTTGGTGTTTCAGTTCATGGAGGTCTCAAAGAATTAACCACCTCTCCAGCTCATCAGTGCAGGACCACAACACTGACTCACCGACAACTCTTGTATGCCAGAGCACCAACACCTGCCTTACTCCCACCTTACGATGCCACAGAGTGCAGGACTTTTCGAGTGGTCCCAGACCTCCTTCTTGATAGCTCTACTAAGCACTAGTCTCTACAGACCAATTGTATTCTGCCATTTGTATAGTTTTATTTCTTTTTGGTTATTCTTTACTTTTATGTTTCTCTGCCACTCGGTGGTATTAGTATTCTATCGGCTCTTTGTGGCTGAATAATGAGATTGATAGTTTTCTCTCATCACCTTCTCTCTGTCATCTTCCTCCCATTTTCTAACATGGTATCAGAGCTGGAACCTTCTCCTGCAACTTTTCTCTGTTAGCCTTTCTGCAAACTGTTACCATCTCCACCTATCACATCCTTTTATTCCCTCATTTTAGTTCTGAAATATTTCTACTGAAGGGACCGTATAGCAACCACATCCTCACTTGTTTCTTCTCTTTTCACTCCTACTGAGGACCCTAACAGTCCTTATTTCCTCCATCACAGTGACAATGCTAACACTGTGGTCATCACTCCTCCTTGACTGGACCAAATTATCTCACCTGGAATCGTTCTTTCACCCTTGCTATCTCAATCAAGAACAAACTATGTTTTCTTGACGGTTCGGTTGTGACCCCAAGTCAAATTGATTCTCTCTTCTCCTCATGGTTACGTTGTAACAATCTCATTCTCTCATGGATTTTAAATTCCCTCTCTAAGGATATTGCTTCCAATGTGCTATACATCAACTCTGCCAAGCAAGTTTTGGATAAGCTCAGGACACGATTCTCTCAACCAGATGATGCTCGAATCTATCACCTACAACATCAACTCAGCTCCATTGTTCAGAATAGCTTGTCTGTAAGTGATTATTTTACTCATCTTAATGGTATTTGGGAAGAACTTCGAAACTATCGACCTCTTCCGTGTTGTACTTGTGGTCACTGCTCTTGTGATGCCTTGAAATCTGTTGGAGATGCACAGCAAAAGGGCTATGTATTTAAATTTCTTATGGGTCTGAATGAATCCTTTGCTGGAGTGAGAGGTCAGATTATTCTAATAAGTCCACTGCCCTCGTTAGACAAGGTCTTTTCCTTGGTATTGCAAGAGGAACGTCAGAGGGAGGCTCGAGTATTAGTCATGCCCACAACAGAACTCTCTGCTCTTGCTGCCTACCATAATTCTTTCAAGAAAAAGGGACGATCGTATATGACTTGTAGTCATTGTGGAAAGGCAGGACATTGCAAGGAGAAGTGTTACAGATCGATAGGTTTCCCTCCTAACTTCAAATTCACTAAGACTAAGCCCCATTTTGGTTCTGATGGTAGCCACTCAGCTCATCAAGTTGCTTCACTGATTGAAGAGACAAAGGAACCAGATATAGCACAATTTCCATTTTCTCGGGCACAAGTTCAGCAGCTCATTGCTCTTGCCAGTGCTCAGAATCTGCAGCTTGAGGTTCCTACCACCACAGCTTCTCTTCTCAATCCGAACTTTCCTAAGCCTCAACCCTCCAGTTCTAACATAGCAAGTACTGGTATATGTCTTTCTACCATTAGTGTTCCCAATAATTCTTCTATTTTCTTTGCTAATCACTCATCCTTCAGTCACTCTTCCACTCCTTGGATAATCGACACTGGAGCCACCGATCACATGGTGTGCTCCACATCTTTTCTCACCTCTGTCACTTGTTGCACAAAGGCTTTTGTCCAATTTCCTAATGGTTCTAGGGTGAGGGTCATACACATTGGTACATTTCACCTTTCTGAATCCTTAGTGTTGACAGATGTGCTTTGTGTTCCATCCTTCACATTCAATTTAATCTCTGTTAGCAAACTCACCTTACAATTAAACACTTGCCTCATTTTCTTAGCCAATCACTGTTTCATTCAGGTCCTTTCTTCATGGACGACGATTGGACTTGCTAGAGCCCATGCTGGCCTATATTACCTGCTGCCCAACACCACCAGTCGAAAGATCATCTCCCCTTCTCTTACTTACAGTTGCAATCAAGCCATCACAGCTGCTGTGGATGGAACTTTTGAGCTTTGACACTCTAGATTAGGACATCCCTTTATTCAAAGAATGTATTTACTTCATTCTAATTTTCCCAATTTACAAATCAACACTCACTTACATTGTAAGGTTTGTCATTTGGCTAAACAGAAGAGGTTGTCTTTTCCTTTAAGTGTTAGCTCTACTTCTTCTTCTTTTGATTTAGTTCATGGAGATATATGGGGACCTTACTCACAACCTACCACTCAAGGGTTTCATTATTTTCTTACTCTTGTTGATGACCACACTCGGGTGACTTGGGTTTATCTCATGAAGTTTAAATATGAAACCAGATCCCTCTTGCAATCATTTTTTTAGATGATTCACACTCAGTTTAACACTACCATTAAGCACATTAGAACCGATAATGGTGCTGAATTTTACATACCAGAATTTTATCAAGCTCATAGGACATTACATAAAAAATCTTGTGTTGCCACTCCCCAACAAAATGGGGTGGATGAAAGAAAACATCAGCACCTCCTAAATTTTGCCCGATCCCTTCTTTTTCAAGCCTCCATGCCTCTCAAATTTTGGGGTGATGCCATCCTAATTGCAGCATATTTAATCAATAAAACACCCACACCAATTCTCAAAAACAGATCCCCTTATGAGTGCCTCTTCTCTTCTCCTCCTTCCTATGGTCATCTACGTGTCTTTGGTTGCCTCTGCTATGCTTCCACCTTGAAGCACGACATACACAAATTTCAATCCCGGGCTACTAGGTGTCTCTTCATAGGGTACCCTTTTGGAGTAAAGGGTTATAAACTATATGATCTAGAGAATCACTCCACCTTTATTTCCCGAGATGTGCTTTTCCATAAGTCCATTATCCCTTTTTAACACACTCAATTATCCCATGACTACCATTTTCAATCCTCATTTGGTTTAGTTCTTCCTCCAGCTCTTCCCGACATTAATGTCCCATTCTTTCCCTCTTCCTCTCCTTCCACCAATTCACCTCCTCATGATGACCTCACAAGCCCTTCTTCAGACTCTGTCCCCTTATCTACCTCTCCTGCCCCATCCACAGCATCCCCTCTTGCACCAGAATTTGCTGCCATTCCTCTTCGGCGTTCCAGTTGAGATCGTCATCCTCCTAGACCAGTACCATTGTCAATTAACTAGTGATTTGCACTCACCTTTCTCCAGCATTCAGCTCACTGCACACCCTTTATCCAAGCACCTCTCTTATGCCCATCTGTCACCTTCCCACAGAACTTATTCCCTTTCACTTTCCCTGACCAAAGAACCTGAAACTTATACTCAAGCTGTTGCTACTGAGCACTGGAGAGATGCTATGAGGACCGAGCTTGATGATTTAGAGAGGAACCAGACTTGGACTATCACTTCTCCTCCACCCAGGAAAACTGCCATAGGCTGCAAATTCGTGTACAAGGTTAAAATGAACTCTGATGGGAGCATTGCAAGGTATAAGGCCCGGCTTGTTGCTAAAGGGTACACCTAAAAAGAGGGGTTTGATTACCAAGAGACTTTCAGCCCCGTAGCAAAACTAACTACTATTAGAACCTTCTTTGCTTTGGCTGTAGCTAACCATTGGTACTTATCTCAGCTAGATATTCACAAAGCTTTCTTAAATGGCGATTTAGATGAAGAACTATACATGGCCTTACCACCCGGATCTCAACTTAAGGGGGAGAAACTGGTCTGCAGATTGCATAAATCCATTTATGGTCTGAAGCAAGCTTCCAGACAATGGAATTCTAAGTTCACTTCTTCCCTTACAGCCATTGGTTTCCAACAGTCTAGATTAGATTACTCTCTTTTCACCAAGCCCACTGCGAAAGGTTTTCTAGCACTCTTAGTCTATGTGGATGACATCTTAATTGGTAGTGATGATCTCAATTCTATCTCAGATTTAAAATGCTACTTGAATACTTAGTTTAATCTCAAGGACTTGGGGCAACCGAAATATTTCTTAGGGCTTGAAGTGGCTCGATCAACCATTGGCATTACTCTCTGTCAAAGAAAATATGCACTGGACATCCTTGAACTCTCTGGTCTTCTCGGTTCCAAGGTAGCTTGTACTCCCATTGAGCTCAATCATAAGCTTTCTCATTCAACAGGTCAACCTCTTTCTGATGCTACCACATATAGATGACTGATTGGCAAACTTATTTACCTTACCCATACCAGACCCGATATCACTTACTCTGTCCATATCCTCAGTCAGTTTAGGGATAAACCTTCAGACATTCATTTACATGCAACTTTTTGAGTTGTCAGATACATCAAGGGCACTCTCGGGCAAGGTGTTTTTCTCTCTTCTACCTCCTCCATGCAGCTCAAGGCCTATACTGATTCGGATTGGGCAGCTTGCCCAGACACTAGGAAATCTATGACAGGGTATTGTGTTTTTCTTGGGGACTCCTTAATCAGCTGGAAATCCAAGAAACAAGCGACTGTTTCAAGATCTTCTGCACAGAGGCAGAATACAGAGCACTTGCTTCGACCAGTTGTGAGATCCTATGGCTCCTCTCCTTGTTACAAGATTTTCATGTTAACCATGCTCAACTTGCTCTTCTTTACTGTGATAATCAAGTAGCCATCCACCTTACCAAAAATCCCATCTTCCATGAGAGAACAAAACATATAGAGCTTGATTGTCATTTTGTGCGAGAAAAGATACTTGCTAGAATTATTCTACCCGTTCATGTTGCCTCCAAATTTCAGTTAGCCGACATTTTCACCAAGGCGACACCCACTGCTACATTCCTTTTATTATCGTCCAAGATGAGTCTTCTGAATATCTACATCCATCTTGAGGGGGAGTCTCAAAGAACTAACCACCTCTCCAGCTCATCAGTGCAGGACCACAACACTGACTCACCTACATCTCTTGTATGCCAGAGCACCAACACCTGCCTTACTCCCACCTTGCGATGCTACAGAGTGCAGGACTTGTCAAGTGGTCCCAGACCTCCTTCTTGATAGCTCTACTTAGCACTATTCTCTACAGACCAATTGTGTTCTGCCATTTGTATAGTTTTATTTCTTTTTGGTTATTATTTACTTTTATGTTTCTCTGCCACTCGGTGGTATTAGTATTCTATCGGCTCTTTGTGGCTGAATAATGAGAATTGGTAGTTTTCTCTCATCACTAACAGGAGGTGTTCTGATAGCTGGGAGCAGTTTTCTTCCTAATAATAGCTGGGGCAGTTATAACATTTATAATATCGTGGACATGGGAGAGAAAGAAAACTATAACGACAACAGAGACTGTAAACACAACATCAACAAATGATGACCTTATAAGAAGAGCAGGTCCGAGAAGGTTTTCTTATGAAGATCCTGCCACAGCCACCAACAATTTTTCAAATGACAGAAAATTGGGCCAGGGAGGCTTTGGTGCTGTCTACAGAGGGTACCTAAGTGATTCAGATATTGTAGTTGTGTAAAGAAAATTGTAAAAGGTTCTAGACAGGAAAGAAAAGAGTACATAACGGAGGCGAAGATCTTTAGCCGGCTGAGGCACAGGAATCTGGTTAAACTCATAGAATGGTGCCATGACAGAAGTGAGTTCTTAATTGTCTATGAGTTTATGCCAAATAGTACCCTTGATTTCCACCTCTTTGGCAAGAGGAGTCATCTTCCTTGGGCAGTGAGATACAAGGTAGCTACTGGGTTAGCCTCTGCATTGCTTTATCTCCACGACGAATGGAGCAATGTGTTGTGCATCGGGATATTAAAGCCAGCAATATTAATTATGCTTGATTCTAGTTTAAATGTGAAGCTTGGAGACTTTGGATTAGCTCGTCTCGTTGACCATGAGCTAGGTCCCCAGACAACAGGGGTGGCTGGAACATTTGGTTATATGGCCCCAGAATATGTAGTCACAGGTAGAGCTAGCAAAGAGAGACGTATATAGCTATGGGGTAGTTGCCTTAGAGATTGCTACAAGAAGAAAGGCCACTGATCCTCCGAATAATACATCTGAGATGGGGTTGGTAGAGCCATTGATGAGAAATTGCATCCGGATTTCGATGAGAAGCAGGCAGAGTGTCTGATGATTGTTGGATTGTGGTGTGCGCACCCTGATCGAAGTCTCAGACCAACAACAAGACAAGCAATACACCTTCTTGATCATTTTGAGTGTTCAATGCCGAATCTTCCTACAAAGATGCCTGTTCCCTTATATCAAGTAGTGCCTACGCCATTAGAGATCAACTCCGGGCCTTCGATAACTACAAGCCTAGAAGAGGGTCGTTGAACCCGTGAACTTACTTGGCGTACGTTAACAGTACTATATGTATGGATAGTCCTTGTGGCTTTTAGGAACCAGAAGTTTGCATTTGCATGTATATCTTGATCTCGATCTTAAGCCAGGGGCGGCACAATATAATTTGAGGCGTACATTAGGCAAACAAATTGAACTTCGGCGTTTTAATTTTTTTAATGTGATAATATAGTAATATGATATGCAATTAAATCTTAATCTTAAACGTAAGAGTATCAGTAAAGTTATTTAAAAATTATTCATCTAATTTTTAACAAATATAAGATTAGTTACCAAATTAGTATATGAATAAATGAGTACTTATATATTATGTATATTTTATTCAATTGTGAATACGCTATTGTTAGAACACTACAAGAAAACATTTTGGGCGACAAAAAAATTTGTCACCCAATGTGCCCAGTTCGTCAGCTATGGTTTTGGGTGACAAAACCAGTTTGTCACCTAAAGCTCGTCAGACAAAGTTTTAGGTGATGATTTTTGCGTTTTGTCGCTCGAAACCGTTTTGACGGTTTACAACACCGTTCGGACGGTTTTGTCTCATAGCGACGAAATTGAAATCGTCATGCCCAGTACAGTCCATCCGTTCACATGAGCTGTGCGAACGTACTTTCTACACGGTTCGGATCGCTCATTTGAACGGTTTGTCCAAGGTGACGAAGAGCTGTGCGAACGTACTTTCTACACGGTTCGGATCGCTCATTTGAACGAGTTGCTAACTATTTAAATTAATTTCATTAAAAATTTTAAAATAATTTAAAAGTAGTATAAATAAAAAGATATTCGATGCTCATAATATAATAAAATATCTACAAATATGCAATCGTTACTAAAAGTAAATAAGATACATAATCGATAAGTACTGACAAGGTAGTAAAAATACATAAATCTACCCCATTTTTCGTTTGGGTGTCGAACGAAATTGTAGCTGTCTGATCTGCTCCATCATCTGCTCCGCCATTAGTTGCATCATCCGTTCTTGTTATTCCACTAGAGTCCTTTGCTGCTCCTACATCAGCTCTTCGTTTTTCTTTCGTTGCTGCTGCTCCACCATCTGCAGATGCCTTCGCATCGTTTGCTCCATATCTGACCGCTTGACTAGAAGAACTTCATATTTCATATGTCTAGCCCTCATATCCTCAATCTGTAATCTGTCATCCTCCAATCTTTAGGACAAATCAACGAACGATGCTGATGAAGATGATCCAACAGACCGTACTTAACGGCTTAAACCTCGCACCTAACCCGCTTTCGTCCCCAACACCTCAGCGAAGATCTCCACTTCGGTGTATGAATTTCCCTCTGACTCGTGCTGCAACTGTAACGCCTCCATTTTTTCCTATAAAATTAGAAAAGAAGATAAAACTAGTACATATGAAGCATAAACGCATACGAATGTATCATTAAATCTAACGTTACAACTTACAAAATTTTCTCGTGCATCTTCTGAAGTCCACATGTTATCCTTATTGCTATGCATCTTTTTATAAAGCAATGAAGGACTAATTTCATCAGATTCTGGATTTTTCTGTACACCAAAAGAAATACAAAGCATTCATATTAAAATACCTAAGTCATTTATTTAAATAATAAATAATATAAATATAAATTTATTACCTACTAACAAAGCTCTAGCGCATTGGAAGGACCTTGCTCCCGATGTGTGTACAATCTTTAGTTTAGCTCTATTCTCCTTATTGATTGCACTCCTCATCTGCATTGTATATTTACAGTTGTTACCACATTTAAGCATATAGCTAAAATAAACGTTCAGGACAAAATAAAAACATTGAGCATAAACACCCACCATTTAAGGCAAGTGTCTAAGCTCAATAATGAATGTGTATCCGAAGGACAACATGAAATTTGCATCGAAATTTCTAAACAAATATGTCACAATAGTAGATATAATTATGCACGTTACGTATATTGTAAACTCAAATTGTCCATAACGTAGACAATTCATGAATTACATCGAATTTGTTATTAGAACTTCGAGTAATTCTTAAATGGGGGCTAGGGCTACTAAATGAATGCATGACATAACAGCAAAAACCGTTCGGACGTAACAAAACCTCCGAACAATACATATATCTGTTCAGACGTTTTTCCAAAAGCGTCCGAACAAATAAAACAAGTCCGGACGGTACACATGACGTCCGGATTGCGATTGACGAACAAGATAGTTCTTCGCCATACAGACTCTATTTTCACCTCAAATTCGTGCCAAAATCAATCCAAATCACAAACACTTCAATATAAACACATCACAACTAAGCCTAAACTCCATTGCTATCATTTTAGACCTTAAAAATTGGAAAACACATCCTTTGATATATCCTAAAATCCATGCTTTTTATCCTAAAACAAAAGAAATTTTAAAACTTACTAACCTCAAATGCAATCCGATGCGAAATTCCAAATGAATTGCTCCTTTCACACCCTTTTTCAATGAGATTGACGTCCAAAATAAGTTCCCTATTTTCTACACTTGCTCAAATCTCTCAAATTTTTTAAGTTTTTTACGTTTTGGCTATACTGTCTGCGATTTCGCGTCTTTCAAACGAATACAGGCCGTTTGTATGCCTTTAATGTAGTTCGGATGCCTACGTGTATAATTTTTCGAGGGAATCGTTGCCGCCTAAAATTGTACACAGTCCGAACGTAGTATTTTACGTCCACACGCAAACTTACATTTCACGACACCATTTTAGAAATACCTAAGCGACATCGTATGATCTTAGTCAAAAGCGTCCGGACATAACATAAACGTCCGAGACGATAGCATCTGATCATAAACAACAACGTCCAGACGATATCAACTTTACCGTCCAAACTAAATCTTAAACGAAAAAGCGTCCCGACCGTATAAATTAGTGTTCGGACGGTTATTTTACATAATACGACAACGTTTGAGTTTACACTAAAAAGTCCAGACGGTAAAACACAATGTCCGAACGGTTATTGACGTTTTTTTTTTGTTTTCAATTTTTTAAAAATTATAAAATTAAATTTATTAACAAGAAATAAGCAAAGTTAGTTAATAATATAAACAATCTGAAGTGTGTTAAGTTCTAGAAACAATATTTGTTTGAATGAATGTACCGAAATTAGAAATGTAACATTAATTAACATATTATATTAAGTTCTAATAAATACAAATAGTATAACTGAAATAACATAAATATATCAAATATCGTCAAAATATAATATGAACAAAATAACAACAAATAAGTACCAATACATGTCCACAAGACATAATATAAAAGTAAAATGTCCTCAAAACATTATAAAAAAATAAATGTCCAAATAAAACAAAACTAATAGATGTCCACAAAGCAGGTAGACTACTGCTCATCATCATCATCGGTGAGTTTCAGAACATGAAGGACTTGCCGAAGGTGCTTCTCTATCAGCACGACCCGCTCTGTCTGGAAAAGAGCTCCGCACCGGTTAGCACGCCCTACAAGACCTCCTTGAGCGCAACGACCTCCCTCCTCCACCCAACGTTCATATCCACGACCTTCTGCTCGACAGCCGTTTTCAACTTTCCTATAACGTAAACACGTGTATGCCATACGACAGTTACAATATAGTCCAGACGGTCTACTAATTCGTTCCAACGCCTACCTCATTTACTCACATTGCGATAAGGGAGTTTGGACGGTATTGAACATCGTCCGAACGTTTAACAGATTTATTTTGAAGCTTAAATTTACAAAATTCACTTTACTTTACAAAGCTTAATTTATTTAAATAATTTAATTTACTTAATAAATTTATTTCACTTAATTTAATTTACTTGAATAATTCAATTTATTTTATTCAATTTAACACTGTATAATTTGGCTCAAAATTTTAATTTAATTTATTTATTTTAAATACATAAAAAAATATATATATATAGTTAGAAATACTTTTATATTAAATATTCGTTATAACTAATCACCAATTTAATTATAATTGCAAACGAATTACACTAACCATTACAATCTAATTACATTAACCGTTCCGTTAACATATCACTCGTACTAATCACCTATTTAATTTTACTAATTGTTCGTTTAAATTTTAATAAATTTAACTTAATGAAAAAACATAATTAATATAAAATATCAAAAATAATCCAAATACCGAACGAAAAACACAATCATAATGTCTAATACCAGCCGAAAACGGTCATTCAAACGACAAATAAATAATAATGATAAAGCATAGACAAGAGACTACTCCAAATCACGAGCTGCCTTTGGCTCATCCATATCTTGCGCCAAATGCTCCTCCATATTATCCACCCATCTGACGAGTGTCTGCAGCTGTATCGGAACGGTATGGATAGATTGGGACAACTAAGACAATTTTTCTCTCATTCTTATTAGTTCCATCCGCATATTTCGTTATAGCTCTATCCGGTTGAGCAAGTTTGGTCTCCAGACCGGTTAAGCAGCATTGCAGCTCCATGCACAACGAAAGCGTCGGCTGCACTATCGCCCGAATACTCTCGTTTAACTTCGCTAAATAGGCGTCTGCCCAAGCTGGTCGCTCTGCTTGTCCCCCGACATTGGCGATACTTCTCCCAGAGCGTTCTATGGTCAACCTAGCAAATACCGTCCGAACATTATCATAAACTGTTTGCAGGAACTTCAAAATGTATCGTTTAAATTTTAGGCAGTCTGAACGTTACAGAAAACGTCCGAATGTAAAATTACCGTCTGGACATTCAATAAAACGTCCGGACGGTGTAAAAATTCGTCCGAACGTGTTTCGATGAACACCATCAAAACAACGTGATTTGATAGACACAAACAACACAACAAACTAAACAACGGACGATATTGAATCGAAATGCAAGAAATTGAGAAGCAAATCATGAAGGAAGTTTTACCTGAAGTTCCTTGATCTTATCGTGCCTACTACATTATGTTATTTCCCAGACTTTTTCTGTTGCCTTTGACTCGTAGGGAATTTCATCTTGTCCCACAATTTTTCTGTTGCCTTTAACTCGTTGGGAATTTCATGTTGCCCCACAATTTTTTCATTGATTTTAACTTGTAGAGAATTTCATGTTGCCCCACAATTTTTTCATTGCTTTTAACTTGTAGGGAGTTTCATTTTGCCCCACAATTTTTCCATTGCCTTTAACTTGTTGGGAAGTTCATATTGCTCCACAATTTTTCCGTTGCCTTTAACTCGTTGGGAATTTCATCTTGCCCCACAATTTGTTGGCGTAGTTATTTTGGAAAAGCCCACATCCTTATTATGTCATAAGTTAGTATTTTCCACAATGTTACTGTTGTGCCAAGTACTGTATTTTGACAATTAAATTTAAATGATAACCATATACATTCAGATTTTTTTGTCATACCAACAGCAGAGAATTCATGCTAAGATCAAACTAATTCATAGTTAATACCAAACTTGACCAACAGTACTAATAGATCATAACAGGCACCTTACAAAACCAATATAAATGTTGTAGCACTAATAGAAATGAAGTATTGCTGCACTAATAGAAATGAAGGACTGCTGCACTAATATAAACGTAGTATTGCTGCACTAATATAAATGTAGTACTTCTACTAAGGCTGCCCATTATTGTTGTTTCTCCCACTTTCTTGGTTCCCTTCATTTTCTTCTCTTCTCCCAGGAATATGCTCATACAAGAACTCAATCTTTCTATCATGTTCTTCCCACTTACTAGCATATTCCTTGCATTGTTCAAGAAGTTGTTTGACTTCAGTGGTCACAGTTTCATAGGCAGATTTGTGACGTTTTGCTTCAGACTTGTATTTTTCAACCTGGTTGTTGAGTTGCATAATCTCATTTATATTTGAAAATTCATCAACATCAGCCCAACTGTGTATCATTAATATAGAGGAACAGATCGTACAATAGCAAATAAAAGACAAATTGATCAACCAAAATTTGTTCATCGACCTCATATAAAAATAAACAGCTGAACGTACATAAATTAGCCGTTAAAAAACCAAATTCCGTTATTCCTTTCAAGTCGTGTTTTCAGTATCATCAATGTCTGGCGCCTGTGTTTCATCTTCGCATTAGAAAACAAAATTGTTAATGGAAAGAAAGTGAGGGAGGAAACCTGACATTTTGCCATAAAAAACACTTGAACAGAACATAGAAAGAATGGTCTTACCATCATCTGTTTGAACTGTATTTTGTGATGAACTCATCAAATTAAATGTGGGTATTTCTAGATCTTCTTCATCTATCAACATGTGCTTCCTCTTATTTTTTCCAAGAACTGGATCGTTAGGTGGAAGACCACCCTTACCTGCAAATACTCGAACATTTGTTTTGAGAGACGGACTGACTGTGCTTTGGTTCCCATACACGTTAATGTTTGCATTTTTGCTGGGACCCAACCAGAATTCTCTTGTGTTTCCTTTTTTCTTCTTCCCAAACGGAGCCATCTATGTAATGGATTGGTACAAGAAAAATAATAAGAATTTCAGACAACTAAAATACCATAACTGATCCATCAAGACAAACACATATATACACAAACATGCTCTGCTCTTGCACCGTATAGATAGAGTATGAAATATTGGTCTACCCGAGTGTGGAGATCCATATTAGTACGTTGTCCCTTTATATAATGAAGCCATGAGAAAATTTAGCTTCAAGTAAAGCGTTGTCTTTGAGAATTGAAATAGACACAACTCGTTGTAATCAACAGTCGCATATCTCGAACATGTAGTCGACAGCCCATTCATATTAATTTCGAATTTAAGGCCCACCAGAACGCTTAGCACGCCTTGATCATGCGTTCCTCCTCCCTGATATTTCTCCTCTTTCCTTCTATCCTACTCACGTATCTATCTATTTAGACTTTGATTTTTTTAAAAAAAGAAGAAAATAGGTTCAGCCTTGCATCCGTATCTATCTATTTAGTCTTTGTTTTTTTTTTTAAAAGAAGATAATAGGTTCAGTCATTGATGCAAGGTCAAGTCTTTCCTTTAAAGTAGGATTTTCAATACACTTGAAATTAAACCAAGCAACCCACAGTCACAACCGACTCCACCGTCTCCTGCATCTTCACCGCCATCCTGGTGCTTAGGGAGGTCGCCTATGTCTTGGTCGTGTCGGTCCTTCATGGCCTTCCATATCTTCCTCAGGAGAATGTGCGCAACAATGTGTGAATGCTTCCTTCTATTCATTTTAGGTGTCCCACTGTCCGGATTTGTGGGCAGAGCAGCTGGCTGAGTGGGCGTAGGAGGCCCTTCGGTAATCCTTGTTGGATATTTCTCATCATCCGAGAAGAGTAGCTTCTCTACAGTAGTAGAAAATTTGGTTTTAGGGACGAACGGTATTAGAGATGGACTAAAATCCATCCCTAAAGGAGCCTTTTAGGGACGGGCACAAGAATCCATCCCTAAATCCATCGACATGGCACATTTTAGGGACGGACACAAAAGTTCGTCCCTAAAAGGGGCCTTTTAGAGACGGATTCTAGATGTTCGTCCCTAAATGTCCACCTTTTAGGGACGAACAATATTGTCTGTCCCTAAAAGTCCACCTTTTAGAGATGAACAGTACTGTCCGTCCCTAACGGTCCACCTTTTAGGGACGAACAGTATTGTCCGTCCCTACAATTTTCTCACTACATGGCGGGAAGGTGGCGGGAAGATTCTAAAAACGTAATAGGTTCGAACCTATAATATTTGGGTTCGAACCTAATAAGTTATTAACATATAAGATAATTAAGTTGCAGCCGAAATTGATAAATAGGTTCAAACTATAATAAACAGGTTAGAACCGATTATTTAAGGAAAACAGGTTAGAACAAGAATCTTACAGGTTAGAACCTGTTTGGAAACAAGTTAGAACTGCTTTAACTAGTTCTAACTCTTATTAGTAGGTTAGAACTTGTGTCTTTTGTGTTATGATTTTCTCATTGAGGTTTGAATTTTTGTTTTGCTTAGAACCAGTTGTGTTTATTCATAAGAGGTTAGAACTGGTTATTTCAGATGTTAGAATCGAAACCATACAGTTAGAACATCTTTGATAAGTTGTTAGAACGTCTAAACAGGTTCGAACGTATATATACATGTTAGAACCTATTTCTTTTTTGGTTTTATTTTTTCATTTAGGTTCGAACTAGTTTGTGCACAAACGCTGCTAGAAATTCGGTACCTACAGCGGCGGTTACCATCGCTAAAGCACCCACATTTAGCAATGTTTGTTGACACAAACGCTGCTATAGGTCTAATTAAAATAAAAAATTTATATTGTATTAATTATAAGTTAATTAACGTAAATAATTATTTTATATTTTATTATATTCTTTTTAATGTATAATTTTATTTTGTCAAGTATTTAAAAAATTTAATTTTAAAGGGACATACTTAATAAAATATGGAATTAGATAGTGTTATGAACATTGACGTTGTTATATGAAATATTTGAACTGCATATTTATTGACTATTTTACTATGACATATTATATAATTTCAAACAATAATATATTGTGAGATTAGCTTATACAATTAAAGTACTTAAGTTAATTAGCACATATCATGTATATGTTAAACACATATAACAATCATGCAATGTTATATAGAAGGTATTATACTTTTAAATTAGCAATGGGTGGTACGAGATAATTAATTGTTATTTAATATTTTTATTTATTTATTGTTTGTAACACGTAAATTAATGATTACTGATTTTCTTGCAGGACTCTTACGACGTGATGGTTCGGGACGTCAGGGTCACGACTCGGGTTCGAGATGTCAAGACTCGAGGCGTTGTTCGTCTAGTCTCCTGCCTGTTTTCCTTTTTTTTTGTTCTTACTTTATTTGCTGGTTGCCTACGGGCTTTTTATACATGTCCATTACATTTTTATGTATACTCGAAAAACCTCCTTAGTAAACTATAGAAACTGAAAAACCTTCTTAGTAAACCTTCGAACTTGTTATGAATAGGTTCTAACCTGAACTCACCGATTCTGTTTTTCAAGATCTTAACTGGTTCGAACCATCTATCTGTAGGTTTGAACCTAATAAAAGGTTCTAGCCTCTTCTTAGAGGTTCGTACCTATTACCACGCATTTTGAAACTAACCGGTTAGAACCTGTTAATAACGGTTAGAACTTAGTAAACCCGTTCGAATGGGACAATTGGAGAGTTCGAATCTATAAAGTGGTGGGCAGAAAGAACTCGCCAATTTTTTTTGCAAAAATTTGAACTTAGTAATAACTGGTGCGAACCTAATACCTAAAGGTTCGAATCACTTTGATCCAGGTCACACCAACGTCGTCCCATTAATGGAAGAACTTCGAACGTGAGTTTAATCGGTTCGAACCGGTTCGCCAGACCTGGAAAAGAAGCAGACAACCCCGAGTGTTCACTTTGTGTGAACCACTTGGGGCTTTCAGTTTTTCTCTAACGAGCGGTGTTGGAAGGGATTTGGTGAGTTTCTCTCTAAGTTGTGTATTGATTTTTGTGAATATTGGGTTTTGGGGTGTGAATTGTAACATTGAAGTTGGTAGTGGGTGAAAGGGAAAGAGGAGAAGTAGAGAGGGAAAGTTTGGATTAGGTTCGAACCGTTTTAAACTGGTTTGAACCTGTGTTACGGGCCAGAACCAGAAACGTGAACAAAAAAAAGAAAATGGGCCCGAACCGTTTTATACAGTTAATGTTGGCATTGTACATGTCGGCCCGAGTGCCAGATGTGCATTTCGTTGGTGAATTGAAGTTTAAATTTGGGAAAAGTACTGAAACAGTCCCTGTGGTTTCACGTTTTGATAAAATAGTCCCTGTGGTTTCAAGTTGAACGCGTTAGTCCCTGTGGTCAGCAAGTTGTTGCAATGCAGTCCCTCCGTCAACCCATTTAACGGTCAAAGCTACTGGGAGGACCTTTTTGTTACATGATGCATAGTCCCTGTGGTATCACCTTTTGACAAATTGGTCCCTGAGGTATGCATCATGTAACAAAAAGGTCCTCCCGGTAGCTTTGACCGTTAAGTGGGTTGACAGAAATCTAAGGGAAGGACCTTTTTGTTACATGATGCTTACCCCAGGGACTAATGTGTTCAAGTTAAAAGCACAGGGACCAATTTGTCAAAACGTGAAACCACAGGGACTGTTTATGTACTTTACCCTTTAAATTTTGGAGTGTTGTTGGTTACATTTTGTTGGTACATTGAAGTTACAATTTCGGAAGTGTTTGCAGGTTCTTAGTTCCATTGTAGATTGCTGGCCATAGTTGGTTTGATTTAATAAGTTGTATTGATATATAGTTTGTAAAAAATGGCTGGATAGATTTTATGTCGTTATGCTGCTGAATTTTTTTCTCCACTTATTCCATTTCTTTATGTTTCACATTGTAGGAAAAAATGAAGGATGTGGAGGCCCAAGCAACCATGGAAGGGAGGGCAGTTACTGATGTGGAGGTTTTCACCTAGGTCCTCGGGGAGAAACGAGGGTACGTTAGAGGTTTGGGTGATTCGGTGCGGCCGGTTAGTCCTTCTTGCTCATCGTCATCTACAGATATGGCGCGGAGATTGATGGAGACCCAGTTGGAGTTGGAGCAGATTAGAGCGGACCGTGAGAAGGAGAGCCAAGAGCAGATGCACGAGATCCACAGTTTGCAACAAAAAAGGGAGGAGCGGATGACACGATATGACTGATTTATGTCACGGTTTGCGTCGGGTGCTTTTGACGACGTCGGTGTGTAGTTTTCTTACGTGATCCATATTATTATTTGTTGTTTAAAATTATATAGAACAACATTTCCAGTCCATGCTTCACTTCACACATTTTCTTTTCGATCATTGTATATATACATATATTTTGGTAAATTTGAGACTTTAATTTATAAATTTTTTCGCATGAAATGATACTTATTTGGGATGAATTTGCATTGAATTGGTGAAAATTAGTAGAATTTTCAAATTTGTTGTAAATCAGGTCACACAGGTTAGAACCTATAATATTCTGGTTCTAACCTGAAAACAGGTTAGAACCATAATCTAAGAGGTTCGAACCGGTTCACCGAAAACAGGTTCGAACCACAAAATATAGGTTAGAACCTAAAAGCGGTCCTAACTCTAAATAACATGTTCACACCAGTTCAAAGCCGATGAGGTTAGAACCTGAAAAATCAAGGTTCTAACCTAAAATATTAGGTTCGAACCGTAAAAGAACAGGTTTGCACTTCTTCGTGGTGAACCGGTTCTAACCTATACATTTAGGTTCGACTAATAGGTTTTAACGTGTTTATTTAGGTTCGAACTTATTAAAGCCAACTGGTTTTAACCGGTAAAAACAGGTTTGAAAGCGTTATCTGAACCGGTTTGTACTTTTTCCAGGACAGGTTCTGACTAGGTATATGATTAGGTTCGAACCTGTACTGTAATGGTTCGAACCTCTTATGTGAACAGGTTCCAACCTCCTTTAGGGACGAACTTAATGAGATTCGACAAGCGGTTCGAACCTCAAAAGGATTAGGTTCGAACATATGCCTTTAGGGACAAACCTCATTTGTTCGTCCCTAAAAACCTATAAATACACCACCTATAGGGACAAACGTCAGGGACGGATAAATCCATCCCTAAAAGGGTTTAGGGACGAATTTTGGGTTTTTAGGGACAGATATTCGTCCGTAAAGCCCAAATTTCTACTAGTGCTATGTCAATATCTTCCGGTTCTAAATCTGTAGAGGACGAGGAATTCCATCCTCCGGAGGAAGATGATTGCAGCATGTCAGGTATGATGGAGGTTTTTTTTTGGGATGTTTCAGAGAGGGAAAATCAGGAGGTGGGATAGTCCAGGTGAACCGTTTGGGTAGCACAGTTCAGAATTCAGATCCACCTTGCTGACTTTTTGGTTCAGGCGAACCTTTTTGTTATGCACTGTCTGAATTGCAATTTTTTTCTTTGACTGTTAAATTGTTGGTTACTGGTTCAGTTAAAACTTAGGCATCTTTTTCTTTCCAGCTTCATTTTTTTTGTAATAGGACTCGTGCATCATTTATACTTTTTTTTCTTCAAAAAATGAAATGCCCTAAAAAAAAGTATATCAATGTCCTTGCAATCCCCACGTAAAAGAACCTAGTTATAAGACCTTACCGTCATGGACAGAAAATTTTTTTTTGGCAACCATTAATGGGCTGGTAAAAATTATCATAACAGCGTAGCAAATAAATAGTGATTACTTTAAACCGACACACCATGTCAACAAATTTAACTTTTGTGGCTTGTAATTCAGATACCCATGCATCGTTAATATGATGTGGGAATAACCCGTCTTAAAATCATGAAAAAATAATCGTTGGGAAAAATAACGCGGCAACTGGTTTAGTTTGGTGGCAATATGGCCACAAAAAATTGAATATCAATGTCACCTCAATCCCCATGTGAAAAAATGTAGCTATAAGACCTTGCAGTCATGGCTAGAAATCTTTTTATTTGGCAACCATTAACGGCATAGTAAAACTATCGGGACCCCGTAACAAATAAATAGTAATTACTCTAAACCGACACACCATGGCAACGGATTCAACTTCTGTGGCCTGTAATTCATATATCCATGCATCGTTAACATGATATGGGGAGAACCCATTTTAAAACACAAAGAAATAATCGTTGGGAAAAATAACGTGGCAACTAGTTTAGTTTGGTGGATCTTTCGGCACAAAAAAATTGAATATAAACGTCATCGCAATTCCCACGTCAAAGAACGTAGCTATAAGAACTTACCGTCATGGCTAGAAATTTTTTTCTTTGGCAACCATTAACGGCGTGGTAAAAACTATCAGGACCCCGTAGCAAATAAATAGTAATTAATCTAAACCGACATGTCATGGCAACAGATTCAACTTTCGTGGCCTGTAATTCAGATACCCAAACGTCGTTAATATGATGTGGGAATAACCCGTTTGAAAACCACGAAAAATAATCGTTGAGAAAAATAACGTGGCAACTAGTTTAGTTTGGTGGATCTCTTGCCACGCAACCAAATCTGTTATGGGTATTAGTCTTACGGCCACGACCCTAAATAATCTAACACTGATCTTAAATGGATATTACATTTCCCACATTAAAAAATATAGCTAGTAGTACTCATCACCGTAACTATTCATGTTTATCTTGGCCGACAGTCGATAACGTCATTGAAAATGCTATTTACCTAGCGAATAAGTATTAATTACCCTAAGCCGACGATACATGACCACAAATTAAATTTTAGTAGCCTGTAATTCAATTAACTACGAGACGTCAATCGGGCGTGAGAATAAGCTGGTTTCAGCCACGAAAATATAACTGTTGCAGAAAAAAAATGGCTCTAGATCTTTTTTTCTTGTAGTAATTTCTGGGTTTCTAAGTTTATAACTTGTGTTTGTATTTGGTGTTTGATCATGCAGTTCATTGAGAAAAAACGTGGAAGAGTAGTCGTGAGTAAAAGTCCATGACACTTATCCGGCGAAGAATTTACGTGCAGCGTACGGGTGTAACTAATACCAAAAACACAGTAGGAGCCAAGACTTCTGCTGGAACCTGCACGTGTGCGGTGGTAGTTTTTATGCAACAAGTCCTGGGTAGCAAATTTGTCTTTACTGTTTGAAGAATAAGCACAGAAGAAGTTAAATAGTATTACCTTTGTTTCAGGGTGGGGTCTCCCTTCCTCCTGCTAATCCGGCCGGCCATTTCAGAACCCGTCTTTCCCGCCCCATTCAATTCAAAGGAGGACTTCTCAATTCTTTCGATTTTCAGCCCCCTTAACTTAAATAGTTGTGAAGATGTCAAACCTCCCACTTCCACCAAGAGTTTAATTTTCGATTTTGGATAAATACAGCTGGGCCACTTATTTTGAACCTTGGAATGGTCTCCGAGGTTACCCATTCACACCTATATATAAGCGTTGAAGCCACTCTGAATTGTAACCTTTTCGTTCGCCTAAAACGATGTGTGGTGACGTAGTTTGAAAAGAGCACCGTCAAACTCAATTGGGATTTGATGCTATGTTTGATTTAGATCTCAAAATAGTTTTTGTTTTTTGCTTTTTTTGGAAGTAGTGTAGATTCTTTTGGGATTGGTGAAAAATGTGTTAAAAGTTGTTGGAATTTGTAAAAAGTTATTGGGATTGTTGAAAAGGTATTGAAATTGATGAAAAAATTATTTGGATTGATGAAAAGGTATTGGAATCGATGAAAAAGTGCGTGAAAAGTTTTTAAAAATTTGTTGAGATATGAAACAAACATAGCCGATAAATCTGAAGGCAAGAAAAAAAAATTGCGTCCTTGTTTCCGTACAAGCTGATTTAAAACTTGGCGACTAGCACCTGTGGTATTGACTTGAATTTCACAACCATCCTCTGTCAGCCACAAATCACAATATAGTAGCGTTGGTGAAAAGATAAGAAATTTTATTCTAGAGGGAAGAGTACAATTCTATTCTAGAGGGAAGAGTACTGAAGAGATACTATTTCTGAAATTTTCTCTTGGTATTGCTTCTTAATAGCTTGTTTTTTGTCAATGCATACATAAGTATTTATAGGGTTATGAATACACCTAGCATTAACTCTAAATACATGAACACCCAAGTACATGAATACCTAAGTACACGAATACATGTATTACTACTTTCAAGATGAACCTACACTTGTTGATCATGAATCTCCCAAAGACACAACACTTTGTTGAATTAAAGTTTATTATTCAACATGCGATGGTGTTTTTAGCCGCAAGAACTCCTTGCAGCTTGTAATTGGTTGCACTCCAATCGCAGGTATGATACTTGGAGCGATGTTTTGATTGGCATTTTCTGTTCTCAAACTCCAAATGAGAAAGACCTAGAAATTGAACAACAACTTAATGCCACTTGACATGCATCCTTAAAGCTCCACCTCATGAACCCCATGCCAGTGGATCCTTATGCAAGAAATGATCATGGTCATGGCCCCTAACGCGTGTTAAAGATAGTAACGAACAAAATGAAAAGTCCTAAGACGAGCAAAAGAAGAAACCCACATCACATATATATGGTTACTTAATCATTCATAGAGAAATTTAATAACCCACTTTCCAGATGTTGACGAGTCAGCTATGACAGGGGTGAGTTCCTAATTGTCTATAAGTTCACGCCAAATGGTAGCTTGATAATTTTCACCTTTTTAACAGGAAGAGGATCATCCTCTTACCTGGACAGTGAGATACAAGGTAACTACGTACTGGTTAGCCTCTGCATTGCTTTACCTTGATGAAGATCAGTAGGAGCATGATTAAGTTGTGGTGCATTTAGTTATCATATCGAGCAATATCATGCTCGATTCTAGTTTTAATCTGAAGCTTGGAAACTTGCATGGGATTAGCTCGGCTTATGGACCGTGAGCTAGGTCCCCACACAAGTGGGTTTGCTGCAACTTCAGGTTAATTATATGGCTCCAGAATATGTAGCCACAGGTAGAGCTAGCAAAGAGTGGGGTGCATATAGGTATGGGGTGGCTGCTCTAGAAATTGTTACAAGAAGAAAGGCACACTACAACAAATTTGAATTTTTGAGAATAGATTTTAATTTTGTCCCAAAAAAATAGGAAGTTTCGTTTTTGGGATTGAAATTCAAACAGTCTCAATTTTATTTTTTTAGCAACGTTTTTTTTGGGACGAAATTTTTCGTTCGGTTTCTTGGGACGAAATCTTTCCGTCCCAAAAAAAGAGTAGTTTTAGGGACCCATACGCCCGTCACAATATCCCCATTCGAACATGAAAATAACTGTTCGGACAACTCGGTATGTTTTTCGACGTGATCGAACAAAAGTGAAAATCTCGTTACGTAAATGTTTGTGTTCGTTCTTTAAAACATCAATTCGAAAGCAAGTGAATCTTAACAGGCGTCCCAAAAAATCTAATATCGTTCGAACAAAAGTGAAAATCTCGTTACGCAAATGTTCACGTTTGTTCTTAAAAACATCAGTTCGAAAGCAAGTGAATCTTTTGGAACATCGTTTCGCGTCCCGAAAAACCTAATACCGTTCGAATGGTATTTTCATCTACCATAATAAATGCACGTCCTGTCATCATCAATTTTTTTAATAAGCGTTCTAACACGTTCGAGCATTCATTGGATTATTACACCCTTTCGACCCTCATTTTCTTACATTTTCACAAACTCTCTTCACGTTTTCTCTCAATGTCGCATTTCCTCAGTGTAACTCATATTTCCTAGCCTTTACACACTACAACACTACAAGAAAAACAAGCAACAGCCACCAACTCCTCATGTATCGTCGCTGAAAAATCAGCCTTTAGTGACCAATAAAGGATTTGGTCACTAAAGATACAAAGCATGAATAACCGGCTACTTCTGTTACGAAAAGTAAAAGTATTGTTACTAAAAGTCAAAAATTAAATCCACTTTGGCGGTTCTCATTTAGCGCTACGCCTTCTTGCTCCCGCTGCCATTACCTTTGCCAGATTCTTCTCCCGCTGCAGTCACTCACTTTTTTCTTCTCCTCTCCCCTTTTTCTTTCTCTTTCTTTCTCTCTTTCATATTTCTCTCGAGTTCATTTCCCTTGCCGATTTGATTTTGAAACTTATCTGTGATTGGAACAGTACGAAGATTTTCCTTTGGTCTCTACCCCGAAGCAATCGCTGCCAAAATCCTTCCCGGTGTCAAGTATTTACATTGTGCAATTGCGGTTTTAGGGTTTCCTATCTAGTTTACTTGTTTATTCTTTCTTTTCGTAAATGACTTCTTCAAGATTTTCGATTTAGGCAGTGCTGATGTTTTGAATCGATATTGCCATCTTTAGATTAGAGTAGACACTTGTTCATGGGCCAACTAATTTGATTATCCTTTCGGTTGAAGAAAGAAGAAAATGATGGCAGTTCGTAACAAATCGGTGGCAAAGAGCCCCGAGGCTTTGCAGAGTCTCACTCAGACTCGGTATCGGCTCTGCAAGATGGTGTTCTGGCACAGCACTTGGTGGGAAAATCTTTGGAGTCTGAGGTTTGTTTCCTGTTTTTGCCGAGTGTTAATTTCTATGAACGTTTGGTTACTGCAATCTTTTCTAGGAAAGACAATTACCCCCAAAAAAAACTTTTCCTTTGATCTGTCTTTTGAGTCCTGATGTGCAATTACCAAACTGAGAAGACTCTGACACTAAAGTTATACGTTTTGAATTGGGTTTCGATTCATACCATTTATTCCTTTTCCCTTGTAATTTAGGCAACCTTCTGTGTATGAGCTAACTAGTCTATCGTGTTTTATATGTATTTGCCTGCAAATGATATTTTGAAAATGAGGGGAATATAAGCCTTACTTTTTGTACTGGGCTACAATTGTTTCTGTATTATTGCTTGGTTTGAGATGTTTTTCTATTGATAGCACCGTCTGTGTTTTCACATATGTTTGGAATATTCATTTCTCATCCGGCCAATTTAAGTGCTCTGTTTATTTTTGCTACTAAGATTGATACCTATGGTTATGAGTTATATTCTTTACAAGTCCTTGGCTAACAAGTTGGAAGGGGTAGGTGAAGCTACAAGGCGTGTTGTGTCCTTGCCCATTTTGACTTGATACAGTTGAGTCTAGTTTAGCCATTTAGTTAATGCTCCTTTTTAGCTGTTTAGTTAATGAGGTTTGTTTTCACATATGTTAATGCCAATACACATTGCAAATTATAGTAGCTTTACTGCAATCATTGCAAATTATAGTAGCTTTGGTTGTCAGAAACTGCTTGCTAATGCCAAATCTGATATGCTTTTATCTGCGTGGAATCCTCCACCTGAATGATGTGCCAGGTTGTTGCTTTGAGCTTGCATTATTCTTTCGTTTGTTGCAATCACTAGTTTCAGTTCTCATACTATTTTTTTTGTCTTTATATGACAAAAAAAAACAGAAGGGAATTTTATGAGCTCTCATAGTCCTTCAGTTTTACTCTGCAATATGTCTTCAATTTTGATTGTCGCTGTATGGTAATCCACCTTATTGAGAAAAGTTTGTGATGTGAACTAGACATACATCTTGGAATATTGTCGTCAGTTAACTTTCTCTCAACAATGTTACTTTTATGGGTGGAAGTGATGTTTGCCTTTCGTGGCTAAATCTTGTTTCGAAACCTTAACATCAGAAATGAACATGGCCAGAAGTGATGTTTATCATCTAGCAAGAATTAACTGGAGATCAGAGGTAAAATTCCTCGAGTCAATATCAAGATTCCCAGTTATTTGATTTGATAATTTGTTGTTGTTTCCTAAGCATAGTAATGTTGTCTGTGGTATCCACACCTTTTAAACAGGGCATGGTAACAAGCAAATTCTCATTCTCTTTGTTTTGATGGTGTGAGAAGATTAAACTTTGACTAGTCCAAGAGTTTTTTTTGTCATTCGTCTGCAAATGTCACTGCAGTATCAAAGAAAGCAGGTTGAGGAGATTTCCTGTGTGCGGAATTTATATTACTTCAGTAGGTGTTCCTTCTGGCTCGTTGGAGGTACAATGCAAACCTTTGGTTGTGATAATGTGCTATACTATTATGTATCTTTTTAGTTTTTGACTTTTGGCTTGGAGAAGTCTCATCTCTTTTGAAAAACTGAGTTGGTGGATAAGTGGGGATTGGATCATGCTTTATGGTTTAGTAGTCTCACCCAGCTCTCTGTTTGGATTGGTTTGACAGAGATGCCATGTCCCTTTCCCTATCTACAACACTCCTTGTGGATCATTGGATGCAGTACTGTACATTTGGTGGCATAGGCTGTCAAATGTTATTTTGAAATGTGTAAATAGTGGTAATCTTCTGTTCTTAACTTCTTTCCATCTATTTTTGTAGGACATTATAGGCAAACACATCTAGAACATTTACGTAACAACCAATTCATGCTCCAGGTTGTTGCTTATCTGAACTTTTCTGACTCATATGGTTTTTGTGGTCGTTTTCTTTGTCATTGCACTTTTTATGAATAGTTATCTCATGCTCCATGTTTGTTTTTTTCATGCTCCAGGCTGTTGCTGCCTTGGTTTTGAAGATCTATTACGTGGTGTTCAAGTAGAAGGTTGAAGATTCGAGAAAAAAAAGTAGAAGGTTGAAGAGGAGTTTTTTTTGTTAGGAGAGCAATTGATATTTTTGAATTTACAAGATCAGGTGCTCAAGGAGTTCAATATTATCAGATTATTCATCATATTTTCAAATGCAGCTTGACTTCAGATTTTGAGTAATTAATGTAAATCTGTAAAAACACTGAATTTGCATATATTATGAATATGGGTGATTTGGTAATGTACCTCTTGTACAGAAATGCATCACTCTGTTTTGTCAGTTTATTGGTATTCCACATATCGGCAGTGTTTTATTTCTCTTGAAAGAATCTTGAAATGAATCAACAAGTATAGCTCAATTAATGCAGAAAATAGGAAATTTCGGAAACAAAAAAATAGCTCGAAAATCTGCATTATATGATGCAGAAAGTACACAAATGGGTAGAACTCTTCAATTGCCTAGCGTGAACGTAAAAAAAATGAATTTACTAGAAGAAATGTCCATGGGTAAATACGAACCAATTGCAGCCAATATGGTCGTGGGCTAAACTCTTTTTCGACGAGCTACTCTCGTTGCGGCAGCTCCAGACTTTACTGAAATCAATGACGACGACTATTGCACTGTCGGGAGTGACCATTTCCAACGGAAAATGATTGTCTGCGCAAAGCAACTACGACCAGCTGTCGACGAAGGTTCAACGACCCTTTGTCGTGGCTGAAGAGCTCTTACGACGACTTATGTCATTTGTTCCTACGGAAATCACCATCGGCGATGACCCATTTTCTTGAAGTGCAAGTATGTTTCATAACACATTTTAACCTATGAAGCTTTATTTTTGTAGTTTTTATGCTTTGATTTTGTTTCACGTATTTTTATTTGAATATGCTATGAATCTCGAAAAATGAGTTCATGTTGTTAAATGTGTAAGTTTCTAGTTAATTTAGGGTTGTTTGTGAATGATTTTTACGTAAAAATGTAATTTTTTAGGGAGTTTGAAAATGGCCGAGTCGACTTGGTCATTTTCGTTTTCGAGTAACAATGTTCGAAAGTGTATATTTGGGCGTTCAAAAGAAATTTCTGAAACGCACCGTTTTAACCCTGCATCGAACGGTTGGCTAAAACATTGTGTTTAAGTTATATCGTTCGAATGTTTTGTACTACCGTTCGAATATTGTTACATTCCATTGTTTTAGATTTATCGTTCGATGTCTTCGTTCGATGGTTTCTATAATTTCCATTTGATATTTTGTTATCCATTTGAACAACTGCATAATTTACATTCGAACGATTGTATTATTCTACATTGGAACAATTAGTTATCCCTTCGAACAACTATATTAATTTCTGTTAGATGTTGTTATAACTCGTTCTAACGGTTGTTTTCTTTTCTGTTTTTTTTTCTAACAGATTAAGTGAAACTGCCAAAGCATTCCAGATCAGCTACTGCTTCTACTTCGGCATTGATAAGACATTGCATATGGATTTTGATGAGAAGCAAGCTGAGTGCCCTTAATCAAGTCGCTGCCTATAAGTCGTTGACTCATTCTTCCCACTGCTTGAGAGCATACGGTTTCATGATTGTTGAACTGTATGTGGTGGTGTACATTCATCTTGATCGATCAAGCCATCAATAAGGCAGGCAATTCACGTTCTAAATTTTGAGGGTCCAATGCGAGTCTTCTTACAAAGATGCATGTTCCTTTTATATGAAGTACCTACCCATCTGGGTTAATTTACAATTCGACTTTCGATATATATATATATATATATATATACACTATTGTCTTCAAAATTAATTAGGAAATGAACCCCCAAGGGCGATAGCTCAGTGGTTAGGAGAGACATACTCTTTGGGGCTCGACGTACTAAGTTCGAGTCTCAAGGGTGTGAAATAGATTTTCCTGTTGCTAGGCGAGTTCTTGACTCATCTGCTCCTTGGGTTGTGGGGTCGGTCCAGTGGACCGTGAATTGTACTTCAGGGTTAGGCCACACAGGTCCGATTTTGGGGGATTTCCACATTATCAAAAAAAAATTATGAAATGTTTCGAAGAAAGAAAAAACTAGAAAAAAAAAAAACATCTCTTGCATCCATCTCTCATTTTGACGGGGAAATCAAATTAACAGAGTACATGTCTAATCAAATTAATAGAGTACATGTCAAATTAATAAATGATATGATTAGGAAAGAATAATCTACCTTGAGTAAACCTAGAGCTCAGTCGGTACAAGTTGTTCAAGCTTGGTTGCTTGCCAGGCATCCTTGCAACACGCAATATCACCTTATCCCAGCAACATCAGTCGGTACAAGCTTGGTTGCTTGCCAGACATCTTGCTCAACTAATGGAACAAAATGAAATGTGTTAAAGCAAGATATTCTCATATAAACAATCAAAGAAAATAAATAGATCATCTCTTAACACCACATAAACAGAGGCAAAAAAAAAATATAAAGCACCACGTCTAAAGTACCATCAAAGGTAAATTACCAGTGAAATATCACACTAGAATCTTCAAGACATTATCACCGGGTTATACCTAAAAACAAATATGGAAACAAACATTTAAATCGATGTTCCCAAAACAAACGAACCCGTTGTAAAAAAAAGGCAAATCTAAACTTGATAAATCTACAGGCCCAACAACTCAGATCTAAATCTACACAAGCAAAATCCCCAAAACGTTGGGGATTGCTCTCAGGGTAGCCACTGGAAGGAACAGAGAAGCGAAGATGGAACGTAATGTTCAGGATTATTTTTGGAGAAGGTGGTTTTTTTCACGTGTTTTGGGTATTTTTTTCACCGGAGGTGGAGTGGTCTCAGGATAGCTAAGGTGGTGGAACAGAGAAGCAAAGAGAGAAGAGAAAAAGGGGAATAAAGAGATGACAAACAAGATAGACAGTCTCTTGAATATATTCAAATTAATAGCGCATAAACTCCCTGCCCTCACAGACATTTTGTTCCCCCATCAACGACGACTACTTACGACGATTCTGCAATTTATCATGATGGATTCCAGAGCCGTAGGCCATGACTTGGGAAGAGGCCTTGCTAAAATCATTGACCGCTCCAATTTCCAATCATTAGTGCACCGATTATAGTGGAATCCCTCTTACATATACCCACCACTAGGCCTGAAAGTCCGGTCCGGCTTCCTGCAGAGGTCCGGCTCCGTTTCAGGCACCGGTTCCGGAAAGAGGAGGTCCGCCTCTTCCAGGAACCGGAGCCGGAGGTAATTTTGGACCACTAACGGAAGCGTAACAGGAAACGGTATTTTCCGCCGGTTCGGCGGAAAATCCGGTTCCGGTTTTTTATTTTTTTCCCCTCAATTTAAAACGACGTCGTTTTAATTGTTTTTTTTTTAAAAAATATAACGTTTGCGTGGATCAAAACTCGCCGTTTTGATCCACGCAAAATTGCCCTAAGAAGCCCCTAACTCGTAAACCCTCTCATGTATTCCCCTCCCCCCCTCCCCCGAGCCTTGTCCCTGCCGCCGCCAGCCCCAGGTCACCGCTTCGTCGTCGTCTTCAATGCTGGTGGCCGAAACGGAGGCAGAGGAAGAACAACAAGAGGTTTGCATATCATGCACCACTTTCAATATCCTTGCTCCCATCTACAAGCGACTTGACCAACATGAACATGTCTCTTTTACTTTTACTGCGGCTGGTATACGACAATACCTCTGTTGAATCTGAGCTTCATTGGATCTACTTAATGTTTTTCAGGGTCTTCGCGAAAGCGACTTCAGGGGGTTCTGGATGACCAGGAACCAGGGGATTTTGGATTGTTTGCTCAATGAATCATCTTCCACTATTATTTGTCTCCAGGTGGGGTATCCACATGCTATATTGCTCTTCTTTTTGCCAGATTTTGTTTACAAAATAGACATGGCTTTTTCCACTGGACTAATTTAGGATCTTTTTCTTTCTTTTTTTGTCTGCTTTCGTGATGAGTTGGTATAGGAGTTTTGGGATGGAAATGAAGAACTTGTGCATATGTACAAGAAGAATCTCGGGGATGCAGGATATATTACCTTCGACCTTGCACGCCCCAACCACCGTGGAGATGGTATTTATTGGCTATTTACAACTGATCTGTTAGTGCAAATTCTCAATTGATTGACTTGTCCCGCACCATTTCACTAGATGCGATATCTAATAAATGTCTGTCAAAGTAGATTTTTTGGGGTTGTTATGGAGCCTTTCAGGGGAGAATGTTTGGTCTTTTTGAATTTGTTGATAACTTTGTTTACATTAACTACTAAAATTCTTATTAAGAGTTATCTGTCTAACAGATGGGATTGTTAGTATGGTTTAGGTGAGTTTTTGTGCACACATCTAGACTTCTAGTTCTTATTGTTGTATGCGTATAGATTGAGATTTTGTATTTGCTCTATGCAGGTTTTCTGACTGCAATACATACGAACTACTTAAGGGTTCTGAAGTATCAAGAGTTGCTTTCCAATGACATTGGAGACCGTGTTGCTCAACTGTTTCATGTTGAGTCAGTTGTCCCTTTTTTCAAAACCCAAAAGGAAGCATTCAACAAGAAATTCTTATTGTGAACACCCACTTGCTATTTCCTCATGATTCAAGTTTTTCTCTTGTAAGATTGCGTCAGGTTTGTGAGGTTTCCTTTAAGCCTTGAACTGATCTGCTCCTATAACATAAGTTCTGTAAATACGATGTGGTTCACTCATGGGTGTGTTTCCTGTGCGATGTCCCTCCCTTCCCTTAAATGGTTATATAGACAAACAAAAGCAACGGAGATATATGAGTTTTTGAATGTGCATATTGGTCTTTTGTTAGCTGCTGTCATATTGGAGTTTTTTATTTTACCGATGCAAGTTTTATGGCCTAGTTGACAAACACTTTTGCAATTGTCATGCAGCTAAGGAACCCCTGATTTGGGCTACTTCAAAACCATGATGTCTACCTACTGTCCAAATCTTCAGTAATGCACTGGTGGTCATTAACTGACAATTTGTCTGAAATCCTCAATTTTTCAGGACATGTAGCACCTACTGAGTTATTATTTCAACTTTTGCACTGAGGTCATCATTAGCTTTTGTTATGCTTGTGTTGGTTGCTCTATTGCATCCGTGCCTATTATCCATGTGGACTTTCTTTTTCATCTTTGACTGGAGAATTCATTGCATGTATTGTAATATTTTGTTATTTCAAATTTGATTTGGGATTTATTTAATACGACATGCAATTGTAATATTTTGTTATTTCAAATTTGATTTGGGATTTATTTAATATGAGATTTTGTGAATTGCATGTTTTTATATTTATTTTTACACTTGTTTGTCAATTACATATTTTAGGACTTTATTTGTGAATTGTGATGAATGAGCAAGATTTTTTTTATTGAAAAAAATGTTTAAATGGGCCGAAAAATATGGACCAAAAAGTTGTCGGAATTCCGCTATCCGCTTCCGCTAAGTCCGCTAAAAGTCGGAAGCGAAAGCGGACTCTATTTTGGTCATCCGCTAGTTAGCGGACCGGATGTCGGAATGTCAAATTCCACTTCCGACTAGTCCGCTATTCACCCCTACCCACCACCGAATTCGACAAGATTGTCAAGGTGAAAATTATTTTGATTTTTCTGACCAAAAGTTTCCACTGGATTCAGTTCGTGGTGTGAAAGTTTTGTTGCGACGAAGTGTCTAATTCTTGTCGGTAAAGGGGTTTTATTTCAACGACATCAAATTTGTAACCTTAGTTGTCGTCGCCTAACAGAGTGTTTGTTGTAGTGTCTCTTGCAAAGGCATTTATTGTTTCGAGAAATAATTTTACAAATCTGTATGAAATTATGTTTTCTGGAGACATAATTGTACAACTATATTTGGAAGATAGTCTTAGATTAGAATTTTTTTAGTTTCAATTTTGAATTTTGAAAAATAGAACTAGAAACTAGGTGTTGGTATTTGCAAATCAAAATTTTGTCGTTGATGAAAAAAGATAGATGATTTGAATAAATTTTTTATGTTTATTGTAATGCCCCTCCAAGATAAATTTTTTTAAAATTAAATTAAAATAAATAGATTACTGAAATTGAGTTCAATAGTTTTATTTAAAAAAAATTATTTTTTATTTTTTTAATATTTATAGTAATTTTATCTTGAATGGGCATTTCGGTCATTTTGCATATTTTTCTGTCCGACTTAATTGCAATTTGGACGGAGTGTACTTTAAAGATTTTCAAAAGATAATTATGGTTTTGATGGTTGAGGAGGTGAGATTATTAATTTTATCATATAGTTATGAAGCAAACTATGACTTTTTCCTTTAATTTTTATAATTATTTTATTAGGCTAAAATTTTGACATGCAAACAACATAGGCCAAAATTTTAAAACTTCTGTTTGGTTAACTGAGCTTTCAAACTGCTTTTATATTTTGAGTTTGTAGGTTTAAACCATTAATTCCACCCCGTGCTAGGGTGGCCGCTCTATGGGTTTGGAAGCACGCAGATCCACCCTTTGGCGACGGCACCCTTTGCGAGATGGGGATTATGTTTGACATGAATTTTAAATCCAAAAAGCGGAGCCAAAACCGGTTCCCAAATATGTATTGACAAGGACAATAGGACGGAGTTTCTTGAATTAACATATTATATATTGATACTAAAAAAAACGAACAAAATAATATATATTTGGAAGATACTTAATTTGGACCGAAAAATAATATATAATTTTTTTCACAAACAGAGTAGCAATTGCCAATTAGGTACTCTTGGAACTTGGAAGGATTCCGTATTGGAGAAGATATCAACCAAAAAAAAATCACAACAGAAAAATGGAATTATCCCCGCCACATGATGAACCCACTATGGATAGTGTCTCTCGAATGTACAGTACGAGGATGTTCGGTTAGAGTGAATTTTAAGAATTTTTAGGTGAGGTTAATTTTATTGGTATGCGTGTTGTAATTATTTGTATGTGGTGTTAAAAATGATGTTTGGTTGTCAAAAATTTTGTATTCTGAGAATTCTAAAGAATCTTGAGGATTCAAACAAACCGGACACATACTATATCATGATTTTCAATACAGATCAATTGACTAAACAACTTTTCAAAGTAAATATTTAGGCAAATTAGGGAGGCATATTCTTATCCAATGAGAACATTTCATTTTCTTTTCCACGAAATAAAGGCACAATTTTCTTTCAAATAACATACACAAGTCATGATATGCCTGATCAGCTGTTATTTATTATTGGGAAGAGCTAACTCGATCCAATTATTTACTATTAGCTACTGAATCGCAGCTTACAGAAACGATATTCCACCATTTTTTAATAAGAAGTGCTAATTACAAATTCAAGCTTTCCTTTCAAACGTAACGGGAAGCACACTTCCATCCAAGGCCAACAGCCTCTTCCCATTCTCCACCAAACCACCAGCGGTCCCGCAGATAAACCTGCAAATGGGACAGACATCCGTAGGACACCATTGAATCTCATAGATACCGTCTCCGGCTGCAGACGCAGCGATCCGGAAGTAATTACCAGTGCTTAGCCGGCTTTGGTCTTCTCCAGTGATGATGAGTCTCCTGTTTGTCTCCGGGTCAGTCTCGCCCACCTTCCATGCAGTCGACTGCGCACAAATTGTGGATGCTGAGAATACGACCCTGAAGTCGTTGTTCTCCCTTATCACTGTCTCGTTCTCGTCGAAAGGCGTGAAGATGACCGGGAAGCCGTCCAACCCCGAGACGTTCTCCTGCCCAACGTAGAATGGGCACGAGCCGTTTCGATCAATCAAGGTGAAACGACCGCCGTTGTCAGTAATAGCAGGATTGATGTAGTATTCTACACCACGTTGAAGAGGACGTCCCGCACTGTCGAGCACAGGAGCGGGGGAGGACGATGGCTGGGCTACTGCTGAAATGGCCATGACTAACCATATGCAGCTAAAACTTCCGATCAATCCCATCAACTTCATCTCTAGTATTCTCGCACAACAAATGAACTTGTTAAGGAAACAAATATTTCTGAGCTAGCTTCTAAAGTTTAACTTGTGTTTGTATTTGGTGTTTGCTCTATGGCCATGGAGTGGTATTTATAGATATGGTACCGTGGTTACGTTGCAGATCATTGAGAAGTAACGTGCATGGAAGAGTCGTCGTGCATAAAAGTCCATGGGAGTACTTATCAGATTAAGAATTACGTGCAGCTTGCGTGTGCAATTAATTCTAATAACACGGTAGGAGCCAAGACTTTTGTTGCAACCTGCATGTGTAAGGCGGTGGTTCAACAAAGTTATGGGTAGCAAATTTGTCTTTGCAGTTTGAAGATATCAAGCCCCCAGGCCCCAGCAATCCACGAGAGTTTTTCTACTTCGAATAAATACAGCTGGGCTAACTCATGTGTTAGAAGCTTGGAATATTAGTTCCCACTCCCCAGGTTACCCATTCACACCTATGTTGAAGAAAATTGTCAAAAGAACGAAAAAAAAGTTGCTCCCAAGTCATCACAGCAGTTTTTCTTTCCTTAAAACGATATTTTTCCATACTAATTTATCGCAAGATTGATGCAAATTCGTTGAAGATAGATTAGAACCTGGATTCTTGCGATCCACACATTCAACTACGTACGTCGCACAATTAATCATACCGATTTAATCTTTTTGACAAATCAACCGTTAGATCTTCACTGAAGCTTAAATTATCAAGATTTAACTATTCAATCCAAAGACCAAAAATATAAGGTTCAGATCCTCTCTCCTAGAACCCATGCCAATCACGTGCACGTATGGGACGCACCATAGCTTCCACACATTGCGTTATAGCAAATGCATGTGTAAAGTCTCGACTAATAAATACATTATCACATTATGGGATATTCTCACACGTACGTTACGCTATAGTAAATGCATGTGTAAAGTCTAAATGCATCTCTGGCACCTTTGGGATTGAATTTAACGTACACGGTACAGTACCTATCATATATCTCTGTTATCCAGAAATTAATGATGATTGTCATAACCCCTAATGTCAAAGATTGAAAAAGAAGACAGAAAAGTATGTTCCCGGAGCAAAAGAAGAAACCCATCTCACATATGGTTTACCATTTATAGAGATTTTTTTTTTATCACTTTCCAGATGTTAACCAGTCGGCTAGCTATTACGGATGTCCTTTAGATATACTATTTCTATCTTATCTTGGGCAGCTGGCTGTTTCAGGGAATATTAATTGCATTTTATATCAGGATTGAGAAGCATTTCAGCAGAAAACTTTATGCTTCTCCCAAGGGATACATTTGAATGCTTCATGCTAATTATTAATCTCCTCCTTGTATTTCTTTGACACATAATTCGAGACATTAGAAAAAGCCACAACTATGAAAACCCCTCGTGTTGTCAAGATAGTGCTCTATCATCCCCAAATTCAGCGTCCTTCAAACTGCAGAACGCCCGAATTTCCCCTAACATTTTGTGAGCCTCCGTACGATGCAGTGTGAACGGATTCAAGAATCGAAATTTCTGAACTGGGAAGGGAAAAGTCAAATAATTTAAAAAAAAATTAACGACTAATTTTATGCATAGAAAGCACAACGAAAATTACAACCTAAAAAAAACTATAAGAAAGACCTAAAGGGTCAGCGGCGAGTTTAGGAACCAACAGTAAATTGGCTATAATGAGGGACACAAGAACCTCAGTTGTGGCGGGCACAAAACCCGAAACGAGAAGAACCGAGGGTCTTTGAAAACACGAAAAACCCGTGAAAAATGAACTCAAAAACTCATTGAAAGGAAAAAATCACCGCACATGATAGTAGCTACTGACGCTGAAAGATCGAAGACGTTGGCGTCGGTCTTGTTCCCTTAGAACACTAATCATGCAATTCCAACTGTAATTACAAACAACATAGAAACAAATAAAAAAAATTAAGTATGTCTTACACAAAAAGAGAAGCCCAAACCGACAAAAGTTTAACATAAACCACGAAAAAGACCTTAGAAAGGCTGGCAAGAACTTGACCGGAGTGGTTGGCAGCATGCAGTACCTATCTATCATGAAATTGGAAACCCTGCATATATATTGTGATATATATGTTATATATTGATAGGAGGGTAATCTGTCATGTAATATAGTTTGACTATTCGGACGAAGTATCTCCGAGTAATATTGAAGACTCCCTTTTAGTCCAATGAGAATGAATCAATGCTTTCACTTTCGATATTATATATACAATTCCTTCTCTACTCTTGTCTTTGCATTTCTAATTTCTGTGTTATGAATTTTCTGTATTCTTATTTTCAACAAAGCTTAACAATAAAAATTGGAGTATTATAGTGACGCAGCAAAACGTCGCCGTAAGTTGAAAAATAGTAGCTACAATAAATAGGGGACCACTAGAGGCACAGGCGACTGCCGAAGGCCCCCAAAATAGGAAGACCCAACTTCTTATTTTAGTTAATATCTAGAGGCCCCCAATTTATGTTCAACATTTTAACTTACAAAAGAAAAAATAAGTCTCAAAATCAGCTCCTTTTAACTTTTTGAAATTCTCATTGGAGGCAAAGAACACGTAATTCTCTTCACTAACTTTTCCTTATTTTTCTATCCCGAAAGCAGTATTCTTTAGCTAACTTCTCAACTGTTGATTTAAAATATATTATTTGGTGCTATTATTCTAACCTTTGAACTTTAAAACTTTACACTTTACACTTTACTTTTCTACTTTTTATTTTATATTTGTTGTAATTATCATTAGTTTATTGGAGAAAATTAAAAATTTGAGATTAAGTTGAATATTGTATAGTTTTATATTAAATTTTTTATTGTGTTTATTGTAGTTATCATTTTTCTGTTTATTATAATTTTGAGATATGTAATATGTCTAATAGAAAATACGAATTGGATATGAAAAATTAAAAAATTAATTCAATTTGAAAAATAAGCTATTGAATACAAAGTTTTGATAAGTAATTAGCATCTCAAAAAGGCAAGAAGAAGAATTTTTAATTAAAATTCATTGATATTTTATATTTTAATATAATAATTTATAATTTATTACAAAACGCCTCTTTTTTATGAGTTCGCCTGAGACTCCAATTAACTTAGAGACGGCCCTGGCGACCACAAAACACCGTTGAACGTCCGTAGCTTCGACGCCTCTTCTCTACCCACAGCCATTCGTGTCACCCTCCCGTGCCTTCCAAAGCCACCAAACTCGCTTTTCACTCTAAAGCCATGGATTTCAATCCATGAAAAAAACTTGGGATTCACTATCAGGTTACCGTACAAGCAAAAAAAAAGATTGAGAAAGTTATCAAATCAGCGAATAGATAGAGAGAAAAAAAAAAAAGAGAGAAAGTTATCAAATTAGCGAATAGATAGAGAGAGGGTGAGGTAGTGGCGGAACCAGGACCCAATTTGAAGGAGGGCGAACTCCTATGGCAAAATGACAGAAAAAAAATTGCTATGTAATGCAAAAAGTGTCGTAGAGTTAAAATATCAAAAATTAGGACTAAAAATATAAAAAAATATTGAATACATTTACCGTACTATTTGTTGAGACTAAGAGATGACAATTGGATTCTACGGGTCTGCATCTTCAGAAAACGTTGCAAAATAACTTCGTTTTCAATAGTTTCAAAATTTTCCCTCTCGATATATACTACCTTGCTATCATTTATCCACTTATCTCTCGTCTTATTACGCAACTCAGTCTTAAAAATCTTCGTCAAAGAGAACATTATCTCAACTGTTGCAGGCGTAACTGGTAAGGCCAATGTCGACTCAATAAGGAGATAAACTAATGGAAATAGTGTATTTTTTCTTATATCAACCATCTTCACAGCAAGACTTCTAATATCTTGAAGACTAGAAAAAACTTCATTATTTTTCACATCATGAATGTAGGTGTGAAGTTAATCTCTAAGTATAATACGATCAACCGCTGAGAAATCTTTTGGATAAACTTCAGCAAAGAAATAACTTAGCATGATCAAACGCTGAGAATGACGAGGTATCTAGAGTTTTTGACCCGATTAATCTTTAGGCTTGTGCAGTCCTCCCATTCCACACAAACTGAGTAATTTATTAGCCATAGCCCTTAAAGGTGGAGACAAATGATTGGTAGGATCTAAAAGGTTTTAAACTTGAAATATTGAAGTACACTCCCAAACAATGGCGGAACGAAGAGGGCAATAAGGGGCCACCGCCCCGATTGGCTCAGCCCCCAAAAAAAATTAATATGTATTTTACCCCAGGACCCCCCTTGGCCCACCAAAAACAGAGCCCAACCCGTTTTAAAAAAATAATAAAATAAAAATTAAACTAGGGCATGTTTTAATTCTCCCCTCATCACTCTCTTCTCGCACGACCACCCTCTCCGCCTCTCTCTCTCAGCTCACTCCCTCTCCTCTCAGGTCCTCCACGTCCGTCGTCGAACTGTCGATTACCAAAACGCCTCTCTCTCCGCTGCCCTTACCTCTGAAAGTCTCCAACAGTCTCCGATCCTATCCGCGTAATTACACTGGAAAACTAAGGCGTCATTTTTCGTTTTCCTTATTCTTTTTAGTTTCACTAGTTTAGATTCTCGCTTGTCATACATCGAATAATTGCGAAACGACACTGTGTCTGAAACTTTTTTTGCGTGCTTTCTTCAAGAGCTAAAGTTTAGCAAATTCTACCTTAGTTCTAAGAACTATGAGGAGTGAGTAACGTCGAAAAATTCTAGCTTTTCATTAAGTTTGTTAGTCTTAGGTCTGGCATTATGGAATTTGGATTGAGAGCATTTCACAGTTGTATGAAATAATATCGTAATCTTTTCATTAACAAGTGAATGGTTTATATATACATCAAAATGAATCAACGCAAGAATAAAACTATCTAACCAACATACCTAACTTATAACAGGTTTAACAACTTCTGTTATTATCTATTAGTCCTACTTGGGCAGAAAGAGAGACAGTGTGTGAAAACCCGGTCTTTAGAAAAAAAAAAGAGAAGAAAACATTGTTTTTGCAAGGCTGGGATTCGAACCCAGGCAATAAAGGAGGAGAGAGGGCGCTCATGACCACTGAGGCACCTTTGTTGTTTTTCCTTATATGGTGAAGTTTTATTTTATTTAAACACGTTTTGCCCGAATTGAATTTTTAAGTAAAACGGTGTGTTTTGATCTTCTTCTTCCCCAAACTTTAGAATCTCGATTTTTATGCCCTAGCCGCCGTTTTCAACCCTTCAGTTTCTCTCTCATCAATTTCCTTTCTCTCTCTTCAATTTCACATCAGTTTTAGCACCTTTTCGACTGATTTTCGTGGCCTTTCAACTCCATTGTTAGGATCTTAACGTTTTCCCAATAAATCAAGTGATTTATGGTGGTTAATGGAGGATTTCGAAAGGGCAACCATTTTGGGTTGTTACACTTTGATTCGCCCTATAAAAGGGGACCTTCTACTCAGAGATTATTCACACCTCTCAATTTCGACATCAGTCATTTTTGAGATCCATCTCTCTTTCTCTAGGTCAATTTCGGCCATTGTTGAGTTTCTCGATTTTCTTCGGTTCTTTTGGGTCACTGCAATACGTGGATTCTAGGGTGGTTCGATTGTTGAAGAAAATCTGGTAAGCGGAGCTACTATATTGTTTTCTTTAAAAATTATGAACACGTTTTCATAAAAGATTTTGTGGAAAATATTTTATTGCAAGTTTATGTTATTCTGAAAACAAATGTGGAATTTTAAAAGACATACTGAGATTGTTTATATGACTGTTTTGAATTATTTATCAAAGATTCTGTATTCTGCTGAACATCATTTCTGATTTTAAATCTGAGTTCTGATATTATATATTATATTGTTTTCAAACTCTGAGGCGATGTTCTGATTACTGATTACTACTGCTGAGATTGTTTATATGAATGTTCTGAATTATTTTTCAAAGATTCTGTATTCTGCTTAAACATCATTTCTGATTTTAAATCTGAGTTTTGATATTATATATCATACTGTTTTCAAACCCCGAGGCGATGTTCTGATTACTGATTACTGTTGTTGTTGGTACCAACTCATTACTGATTACTGGTGCGCCCATTCTTCGGATTGGTTTCTGTGTGGGTTTCTCCCTAGTGCACACTTAGCGTACGCGGCTAAGTCTTAGTAGGACAAACTCCACTTTCTGTTGGCTTAATTCGGTTTGGCCGCCGGTTAAGTCGTTGCACAACCCTGCCACAGGGGTCAATGTGGCTTACTGTTGATGTCAAGGGGATTTTCTGAAAAATCTATTTTATTTTCTGAGTTTTCCGATCACTGAATTAAGTATTATTTTCAAAGAAAAGAATATATGTTTTTATTCTCTGCTTACTGAGTTGTCGAACTCACTCCGTTTTATTTTTCTTATTTTCAGAGATTGCTCAGAGATTGAGCCTAGAGAGCATGTGGGCGGGATAGATGAGAGCATCATTATGGATTTTAATTTGTTCAAGTTTCTGTTTTGAAAACAATATCTTTATAATTTGTTTTGTTTCGAATAAATGAGATAAATTTCTTTTGTTTATTTATGCTAATTTTTGGGGCGTGACACAGTGTAAGACCCCGAAGAAACCTTGCTTGGACAAGGCATGATTTTATGTTAAGAAAATGCATATATAATTATTTTTAATTTCTACAATATGATGTTATGATTTTAAATGCTATGGATGAGATTTTAAATCTATAGTAACTAATTTCATGTTGCTAGATTAATTGTATAATTTCCTTCAATATTCTTGATTTTAATTTTTGAAGGATTTTCTTATGAATGATTTTAGATTATTAAGACTTGCATGTTGGGCTTAGAAACCTCAAACAATGGGCTGACATTGGGCTACCCATGTATGGCCGGTTATTAGATGTATTTGGGCCTTGAAGTTATGACATATGGGCTGCCCAAGTACATGTGATGATGGGCCCTTGAAGTGAGATATTGGGCTGCCATGAGGCTTATAACATGTGGTGTATATTGGGCTTTTATGGCATGCTAATGGGCTGCCAAAGTAAACATGGTAATGGGCCTAGTAATGGTGCTATTGGGCCTTAAGAAAATTGGACATTGGGCCCAAGTCCTTAGACTTATGAATTGGGCTTTAGGTGGTAATGTTGGGCCTTGGATTAAGGATTTATTGGACTGCCCAATGGGCCTTGAAGTCAAGTTATAATATGAGATTAGTATTGCTAAACTTCATTTATTTTACTAAGTAAACTAGGTAGTTGGAATTCAACCAAGTTAACTAAATGGGGAACAAGCTTCAAACTAGAAGTTGGAATTATGTGGAGAGGGGAGATACACGTGAATGACAATTAGGGTTTGAATTTTGTGGTGCAAAAGTGTTATACTAGAAAGGCAATGGAGACATGAGGGAGACAAGAAATGGAAAAGCTGAAAAATGACATAGAAGAGGAAAGAAATGGTCATAGCCGAAAATCATGGCTAGATGCATGACCATTTGCCTCACACGCCTATACCCTTTTCCCCCCTTCACATGAGCTCATTTAGGTCACCTTGGTCGACCAACACTAAGCCTAGAAGAGAGGAACCAAAAACCAAGGAGAAGAGAGAAACCGAATACCCAAAGGAGAGAAATCAAGGGGAGGCCAAAACCCTTGAACCAAAGGCTGAGATTTGAGCTTGGGTCAAGGGGATTTTGTGTAAAGGGAAGAAGGAGGACAAGGAAGAAGAACAAAGGAAAAGAAAGGAGAAGAAGAAGTGAAGGGAAAGAGGTATTTTGCAAAGGAAAGAGAGAAAAAGGGCCAAAGGAGCACTAAGGTAAAAAACTCTCTTGATGGCCGAACTCTTGTGTATAGATCTAGGGTTTTAGTTGTTTCATGCATGGATATGTTGAGATCTGGATGATTAAGAGTCTTAGGTTGTTTAGTAGGTGAAAGAGAGGAGAAGTTTGCAAGGAACAAGGAGAAGGAGCAAAGAACAACAAGGTAAGCATGGATCTTGCATCTCTATGTTGGCCGAACCATATGGGGTTGGATATTGAGTTTTTGTTTTCTATTTTAGTTGGACTTTGAACATGGGTATGTGCAAGTGATAGATCTGGACATACATGCTTTAGATCTAAGTTTTAAATGTTGGAAAAATGCAAAGAATAGACAATGTATACTAGATGAAGTTAGATCTAACCTAGGTTGTGATTTGTTGAATGAAAGTTGAATATTTTCTTAGATCTAGGGCTGTTGATGTGTCTAATGTATAAATCTAGTCATGAGGATATTAATGATGAATATATGAAATTGATATATGCAAGATAGGTGATAAAATGCAAGGATGAGCAACGTATGTTAGAAAAAAGGGGTTAGACTTAGCCTAGGTTGTGCTTGGCCGAATGGTATGGTTGTTTTTCCTTTAGATCTTGTGTTGTTGAGGTCTCTAAATGATAGATCTAGAGTTGGTGGTTGTATATGATGAAAATATGGAATTAATACATGCAAGACGGGTCATGAATGCAAAGGAGATGTATATTATAATTTTAGCATGAAAAATGTGGGATTTTGATGTATAGCCGAACCATGTATGCTTAGGTTTTCATGAGTGAATTGTATATGCTTAGATCTGGACATTGGCTATGTTGTGTACAAGATTTATGACCTAATGTATGGTAGATGAGTGCTATGTGTAAAGAATGCATGCAAGGTGATAGAACCAAAGAAAACCTAGTGGTGTTGTGATATTTTGAGTTGGCCGAATATTGCTATGAGTATGATGTATTGTGTTGGTGCTTTGAATTATAGATCCTAGGTTGTGAAATTGTTGAATGGAGGATGGGATCACCATTGGAGTAAAAGTTGTGATTATTTGGTGCATAATGGTAGTGGCCGAATGTTAGTAATAATGAAACCCTAAGTACCATTTATGATTTATGGATTTTCGTTATTGTGATGGATAAGGAAATTAGAGTTTAGGCTAGTGGGAATAAATATTGAAGAACCATGACCTTTTGATAAAATATTATTGGGAACCCTAGTTAAGTTTTAATCATAGTTGGATATAAGGTTTTAATGGAGTACGTGTGGGTTAATTCGGTGATGGTGTCGACGCATCTAACTAAAACCCGAGAGTTTACATTTTTCCCACTTTGACTAAGTGTTGGAAGTGTCGACACCTTGAGTGATGGTGTCGACACATCTAACTAAAAGTGTTGTAAGTGTCGACACCTTGAGTGATGGTGTCGACACATATAACTACATTCCGAAATTTTATCGGATTGAAATATGTGAGGTGGAATTTATGTAACCCTAATCTATTAATTGATTAAAACCCTAATCGGGAATAGAGGTGTAAATATTTTGTAACATGGTTAATAATTAAATAACCTAAGTTTAGATAATATTAGAGGAGTAAATAAAATACTTTAATTGATTAAAAGAATATCGGTGATTATATGTATAGTATATATTTAATAATTATGTGTTATTTCTTAAAGACTAAGAAATATCTGAACCGCTTGTAGGCGATCTACGTGTTTTATACACTATCAAGGAGGACCGAGTGTAAGTGGATACTGTAAGTGGACAGTAAGTGGTTCTTTTCAAAACTGGAATGACACACTGCATCATTTCATGAACAAACATGAGATTTGATCAAGCATGACATGACATGTGCATTGCATGAATTTTTCTAAAGAGAATATTTATGCAATGATTTTATGGAAATTATGAAATGTTTTATGAAACGATAAGATAAGTCACGGGGCACTGGTCGGTACCGTACCATCAAGATGGACTCCCATACCGAAGGACAATTGTGAGAAGGATGGGTGAATCCACGAGGCGGTGCAACCCACACTGAAGGACATTGAGAAGGTGTGGTGCCTCCAAGGGTCATGTCTAGCCACTGAAGGACAAATGAGAGAAGGTGCGCTAGCTTGACCGAATGTAAGGTCTCCAAGGGAAATCGGAGACGGTTCCAAAGGGAACGCACAACCCTGACTTCAGGGGTTAAATGGAGCGAGCCCACAAGTAAGAGATATGAAATGATTATGAAAAGGCCAATAGTGGCACAAGTATGAATAAGAAATTCTCAAGGGCCTGAGGCCGAAATTAAGCAAGAGCATGTACATATCCATGACATGCATGTGCATCACTCATCAAGTTTATTCTCTTTCATGATTAAGCAAGCATAAGTCAAGAGCATGTTTCAAGTTATGTTTTTCCCTTACTGAGTCTTTTTGACTCACGTGTTTTTAAAATTGTGTCATTCCAGATGCCACAGGTGAAGAGAGTCAGGAGGAATACCTGATTTAGAAGTTCCCGGATGATATTCTTATTTTATGTATAGTGACCTGATCGATGAGAACCGTCACTAATTGAATTCTAAACTTATATGTGTTTTGTATGAGAACTTAATGAGAACCCTGATTATGTTCGATTAAGCTCGAATCCCTCGTGGTCTTGTATGTTTCCGCCGTAAGCAAGTAAGTAAGAACGCTGGAACTATCTGGAGATAGTTCGCGGCTGTCACGTTTCCTGCGGGGTGCCGTTCGGGGCGTGACAGACAGAGCTAAGACACTGTGTTACTATCTATTAGTCCTACTCAAGGTCATCAAGTCCGAGAAAGAACACAAGTTTACTATCACTATGGAAAGAAACGAAGAAATCGCCGATGTCTTTGATGGAGTTAAGTTCAATTGGATTTTGTACTGTCTCCCTTTGTCTCTCTTTCTAAAAATAGGTTTCAACAAATGGTTTTCGGAAGCAAAAGCTTTTGGTTTTCAGCACGGAGTGATTACAGATACTTTAGAAATAGACATGTAGATTTTTCTTCGAAGACTATTGAAAGAACATGTGATTATGTAAGGAAATAAATACAAAAAATACTATGGAATGAAGCAGCTAAGACAAGTGCTTGGGAGGGGCTTATGAACTAAATGAGTGCCTCTTTGGGGAGAGAGAGAGATGGGAGAATCAGAAGGGCTTTAGCGTGAGAAATATACACGTCGATAAGTGCATAGAGAGAGTATGTGTGCCTTGTGCACGTGAGCGAAGTGGAGGACCACCATAGCGGATTTCAATGACTTTTTTTTGTCGGAATACAGGTAAACGTTAAAGCTGGTTATGTGCCGACCATGCCAATTAGCAGATGACACGTGCATGTGTCCCAGTAGCCCTTAACCCAGCCAAACGTTGGTTCAACAAATTGGGTTCAAAACCTAGTTTGAACCTCAGAACCAATACCTGAACCCACAACCAAACAAGCCCTAAATGTCCTAAACTGAAGGTAATTTGGTTGTTTTTGAAATAAAAGTTCAAAATGTGAACGATTTTGAAGTAGAGGTGTAGGAAGTCTGCTGATGGTATGAATGGCAGCAAGTATGCAATCACTCCAAAATTGGATAGGTAGATGAGCTTGAAAACGTAATGACTGGGCTACATTTAGAATATGTTGGTGTTTTCTCAACAATAGAATTTTGATAAGGTGTATATACACAACTCTTTTGATGTAAAATTCTTTTTTGATTGAAAAAATCATGCATATCAAATTTTAATCCCTAATCAGAACGTAAGGTCTTAACAGTGGTGCTAAACTGGTTTTCAACCATGTGACAGAAGCTTTGAACACATGTTCTGGTATCTGATTTAGCTTTAAGGAGGTATATTCAGGTACAACGTGAAAAATCATCAACGATGATTAGAAAATATCGAAAACCATCATGAGATAGAACTAGAAAAGGTCCCCAAATATCACAGTGTATGAGCTGAAAGATATATGCAGATTGAGAAGTACTAGCTTGAACTGGTAGCTTTTATGTTTATTCAAATGGCAGATAGAACAATAAGATGGAGTCTGTAATATGTGAGAAGATTGACTAGGTAAAGCATGCTTTATTAATTGTAATCGAGAGTCAGATAAATGGCCCAATCTACAATGCCTTCGAAAACTAGGTTTGTATGAACTCTAATTACACAAAACAGAAGAAGTAGTTGAACTAAAATCAAGTAAAGCATCTGTTGTCTACAGTAAATGATATAGGCCCTCAAAGATTTTAGAACTTCAATCGTCCTCCATTGCATATGGTCCTGGATATAACAATGATCAATGAGGAAAATTAAGGAACAAGAGATTTCAGATGTTAACCTACTAGCAGATATGAGATTAACAGAAAACTGAGGGATGTAAAGAACATTGGTTAAAACAAGACTCGATTGGATGTTGACAGTACCAATATGAGTTGCAAAAATATGTTGATTATTTGGTAATTTGATTTTTACATGGACTGTAGAAATAATTTTGGTTAAAAGATGAAGAGAACCGACCATATGGTCAGTAGCCCCAGTGTCAAGAATCCATGAATTTGAGGAATTTTGACACTGAGTGATATGGAAGAAATGGGAGAAGTTGGATCTGAATGAACAGATGAAATACCCAAAAAATTAAGAACAGGAGAAGAGGAAGTAGATTGATCAGATGGAGAAGAGACATGGTTAACATAAGGAGAATTGGAGGTCGAGAAGGATTGATTCTGAAGAGAAGATATGAGAGTCTGACACTATTCTTGAATTGCAGATAACCCGGGCAATGGACTATGTTCTTGATCAAGACTAATAATTATGAACTGAAATAGGTTTGCTCTTGGTGAACTTGAAGCCAGGGGAAAGCCATGTAAACGGTAGCACTTGTCCACCATATGGCTAGTTTTACCACAGTGTGTGCAGATTGGTTTGGACTTTCCTCCAGATCCTCTTGCAATATCAATTTTTAAGGCCATCACAGCTGAGTCTGCTGTGGAAATTAGGTTAGTGCCAAGTTGTTCTTCTTCTTGGATGATGAGGGAGATGACTTTGTTAATGCTTGGAAGTGGATCAGATAATAGAATCTGTCCTCTAGCATGAGAATACTTGTCATTCAATCCCATTAAGAACTGGAGAATGAATTCCCGTTCTTGGCCAGCAATAATGGACTTGGTTGCCTTGCATTCATAACCACAAACACATGCATCAGTAGGGCAATAGGCTTGTAGCTTGTCCCAATACATCTTGAGCTTTGTAAAATAGTTGCTGACAGAAGCACTGTCCTGAGTGAGTGTAGCAAATTTCTTACGCCCATGAAAAATTCACGGTCCATTCGATTGTGTGAATCTCTCACGTAGCACATTCCAAACATTTTTGGCAGAATCAATGTACATCACATAGGCTGCAACGTCTTTTAAAATCGAATTCATCAACCAAGATGGGACAATCATGTCACACCGAATCCAATAGAAATAAGAAGCATTGTCTGGATCGGGTTTGAGAATGGATCCATCAACAAAGCCTAACTTATTTTTCATTGTAAGAGCCATGAGCATTAAGCGACTCCATGTGGAGTAATTTTGTGCTCCGTGAAGAGACTAAGATACCAGAATCGCACCAGGATTCTCGGCATGGTGAAGATACAGTGAATTAGATGGAGATTCATCCATGGATTTAGAGAATGGAGATCATTGATTGGAGTGTACTGGAAGAGGTTGAGATGAAGGAGGTTGAATCGGAGGAATCTGATCATCAGGTTCTTTCGAGGAAGACATAATTTGTTTTCAAGCTGAAAAACATGGAACAAAATTTTCAATCGTGCAAAAGCTTTAAGAATTGCTCTGATAACATTTCACAGTTGTATGAAATAATATCTTAATCTTTTCATTAACCAGTGAATGGTTTATATATACATCAAAATGAATCAACGCAATAATAAAACTATCTAAACAACATAACTAACTTATAACAAGTTTAACAACTTATGTTATTATCTATTAATAGAGCATAATGTCTGAACTTGAAAATTGCTTCTTTTGCTTTCTTGTATTAGTTACGTTTAGAGGAATAATTGGATTATTGATTTGGGGAAAATTCGGATGGTCAATGTCTTAGGCATTAGTAGGGGTTTTCTTCGAGTAAAATCAAAAGCTTGGGTGATGAGTAGGTTCTATGAGACGTAGAGACACTAAAACCTCTCATCAATTGAGTCCAATTTTGATTTCTCTGTTACCCAGCAGCAGTTACATGAAGAGCATGATTGCCAGCTGTTAAGACACAGTCGAGCACTACACCTTCAGCAGCTCATTGAGGACACCTCAAGGTTGTCCTTTACTCTGGACGCAGCACCTCCACCAGTGGTCGGCTCAGCACATACACTCTCTGCACAATGTCAGAAGTCGTTACAATCATGCTTGCTGTCCTCTATGCAAATGACTGTAATACCACAACTTAGAGCCTCTATAAATATTGTATTCATTCTGAAAAGTAATACATGAGAGAAATTACTTTTACTGTAGAAATGTGTTCTCATCTTCTTCAACATGGTATCAGAGGCCAACGAAGACTAACGTCTCAACCATGGCTGAAGATACACCCTCCTCCACCACTGACCAAACTGGCCCCTCTCCTCCTACATCAGTTGCCTCCCTCCCTCACTTTGTTACTATCAAACTTACCCATGATAATTATTTGTTGTGGCGTGCTCAGATGGAGCCTTACCTTGAAGGACAGCACCTCTTTGGCTATGTCGATGGCACCATTTCTGCCCCCCTCACCTTGCTTCCCAACTCTCAGCCGAATCCAGCATATCACCATTGGCTTCAGCAAGACAAAGTCATTCTTAGTGCTCTTATCTCCTCTCTTTCTGAAAATCTCATCACCCATATCATCGGTCACAAATCCTCCCACTCCGCCTGGCTTGCCTTAGAAACACTCTTTGCCCACAAAACATAAGCACGTCTTGTGCATCTCCACTTTCAACTCACCATTCTCAAGAAAGGACTCGACTCTATCACTGATTATTTTCACAAAACCAAGCTTCTTGTCTACACCATAGCTGTTGCCGGGAAACCCCTCTCTTCCAGTGAACTCACCATATATCTCTTTGCTGGTTTACCTTTCGAATACAACTCCATTGTCTCCTCTCTCACCACTCAACTCACTCCTCTTAGTGCCGAAGAAGTATTCAGTCATCTCTTGGTTCATGAAGCTCGTCTGCTCCATCAAACACCATCCTGGAGATTTCTCAGCCAATCTCACTACCCGTGCTCCCTCTCCTGGAGATCAAAAAAACAGCCTATTATTGCCCGCTCTTCCACCGAAGCTGAGTACAAATCACTTGCTAACACCGCTAGTGAATTACTCTGGCTCCAGTCACTGCTTCGTGAACTTCATGTTTATCTCTCTACTGCTCCTACCCTCTGGTGTGATAACTTAGGTGCCACTTACCTTACTGCTAATCCTATTCTTCATTCCAGAACCAAACATGTTGATATTGATTATCACTTTGTTCGCAATCACGTCTCCAATAAATCTCTCCAAGATAGTTTCCTTTCAAACAAGGATCAACTGGTCGATATCTTCACCAAGCCGCTTTCCTCCCCTCGGTTTACTTTGCTGCGATTGAACCTCACTGTTCTTCCATCACCGTTCGGTTCGCAGGGGGATGTTAAGACACAGTCGAGTACACCTCAAGGCTATCCTTTACTCTGGACGCAGCACCTCCACCAGTGATCGGCTCAACACATACACTGTCTGCACAATGTCAGAAGTCGTTACAATCATGCTTGTTGTCCTCTATGGAAATGACTGTAATACCACGGCTTAGAGCCTCTATAAATATTGTATTCATTCTGAAAAGTAATACAAGAGAGAAATTACTTTTACTATAGAAACGTGTTCTCATCTTCTTCAACACCAGCATAAAATGTATTGTCTATTGAGTCTATGTCACTTCGATCTATTTATTGTAAACAGTTTTTACTTGTGCCTATGTTATTGATAATATGTTAATAAATCTGGATCTGTTTCATGATCATTTTTCATCCTTTTCAGTTTTGCGCTAGCTGAGTTAAATCGGCTTATCGCCTCATTACTAGGATCGGGGGCCCTGGATCGAAACTCATTTTCGCAGATTAATTGGAATTCTTTATGGAAGCTGAATATGCATACACGTTTCAAATCCTTGTGTGGAAAATTGCTTGGGACATACTTCCTATGCTTGAGAGGCTACACAGAAGTCTACAAGCAAATTTTCATGGTGCTGTCTCTTGCCCCCTTTTGTGGTACACCGGAGGAATCTTTGCCACATCTGCTCTTCACTTGTTCCTTTTCACGACTGATCTGGTGTCTCTCCCCTTAGTCCCTGAATGTCGAATTGTATCATACTGAGTTCGCTTTCTGCTAGAGTCTGGTTATTTTAGACCCTCTAAAGTTTCTTCGTCTACAGTCTTCTGAGGTTCATAGTTTCCAGCTTTTTGCGGTAATTGGGATGGACTCTATTTGGATAGCAAGGAATCGAGTAGTGCATGACAGGGAGCGGATTCCCTCCAAAGGAGGGAATTCCGAAGGCTACCTAAGAGATGCTCAAGATTAAAAGACAGAAAATTAACGGTGGTTACAAATCCACCTCATTTAATGAATAGGGAGGCACCAAGCCATCAAGCCGAATAAGCCATATAGCATTCACTATTCATTTAATGAGGTGGAGGTGTATTAACCGTTGATGAGATTTTTTTTAATCTTGAGCGTCTCTTAGGTAGCCTTCGGAGGGAATCTGTTCCCGTGCATGACAATGTTGCGGTTACCCCGTTCAGCGTGTTACATGTTTTATCAGGTTTTAGGGAATACGCCGCTGCCTGGCGCAGTCTCGCTGTTTTGCGACAACCAATTCCTGAGCTATGCCTTCATTCTGGTTCCTTTCACCATATGACATTTGACGTAGCAGTTCGCTCAGACTACTCGATGGCTGCTGCTGTTTTATTCGATTATGAAGGTAATATCCTATAGGCTTGGACTCAGTGGTCTTTGTCAGCGGATCCATTGGTGGGGAGGCAGATGGGGCATTACTCGGCCTATTAAGAGCTTCGGACGAACATATTTCCAAGTTGTTACTAGCCGGGGACTCTGCAGTGGTCATTGACTGTATTCGATCTTGGTCTTCGACCATTCACCAAGTGCCCTAGAAGATTGCCTCTCCTTTGCTTTCTGTCCCTTGCAGTTTGGGCGCATGTTATTTCTAGTGTTCAACTTTTGGGTGCCTTCGTTTGGACCCATTACGGGAGAAAGGCAAAGGTACTGGTACTGTTTAGTTGCCATCAATTACTGCTCCATCAGTGTTTTGTAAAAAGACCAATAGTTGTTACATGCAAATTAATTTAGTAATAAAAAGAAGGATAAAGGTATAGAGAGGGGGAATAATAGTAGGGGAAACAAAAATCAAGGTTCTTCTCGATAGTGCATTATCTATTTTATTTTTATTACAAATTGCGTATGTACCTTTAAGCGTAATAGAGTCTCACAGTAACAACAAAATTAAAACATTAATACCCATCAACATCCCTAGGAAATATAACATATAGTAAATTTTTGAAACTATTGAGAACGAAGTCATTTTGCAACGTTTTCAGAAAATGCAGATCCATAGGATCCAATTGTCATCTCTCAACAAATAGTACGGTATGTGTATTTCAATATTTTTTAATGTTTTTAGTCCTTAATTTTTTATATTTTAATTCTAAGACATTTTTTTGCATTACGTAGGAAAAAAATTGTCATTTCACCTTAAGAGTTTGCCCCCCTTCAAATTCAATCCTGGTTCCTGCTACCAAATCTCAAACTTGCCAACCTCTTGAGATTGAAGTTCCTCATAGTGTTGAAAATTGTTTTCTTCTATATGCATCAAGAGACGTAACCGAAAATAGTAAGTTAATAAACACGAATAAAAAAGCTAACATATTAAATCGAAAATTGATATCTTAAACAACTCTTCCTCATGGTCGAAAATGGCAAATCACTAACTAGGTTTTAGTGCCTTTTTAAAAAGCTCACTAGATTTAAAAAAATAAAAATAAAAAGCTCACAGAGTTTGTTATTTTAGTATCAAACCTCACTAGACCCAACATCAGTACAAGCATTTAAAGGAAAATTGTTTCCTTCCAATCGTAATGTGACACGTGTCATTAAAATAAATAAATAAAATATAAATATTTTTAAAAAAATTAAGACTTAAAATCTAAAATAAATAAAAATGTATAATTTAATACTAAAGTTCAAATTTGAAAATCTTAAAAAAACTATAAAAGTTCGGGGTGGGAGTCCCACCCCGACCCATTCACGATGGAGGGGGAGAAATCCCTCCCCCACCCTTGGCAGCTTCCACCTGAGCCGCCACTCGGGTTGGGGGACCTCCATCCCGCAACCCCATTGGGTTGTGGGATGGAGGTCCCCCGACCAGCAGGGAGGATTCCTAGAGGTGGAGGCGGGAGGGAGGATTCCTCCATGCTCGTCCAGCACCCAGGCGGCTGCTGGGGTGGTTGGGGGACCTCCCCTCATCTCGCAACCCAGTGTATTGCGGGATGGAGGTCCCCCAACCCGAGCGACGACTTTGGTGGAGGGTGGAGGAATCCCACCTCCACTATGGGCGACCAGGTCCTCCCCCCTCCACCGTGAATAGGTTGGGGTGGGACTCCCACCCCGAACCTCTTCAGTTGTTTTTTTTAAGATTTTAAAATTTTAACTTCAGTATTAAAATATACATTTTTATTTATTTTAGATTTTTTGTTTTAATTTTTTAAATATTTATATTATATTTATTTTAATGACACGTGTCATAGTGCTATTGGACAGGAAAAATTCCGTTAAATACTTGTAACAACGTCGGGTCTAGTGAATTTTGGTACTAAAATGACAAAATCAATGAGCTTTTTTTTTAACCGAGTGAATTTTTTAAAAATGCACTAAAAACCTAGTGAGTGATTTGTCATTTTCCTTTTTTCTTAATATTTTGAAATTCTACTAGGTCAAATATTCCTTCATTATAATCATATAATACTTTGACATTCCAAATTGGCAATCAATATAATCGATGCAGGATATAGATTTTGAGTGTTAAAAGCTTAAAGCTATATGTTCTCAGACGGAATACACACAGAACGATGCACTGGGAAAACATAACTGTGGGCCCAATGAACTGAATGTTGGCAGTGACCAAACTTTGCCATGTCCAACGGGTCTCAATAAGCCTAGAGTTTACCGCTTGGCGTAGGCCTTGGCAGGGCATGAAATGGGACTCAACAAACTACCTTATTGGGCCTACACTGTTGGTCGCTAGGAATGGGCCCAGAATGGCATGGTCATGAATGAAGTAGTTTCTGGCTGTACTTTCGGCCAAGGGGGGCTGGCTTGGGCTCCTGGAGGCAAATTTTTTTTAAAAAAAATCATTTGTTTGGCAGAAACCAACCGGGCCAGGGTCTCTGTTCGCTCTGGCCTAGTTCTGCCACTGGGGTGAGGGAGATGGCGTTGGGAGAAAAGAGTGGAGGCGACTCTACGAGATAAGTTTGTGTTACAACTGATGATGGAAGCATACATTAACTTCTCCCAACGCCATCTCCCTCAATCTGTGAAAGACCATCCTGCTCTGAAATTAAGGTTAATATTTTGAAACGATGGGTAGAAATATTTACGGAGGACATTAATTCTTTGATTATTAGTTATTTACCCCTGAATCAATAGTATAAAATGGAGTTTTAAACAATGGGGATATGATGGTCTTTCACTCATTTTGCCCTAACTCATGCTTCAACTCTGACGCCACCCTCTCTTTTCGTTCGTCTCGGCCGCCTCCCTCCTGTCTTTCTTCTCTCACGGAAGACCCTCGCTCTCTCAGTGAAGATGCAATTTTGACTTGAAAAACTGCGGAAGCAACGTTGTAGGTGGAGACTCGAGCATCACCGCGAAGGTGGCGCAGATTTCTCGTTGTCTTTGATCCTATTTGTATTCGTGCAGGAGAGTTTGATCGCTTAGGAAGTTGGTGAAAGGTGCTGATTTCTTGATTTTGAAGAAAAGGTAATTATAGATTCTTCCCCAAGTCGTTTTCTTTGTTTTTTTTAAGCCGATTTGAAGTCGAGCTCGAGCCGAGTTCGATCTTGGTAGATTTTAGTCAAGCCGAGCTCAAGCAAGTGTAGTCTGTAGGTATCCCTACATGTTGTATGAAGGTTTTACATTGAGAGTCCCCCGAGTGTTTATCTACCTAGTTGTTCAGAAGAATGATCATTAGGAGGTGATATTATACATACCATTAAAATATTACTTTACCCAGAAGACCTTAGGTTCAAGAAATGTTCTGTGGAATAGTTTAGGCGAGTCGGATTTTGAAACAAATGCTGATTTTTTGTGTATAAGCTAATTTTTGTAACAAAATGCTGTCTCAATATATCATATTTTATCAAATTCGGGATGTGATATGGTTCCCAATGAAGAAGTGGATTCTTGTAAGATTTATGTGACAGTTTCCTTTATACATCACGATCAAATATTAAATGGTATCATGAATTACTAGAAGGAAGGTCTGCCAACTTGTATCAATTTAGGTAATGGGATTTTGCTATGTTAACAGGTAAAAGAATGCCAAAGGTGAAAACAAATCGTGTTAAATACCCAGAGGGCTGGGAATTAATTGAGCCTACTCTTCGTGAACTGCAATCGAAGATGAGAGAAGGTGAGTGCATAACTTGGTGACTTTTTTCTGTTCTTTAAACTCGCCATATGATTCACCGAGCTTTGTGAAACTTATTGTTGAACATTCTTTATTATTTGTGCAGCTGAGAATGATCCGCATGATGGTAAGAGAAAATGTGAGGGATTATGGCCTATTTTCAAATTGGCACATCAGAAGAGTCGCTACATCTTTGACCTTTACCACCGGAGGAAGGAAATATCCAAGGAACTGTATGAGTTCTGTTTGGACCAAGGCTATGCTGACCGCAATCTAATTGCAAAATGGAAAAAGGTTGGTCTCGAAGTTCTCTTTTATCTAGATGTTTTAGTTGCGAGTATCTCTTGATTGGACTTACATGCTGACACATTCCAAAACTTTGGACCTATTCTTATGTGCTCAGCTGAAGTAAGTGAGTTGGGGAAAGAAGCACACTCAAGATGGTTAGAACCATATCATTATTCTGATCTTGCTTGGGTATTTTTGGCAAACATTAGTGATCTATTCATATTAATGCCCCACGACTGAGGAAATAGTTGATAGAAGGTTTTAGAGGGTAGGACTTAATTGGAAGATCAAGTAAACATCACCCTTTGTCGTCGTCAATGAAACATTGTGATATCATTTGTTTGCCGTACAATTGTACACTTTGCAGCTCGCTTTCATCTTCGTGGTTGTTTTAATTCATTCCTCAGAAGTTATACATTCTTTAGCTCATTTTTAACCTCATGGTTGCCGGTTATATTGCAGCCGGGTTATGAACGTCTCTGCTGCTTACGCTGCATACAACCACGGGATCACAATTTTGCTACCACATGCGTGTGCCGAGTGCCAAAGCACCTGAGAGAGGAAAAAGTTATCGAGTGTGTCCATTGCGGCTGCAAGGGATGTGCCAGTGGGGATTAATTCTTCTCATCTTAGAATGACCCAATCCTGTGTATTTTGTATTTTCAGCAATCTGTATAAAGTTTCTTGGCTTTAACCATTCTGCTGGCCCTTTGCAACTGATATTTGCATGTCTTTCTGAGGCCACTGCGACAGATTGTTTGATTAACCAAATTTATCGTAGCAGCGTACTTCAAAATTCTAACTCATACTCCAAAGTTTGACATCATGTAGTTTATCTACGAAGTTTTCCACCATTTAGAGTTGGGTACTGCAATAGCCTATTTGTCTATTGTCAATTGATATGAGACTAAAGGTTCCTAACTATTTAGCTCGAGTCAGCTTAGGTTTAGAATTTCTTCAATATCTCCTTAGTTCTCATCGACAGTTAACGAGTACTACCATTTTTTGTTCGACTCCTTCGATATAAAATCGTCAAGAATTGGTCTATTTTCGCATATAAACCGAAATTATTATTCCTTTTCGTTTTGTGTTATGAATTTCCGGCTTCCGCAATGATACTTGAAATCCTACTCAAATAATCCGTATTTCTTGGTGAAATTTCATTAACGGCTATTTAATTAGCCTTTTGCTCTAGTTCCCTGGTGAGAATTAAGAATGGACTATATATGATCATCTAACAAAGAGTCAAAAACATCAAATATCATATCAAATCCTCAACCAATAGAAATAACTTAAAATTACAGGAATCTGTCAGTGCCTCCAAATACAAAAAGCCTATTTCTAAATACCAACCAGCAGATCCCACTTCTTTCCGCGAAGACTGGGAAGCACCACAGTCAATCTACCTCTTGGGCTCCTCTCTAGCCACAATCTTAAACTTCCCACTTAGTTGTTGCTGCATCAGAGCGAAACTCAATCAAACACCGTCGTTTAATCACATCAACACCACCGTAAACTCATAAGCTAAAACAAAAACAAAAAAGTTTACCTTGTTCCACAATTCAGTGTGGTTTTTGCAGAATCCTGCAACAATAGCACCTTTCTTCTTCCCTTCTCTGTACTCAATACAAAGATCCTCCTTCAATCCACAAGTCACGTGAAAGACTAAAGGGCACTTGGGTTCAGAGCACTGAATGGCACATCCATTTCTACCCTTACAAACATAACACTTGGATTCCCACCTCTTCTTGGGAACCTTGGAGCAATCAATCCCCTCCCGGCCTTCTGCATCAGCGAAGAACACCTCCGGAACCAGCAGTGCACACACGATATGGGCCCAGCTACCATCTACTGTGGGCTTCAGGGCGCCTCCCTCGGTCGGACATAGGCAACAAGAAGAGGGCTTTTCATAATTCTCGGTTTGGGAAGAAATTAGGCATTGAGTGCAGAACCAGTCACCGTCAGGAATGCCCTTTACAAGGGGATTGCCGTAGCAGGTGGCGTGCACCATTAGATCACAGCCATCACAGAACACAATTGGGTCGGAGGGGTCCCCATCTGTGCTCTGACAAATAGCACATACAATCCCATCATCATCGACATCACCACCACCATCATTATTAGCAACAGCACCACCACCATCAGCATCATCCTTATTTCCTTCGTGACAAACATTTGGAAGAGATTGATTGGTACTGTTTGCAATTGGGAATTCCTCTTTCTTCACTGCTTCTATCTCTTCCTCCAAACCCGGACCTTGCTTGAATTCGACATTGAGATCGAAAAGCGGCGAGAGAGCGTTGTCGGGAAGGAAATCCGGTTGAAGCGCCCAAACCCTTTTCTTTGCAGGCAAGCAATAGGTGGTCACAACGCCAGTGGAAGCAACGGGCTCATGGAAAAAAGGAGGTGGATCCCGTGACTCCTTTCGTTTCTTGGCAGGAAGGCGTGAGGGGGACACAGCAGTGTCTCTGTGTTGTTGCTGCTCTTCTTGTTGCATGAGTATGAACCTTTTGAGAGGAGGTAGGCCGTGGAATTTGGAATCCATTCGGGCTTCTGGGTTCTGTGACTTGGTAGGTGGGGAGAGAAGATGCGAGATTGGAAAGGTTGAACCTAAGGTGGAGTTTTTTGGTTCCAGGGCTTTTGAGAGACTGAGGATTTGGCGAGTTAAGAAGATTTGAAATGGAAATGAAAATCGAAATTAGCTGAGGAATTGAGAACCCGGGAACTGGAAAGAGAGACGCCAAAAAACGTATCAGTTTGAATTGGGTTTTGATGTTTCAGATTTTAGGAAACTTTGGTGGCGGGAAGCGGGAAAAAAAAGGCTCCCCCCCATCCTTTCTCACAAACCCCCAGCCAGATTTGGACAATGTGATTGGGCCACGTCTGTCTGGCTCGACATCCCTCCACACCAACTTCTATAAAAGAATAAAATAAATTGCTCGATCAGCCCTTCTCACATGTATCTGGACAAAAAAAAATTTAAAAAAAATAATAATTAATAGGTGAAACGTATAACAATTGATAGATTATAATACTAAATATTAAAATCTTATAATTAAAGAGTAAAATGTATATATTAGACTCCATTTGTAGAACGATCTTATAAACATATTCCTTAAATTCATATCTATGATCAAGCTCCTAATGCCTGCCTGCGGTTTTATGGAATCGATAGTTTGTATAAACACCCTTTTTAAATAAGATTTGGACGAAAGAACTGGCTCGCTTTCCCAACCATTATATCTAGGGAGGACTAGATTGATCCCCAAGGAGCTGTCCTCCTTTTCTTTTATAAGTTCACGTTAGGTTTTGGAGAAAGTAGATAAAATGTGAATATAGATGATTTTGATTTTGTAAAAGAAAAAAATTATAAATTAAAAAAAATGAGGATAACATCCTCAAAATATAAATAAAAGCTATGGAGAAAAATGTTAACTTCAAAATGTTTGTGCCGCAAATTTTTTCAGAAGTTATGTTTGAGTGAAAATTTTATAAATGAGGGTGTGTATCTTGGTCATCATAGCATGGTTGACCCCGGCTAGATGTTGTTTCTTTACTTGTTCACTAGCCACTAGTTCCCACTGTGGTCTTTGTATCTGGACTTTCCAGTGTTTATTTTCTTTTCAATCTACTTATTAACTTACCCAAAAAAAATTATAATTGAAGAAAATTTTGAAAAGTTTCATTTGCCAAACACGCTTTTAGCTTTAATACTACATCAATGTTTGACCTAGAGTAAGATTCTACAATTAAAATGTACAAAAAAAACCTATGCAACACATATTAACAGGATCGGATGAACATCGATGAATGTTGATAAATTTCAAGAGCTCAATGTGACTAGTTTGAGAGGCAAAAACTGATGTTTTCCCAAAGAAAATTTAGGTATATTGGGAACAAACAGTACAAACAACTAAGATGGTCGCCTACGCCAATCTCATCAGAGGGTTTATGGGAAGATATCAGAGTTGGCGTGTGAAGTGAATTTCGGACAGGCAAAATCAAGTGGCACACCAAATGGCTGCTTGGATTGCTTCTGTTTTAGTTTTTGATTTCTTTCCTGCTGCTTGTTTACCTCTGTCTGTTACTTCAGCGGATGATTCTTTAGATCCACCCTGATAGCATAACCCCGACGCTCTCCCCTTAGCAACCCAAAACCAAAAAACTGATGTCTGAACATTTGGCAGCCTGGAATAGGGAGGAGGAGACCATGCAGGAAGAACAGATAGGGATCAACATTTGGCAGGAGGCCATCAAAATTAACTTTGATGTACAAAAAACAGGGAAAGAAAATAATATAAAACAGTGTCGATCCAGTGACGATGGCTGCGCGAGTTAGCTCGGAATGATGGAAAACAATGGAGCGCTAAAACAAAACCCGCTTATTTTCAGGTCTGAGAAGAGCAAATTCTCACGGGTAAGAATTTTCTGTCAAAATGACCTGAAATACAAAATGTGCTCAATCCTGATTTGTACTTTCGTGGTTTCAGGACATATCCACACGGTTATAAAATGCAGATCATCAGTAAATACTTGCAATCTTGCATTTGAATAAAAGAAGAATTCCAAATTTCAGCCAATGCTTATATGACGATTCACTCCTGTGTCTGGGTTGGCATGCGTCTCCAAACTCCTGCCAAGATACTACCAAATATTGAGTGACACACACTGGAGACTGCACATGGTACTGCTGTCAATGGATTTCCGAAATGCTGACTAGCAAGAACTACTCCAAGCACCGAGTTCTGAAACACAAAGGCAGAGTAGAAACACTAAAACAATTATAATACCTGATTATGTCCTTTTCCCTTCAGAGAAAAATGCATAAAAGACTGAAAAGGTTGTTTGTTGCTATTTTGTCAACAGTCAATGGATGAACAAAGGAGCTTCTTTTTCTTAGTGTAAAAACTGCTTACCTGCATGCCAACCTCGATGGAGACTGTCCTTGATGATGAAATATCAAGGCCAAGCATTCTGGAAAGCACGAAACCAAAGAAAAATCCAGATGCGTGAAGAAGAGATGCAGCTAGCACCACTTGTCGACCAGATGTAAGAATTGCAGAAGCACTCTGTGCAATTGCATTTCCGCATAAAATAGCTACGGTTGCCACGGCAATTGGTGGCATCAAGGGTGACACAAATTTAACCAGGCCTTGGAAATACTGGTTTAAGAATGCACCACCTAGGACGGGAAGAAGCACCACCTGTATTCAAGGCAGCTAAAATAATACCCCTGATAACAAGAGACACAACTCAGGAGAGCACTCGCAGCGAAGCTCACCTGAAGTGTTGAGACCAGTAGTCCAGCTGTGTCTACTGCAACATATTGCCCAGCGAGTTTGGCAGTGAGAAATGGGGTCATGACCTGCAACACGGAACCAAAAAAAGATGTGATACTATGCATCACAAAAGGAATATGATATTAGAGGAGGTGTTCAGTATGACTTCATTTGACCCATTACTAAAAGCTATATTACTCTGCTTCAAATGTTCCAACTCAACATTTGACGTGATGTTCACACAACACGTGTTAAACGGGAATGCAACGTCAAAAACTCCATTTACACCCAACATTCATTTGTACAACGAGGAATTTAAACTGTGCCAATCATATATCAGCTTAAATAAAAGAACACACGTTAAGACAGAGATCTTAATTGACTTACAACAGCTGATAATGTGCTAGCTGCGGTCATCAACACTGAGAGAGCCACGTTTCCACTGGTACAACAAGAAAGGTCGTGAGATCTTCTGGCACAAAAGAAAAGCAAAAACTTGATTTTACAATCCTTGGAGAATTCACAAACCGTGCAATATAGGTGACAATGTTACTTGCTGTCCCTGCAACCAACAATCAATAGAAATACCTAGGCAAGGGGAATAAGGATGAATTCTAAAACTAGAGACCAATTGATATACATACATACCACCTGGGCAGCAACCAACCAAAATTAAACCAGCTGCATAATAGGATGGCATATTTAACAGCTTGCTCAAAAGGAACCCAGACAATGGCATCACCTGCAACAATTCAACCATCGTGGTTCCCCTTACAATCATGATAATAACGCAGAAATGAAGAGGACCCCAACTCTAATTTCACCTTTAGAATAGCATCCAGCCCAAATAAATAGTTCTGTTTTGGTCCTTGCCAAGAAGAACATACTTCTAGAGTATCAAGTACACAGCTTATCAAAAAAAAAAAAGAGTATCAAGTACACAATTGAACTTTGGAGATTATGTAACCACACACTGAGAATGGGGAGGTTTAAGAAGTAGCTAGGATTTTAGACAGGTCAATGTGTAATGTCCCAAAGAAGTGCTGACCACATCTGCAATTTATCCCCAAATAGTCAAGGTAGCTTTTAAACACCTTTAAGTCATTTTAAGATCCAATTCCACTCAGTAGGGATTCAATGTTGAGACTTGGCTCTTATACTATGCATTTCTCATTCCTTCTCCTTTCTCATTGTATGTGGGACTCACGGTACCTAGTGGACCCTTTATTATGTGAATGATTTTTCTTATATGGCTCAACTTATGTGTATGTGCCTAGATGTAAAATGGAAGTCTTCGGCAGACACAATGAGATGAAGAGATTTAAGATTAAGTTTTTTCTTCTCTCTTTGGTAAGTGATAAAATTCCATTGAAGTGTGAGGACTGTTCTCTCGGTTCCAAACAACTATGTGGTACAGACAAAGTAGGAGAATCATTTCAGCAATAAGTCCATAAGTAGACTGTTCATACGTTTGTAAAGCAGAAATCAACTGTTGAAGCATTTGCAATATCTTGAAAAAACCCAATAGGTACAGCTAGCTCGAAAGAAGAAATGAAAAAGAGAAACAATGAATGATCCCTACTCTAAATCCAAGTACTAACACTGAGATCCAAAGCAAGTTACAAGGGCAATAATTCCCAACAAAAAAAAAAGAGTTCCAAGTTTATCAACTTTAGGACTACACTTGGAGACAGAGAGAGGCACAATTGAGCTACTCAACTGGCAAGAACTTAAAGACGAGCGATAAAGAGAGAGGAAGGGGGAGGGGGGAGGTGTGAATAGAGTTCCAAGTTAAAACTTCCTCTCTGAATCAGTCAGCTGCACCTCAGATCTATCATACCACTACTCTTGATGGTTCTGCAGAGTACCACTTTCCTAATGCCAACACATGTTTAGATTGCCTAACATATTTCCAGAATTGTTCCCATTTTATTAGATGTTCCCTTTTCTTTGTGGAACCCCCTTGTTTGTTTTGTATATTCATAGCATCAATACAAGTTACCACTCACCCCAAAAAAAAAAAACTTCTGCATCACTTACCATATTATATCAACTCAATCATGAGTATGCAATTAACCCAACTAATGGTAATTTTCACAAAGATTTTAAGTTCATTCCCTATACTTCATCATACATTAATTTCTAATCATGAGTTTCGGTTACATTTACTCTACTATATTATCGATTAACCATACTGGTTAATTGTGTACTGAATTCACATAAAAACAGCAAAAAAGACCTTTAAAAATATAAAAGATAAACCTTAAATATTATTTTATCCAAGAGAGATGCTCTAATGGACTCGGGTGCAGGCGGAATTTATGGGAAATGTGCCAAACTTAGTAAAAGACCATGAATACATCCGACATGTCAGTTAAAAACCCAGGAATAGGTGAAAAAGGGAATTAAACAAGCCTAGGGAAGAGGAGAAAAATTGATTACACTAACAATGCCTTATGCCAGCCACGAATCGAGTCAGACACCGTCACTGTAGATATTATTAGAAGCAGCAACTGCCCAATTTTGAAGATCAAAATCTTAGAATCCCCCCAGGAAAATGCGAGATAGTCAAGAAACCTTTCAGAACACAAATACAAGATGTCACTCATCTACGATGAATTGTCTCTTATATCAGTTCTACATAGTTTTAGTAGATATTCGCCATCTCCTTGCACAGCCTCAACTCCAACTCCAACTCCAACACGTGATGAAAGACTCTAGCCTCATGCCTAGCTAGAGAACACTCGAGTGCAACTGTAAGTTGAACTCTACTTCAGGTTTTAATGCTGATAATAGATTGATATCTGAGAGCTCAAATGGTTACATGCCAAATTAAGAATTTATCTCTAAGATTTAGAGGTCGATGAAATGAGAATCATTTTAAAACATAGGATAAAGCAGGGTACAAGGGTGAGAGACTCATACAATACGACACTTTAAAGTGGGGGTTAGCAACAGCTTTCTGAATAACAACCCTTACATTCTCATTGTCTGATTTACACAAGGTCTTATTCGTAGACTGAAACGCAATATCGAGAATTACCATAGTCAAACATTTTGATATTCTTCTTATGTCTATGTAACTACAGAATCTTTATAGATCTTATCTTCCTCTTATCAAGTTTCAACTTAGTGCGCAATATCGAGAATTACCATAGTCAAACATTTTGATATTCTTCTTATGTCTATGTAACTACAGAATCTTTATAGATCTTATCTTCCTCTTATCACGTTTCAACTTAGTGCTCTCTCGTTCGTACAGTTTAAGACCTCAACCCAGCTCATTTCAGGTGACATTGGAGACGGAATAAACTCATGCAATAGCATTCGGGAAGGAAAAAAAAAAGAATGAGAGCAGAAAACTGACCGAATACTGTAGCACAAAGCCGCATAGTAATTCCTTGGGCATAGCCAGGGCGCCGCGAAGATCGTCTAGAGTAAGCGTCATACCCATACCAAGCATGGTCAAGGTTATGCCAAGAACGGTCCACTTGGGTTTGACCCAACTATAGGAGCTCGGCTTGATGAGCCCCAATAGGCACCCCAGTGCTACCCATATGGGAAATGCAGTGGATACAGCTTCCGCAATGAACTGAACCCAATCGCGGAAACTCCAGGCGCGATCGGTGCTACAGTTGTTCGATGAAATTCCGCAGCGAAGTCGAGGCAGATGTGAGTTTGGCACATCGATAATTCCTGTATGTGGTATTAGAGAGGTGGATGTGGTCCAAGTGGGTTTGTTTGGTAAAGGTGGTGGTACTGATTGAAAATGAGGTCTCAGTGCAAGTCGAACGGAAGAAGAAGAAGTACGATAAGCAGGCGAAGTGTAAGATTTTGTGGAACAGGGGACTGGTAAGCGTCGTGATTCAGCTCTTCTCAGTGGAAAGGTCGAAGTGGGGCATGCGTTTTCTTGAAATGTGAAGCTTCTTCCTCCATGATGAGAGCATGAAAGTAAAGAAGACTGCATTCTCTCTCTCCCTCTATCACTGAGTAGTTTCCACCGAGTAGAGTTAGTCGTGACTGACTACGCCGTTCGAAGCATGTGCTATGAATTAAACTTTTAAAATGATGTTTGGATCCAATTGGTGATGTTTTTAACCAATATTTTTGAAGTTGACAGCTTTAACCCCTTTGGTGTCTGAAGTGGTACACGCTTCGCAACTACAGTAACTTTCGATATCCAATCTAATCTTATATATTTTGCATCTATTTAATTCGGCATTGCTGATATTAACTATTTATTACCAAAGGTTAGATGTATGCCAGATAATTTTGAAAATTTTTTAAGAGAAAATTATAAAGCCGTCTATTGGCTTCACCCTCGTGGCAATAAAATTGTATCACATGATACATGCAAAATCAGCCCATGCGGTATATACGCAAAAATCGAATTAATCCTCGTAATAATAAAATTAACCCCCTAATTCCACTTTTGTTTGACATTAGCCCTCCACCAATAATTAATTTTATGCTTATATAAAATCACGAAAACTAATTCGATTTTTACGTTACAGATTTTTAAGGATGTAAAACGTAAATTATTTATAATTTGAGGTGCAAATTGCAAAAGGTGGTGACACTAAAAGGATACAAAGTGTATTTTATCCTATCTTATATATCTTATATATTGAAGAAGGCAAGAGACCTGCCCTATAAGGCTCTCACTGGGTCGGGAAAGAGTTGGAAGTCAATCCAAAACTTGAAGCAATCACATATCCAAAGCTTATTTTATGTAGAGTGCAGATATTATGTATATTTACGTAACACATGACTTAATTTCTTGAAAATTAGGTTTACAGCATATTCAAATCAATGTTAAATTTTCATCAGTTAACTCCTGATATACTTGATTCTTAATTATATATTTGTGCTTTAATCATCGTGTTTACAGAAGATAATAACTATTTTTTGATATGCCAATTTGTTTATGGCAAACTATCAAGTACAGAAATTAAAATTATTAAAATTTCGTTGTAGAATTTCTAGGAACTCTAGAAAATCAGGATAATTCCTTAAATTCTCACCTTGTGAATTTATACGCTTTCCAATCTCTCCGCAGCCAACATCTCTTCCGAGATATCACCATGCTTTCCTTGTCGCCCATAATTCAAACTAGCCGCAACTCCAAGTACATCTGTCTATGCTACTCGGATGCTGGTCCTCTGCTTCCAATTGCATAGGAACCAAACCTAGTTACTTCAGAGATTCAGTTCACCGTCTATTTCATCTCCATTACAGCTACATCAGCAGTTATCTCCATGCCTCTTCCAAAGCTTGATAGTGTGCATTTATCACAACCGAAGCCCATAGGCATGTTCAAGTTTCATGATCATTGCAGCTCACCATCAGTCATCTTATCTCACGATTAATTGACAGTCTTCATGCCTGTATTTTGCAGGGGTTCTCTGCTCATGGAACCCCAGACAAATTGCTGTCGAGACCTCCATGCCAGACTATTGCACGTTCACATTTCTCCTCCAAAACACTTGGTGTGAAACCATTGACACAAGCCTCAAGGGAGACAAAGACTCGTGGGAGTTCTTTGCTAATGGAAGAAGGGATCTCAATGCAGAATTGATAAAAATTTGGTTAGTAGCTGGTACGGATGTAATAAACGAAGAGAGTATACAATGCAATGCAGAATTGATTAGAGAAGTGGTTAAACACCTTTTCTGGTAGTGCTCCTCAACTGTGGATAGACTTTTTTGGGCGAAGCATGATAGATGATGGCATTAAGCTTCAAATCAACGGAAGAAACAACTGCTGGGTATCCGAGACATATTCACCGAATTTGAAAGGCCATTGTTTTGGGTTCAATTTGGACGGAGTTGATATTTTCTGTCAAAATGCTATTTGTAAGCAATGCAAGATTCCCTACCCAAGTGAATTTGAACATCTAACAGCTACAAAAGCATTTCCACAGGCAGAATCTGAGATAATGCCTAGTTGAAACACTACTCACCTCAACTCTTCATCACAGATTGCATAAATTCATAATAATCCATACAGTACAACTTGGTACGACCACTATTAATATATCAATATGGCAGTGGATTTTAAATGGTCCAGTAATGACATTCTTCTATTGCCATGTTGATTGGTAAACATCAAAATCGACTGCAACAGTGCATTCAGCTTTCTCGTATAAACCTATAATGAGGCAAACAATCCCAAATATTATTTTGCAGGACGGACTCGATAGGGTAAGGTCCAGGCTTTGTAGAAATTGGACTTTTTGTATTATTGAGACATTTTCACATGAATTTAGGAGAGAATGTAATACACAACCCATACATCCTTAGTTATCTATTTTTCTGTTTTTCACTCAATTTCTTTGTTCTTTTAATGACTTGTTTACTTATAAAAAAGAATTCATCATCTTTCAGAAATTCAAACCAAGGGGGTCTCAGACCAATCATTGTTAGTCAGATCTAATTTTTAACTCTATCAGTTTTCATAGTGTGCAAGAAAAGTTGGATTACTGGACGAGAATTTATCAGCTAAACTCAGCCTAAACGTACAACCTGCAGATCTGCCTAACAAGCAGCAAAAAGTTCTTTCCATAAAAAACTAAAACAGAAAAAAGGGCAACGTTAATCCAAATATGGCAGAACAAAAAAGATGGAATAAAATAACCTAGTACATACGCATTCCTCATAAATGGATAGATGGCAGAAGGAGAATCTTGTAGAGACAATGGGATGTAAACCTGGAAAAATAACGAGTACGAATGTCAAACACATATGACAGTTCAGACCAGGCAAGACAGATCATCCTATAAACATGAGGAAAATGAAATAAGGAGTACATTTCTCATTAAAATCACAGCTCAAATGAGAATAGGATATTGAAAAGCATAAACTTATTATCACCATTCAATTGAAAGGGGCAATTATGCACTAAGATATCAATAGCAGGTAAGCTTACAACTAAATAATGCTTACTAAATATTATTTAATATGTCATCCAAGTTCACAAGACAACAAAACGTAGTCAAACGACTGCAGAACAAATGACAAGACCTCTACATCTAACCAGTAGGCAGATAACGAGAAGCACACATCATTGGATTTAACAAGTTCTAGTCTTCACATAAGGAAAAGTTAAATAGACAAGTCTACATCACCATAGCTGCTTCATTGCTTCTTCACAAGGGGACAGATACTGAATATCAATTAATTAGCATACTTGTCAAAATATTCCCTACAATAGTCATATACACTCTTGGAACTATCATAAAGGTTTTTTAAAACATCCTGCAATATTTCATGAATCAAAACATTCAAGCTCACAATTCCACAATTAGAAGCACAATTTTCAGCAAGCAGACAACAAAAATGCTTATCTATATTCTTGTCTCAACATATTGCTGACTCAGTCAGAGTCAATGTCGCTTGTGACTATTTAGATAAATATCATCACAAAAGACTCAGATTTAACATCAATCAAATATTATCCTTGAAACTACTCTTTTATACGAAAATGCCCCCAGATAGATCATTTCTTGCAGTTTAGGGGATTCGTTAAGAGGCAATATCCATTCTTCACCATTCACTTCATTTTCAACCTAGCTGGTATTGGAATTATGTCTCCATATTCCTTGCTTCTAATGTCGGTTAAAAATGAACGCCAGAGAAACTTGCTAGCAAGAAGAGACAACCACAGTAAAAAGCTGTGGTGTGGGAGGAAAAAACAGTACTGCAAGTAGGACACTGTCAGTAAAAATCTACCCATCAAAACAGCAACCAAACATCAAAGCGCTCAGAATATTACACGAGGTGGAAGGTGTTACCACCTAGGCCAAGGACTATTTTTTTATATCTCAAAATAGCTTCCATGGCATAACAATCAATTAAATGGCACAAAAAACCCCCTTAATCATGATTGCAAGTAGTTCTTTACCAATGCTAGTAACAATAGGAATTAGCATAAACCTCCAATTCTGATTGTACAAAGAGAGAGAGAGAGAGAGAGGGACAGGGAGAGAGTGGTATTTTCTGCTCTCACAACCAACAACAGGGCCAAATGAGAGGGAAAATAGAAAATTCTGAATAGAAAAGACCTACTTGACCAAGAAATCTGCACCTTTCTGCTGAACATGTCTTGTAAATGTATGGAAAACTCACGCAATGAATAAGCTTCACTTCTTCATTGGCTGCCATTCTTCAAGCAGGTATCGCATATTGACCGAAATCTATTTATCAAAAGTACACCTCCCCAACCCAAGCCCCACACAACCTATAGAGCGGAAAAAAAAAAAATTCCAGAACAGAAGTGAAAGCTTGCATCATTTTGTCCCTGCCCCCGAAGTAAATGTCAGCATCTCTCTCACTTTAGTGCTGTTGCTTTTCAGATTTAAACTTGTGTCCTAATCAAATGTATACTTCTCCCCAACCCAAGCCCCACACAACCTACAGAGCAGAAGTGAAAGCTTGTATCATTTTGACTCTTTCCCTGAAGTAATATTGATCAAAAGTATCCTTCTCCCCAACCCAAGCCCCACACACAACCTATAGAGTGGAAAACAAATTTCCAGCGCAGAAGTGAAAGCCTGTATCATTTTTGTCCCTTCCCCTGAAGTAAATGTCAGCATCTCTCGCACTTTAGTGCTGTTGCTTTTCAGATTTAAACTTGCCACCTAATACAAGTACCAGATATGGCGGCATATCATTCCTACTCATGCTGAGCCAAAAACTGGAGTCTTCCAGTTCAAAGGAAGAAAACTAGGGGGGGAGGTTGTTGAGTAACAAGAGGAAGAGCACAACCAAAAAAACATTCATAAAGAAGACGGGGCTTTTCAGAACAAGAAATCCCTTACTTGACCAAGAAACTCATTCTGCATCTCCACTTTCAAACATGACTAGACAACGAAAGGAACACAATTGGTAAAAAGTTCCATTTGATTCTTGGCAGCCAATCTTCCAAATAATAACAGACGTTGACAGTAAATATACACTTCTTCTGCCTACCCCAATTATATCCCCTCACTCAAAACCTCTGGAGGTAAAAAGAAAATTTCCATTGCATGAGTAAAAGCCGGTATCATTTTATCCCCCCGTTCCCTAAGAGATAAAAGCCTGTATCTCTTTGACTTCACTTATGTTGGGTTAGAGATCCATCCTTGCAAGTGCTTGCAGTTCTACAACAATGACCAAATATGGCTGCATAGCACTTCTAGCCAGGGATGTGCCATAAACTGTAATACCAGTCCAAAGAAAAAGAAGAGCGGGGGGGGGGGGGGGGGAAGAAGAAACCAAGGGGAAGAGATAGGGCAAGAGCGGGTCTAGATCCCATTAAAAGAAGCGCCTCATAGCCTCACCAATAAACTAACCTACTTTCTACAAACTTTTTTTTTTTGATAAGTAAGCCAATTTTATTAAAAAACAACAAGGATCAAACAACAACGGAGCCAACAGTATAAGAGAAAATACTGAAGAACCCTAACACAAACACCCACCCACCCTAACACAAACTCCCACCCACGAAACTCCCACCCACCCACAACCCAAGAAAACCCATCCTCCTCAACCCAGTAGCCAACAGGACTCACCCAGAACACCCAACCAACAAGACTTGCCCAAAAGATACCCCTAACAGTGTAGCCCATAGCTCTTAGTCTTCCTAGAGAACGAAGAAGACCCTTCATAGATGACCGAAGACTGCAATCCCTTCAGCTCCCTTAGCATCCTCCCACCAGATTTCCTAGACTTTTTCGAACTAAGCGGCATCCGATCACATTCCAACACAACAAAGAGATCCCTCAGCTTATCCTCTTGGCCACCACACGACATCCCAACCAGCTGACCCACAGAGGAAACCATATCCAAAACCCACGCCGAAGAATCCGTCTGCTCCTTCCCCTTCAAAGAATCCAACGGATTTTTGTAAGGTGCAACCACAAACCCATCAAGACTGCTTTCTACACAAACGAGAGGATCAGCCTCGGTTTCCACAACAAGTGACCCACACCCTTCGGGAGATGGACCCGAAGAGTCGACACCCACATCTGCCCTGAAAGACGACAACCCAACAGTCCCATCTTCCAAAGAACCTAGCCGATCCCTCCCAACCCCCTCCTCTGCCAAAGAACATGGATTGAGAGACTCGGGGCCCCCGAGACAGGCTATTCCCAGCCGATCCCCTCCCTCAGGACTGCCAACTCCCTCGCCCGAAGACTCGCGGCCAGCCCCTAACTCCCCCACGTCAAAACTCCTGCCCCCAAGAACCTCACCTAGCCTCTCTGTCATACCCGTCCCCTGAACATCTTCAAAAACCGCTAAGGAAGAGCCGGCGACCAGATTTGTGCCGTCGACAACTAGATCCGGCGAAGAAAACACCCCCTGGGAAGAGACAAGCTTATCGGGAAACACGGAAGCAGAGATCGGCACCTACTCCGTCGCCGGAAAGGCCTCCGGGATGCTACCCCTCCCCCACAGTCGCCGTCGACCCTCCTTCCTTTGCCGGAGGTCGGTCAGCACCATCGGCGGTTCCTCCATGCTGACCGTCACCAACTCTTGCATAAACTTCGGGTCTTGAAGGGTACCCGACCCTGACCCAAGTGCACCCGGCCCATGTAGACCCTCCGAAGGAGCCTCCGGGGCTAGAGCCAACTCGCCTGGGCTAGAGAGCATAGGCTCCGGCCCATCCCCCTGCAATGGGCATTTGCCCTTTCTCTCCCACCCAAGTGGACCCAGCCCGCTTGCTTCCAAATTGGTTCCTATACCCGGCCCACCCTCACACCCTAAGAATTCTAAAAGCATATCAATCTCTGCACGCAGCCCCTGCAACTTCGTTCTCCAAAAAGACTCGTTAATCACCCTGCCACCAGCCGACTGAACATTGAGTGCAGGCTCCTTGGGAAGTGAGTCATTGCTCACCGAGGACTCATGCTCAGAGGCATGCTGCACAGCCTTCTGCTCCACGCCACCCTCAGGCCCCTCAACGCCTGTCCACGCCACCCTCAGGCCCCCCGAACCTTCTGGTACCATTACCACCCCTCGTCGACGCCCTCCACCAAACTCTGCTAAGCAAAGATATCTGTCAGCCTTGTTACAGCACCTCTGTGCCATAAAGGCCCTAGAAGCTTCATCAAATTTCACTATAAACTCCCTATTCATATCCTCCAGCAATCTATTAACCATGTTAAGCAACCAAACAGCCCCATACTTCCCGATGAAGATAGAACTCATAGCCTTCCGACTCCACTCCGAGAGTTTCACATCACCATTGCCTAATACTATCACCTGAAAGACCTTAGCTTCAACACAGAATCTACGGGAGAAGGACATCGAGACCTCCGAGCAAACGACTATAACAGTAGAACGCTTAATCGAAAAAATCCAACCGGGAAACTACATTCAGATCATGCCTGCATTGAGATTCCCTTCAGTATTAGAAAAACAAGGACTCCTACTTTCTACAAACTTGACCCAAGTACTCGACAGATCTTATCAGTTTTAACAGCATACTCCTCGAAATGAAGAGGCATTTCCTACACACAAATGTTGGCACATCAAAACCAAGATTTTTATAATAGCTACTTCAGAATATTTTTTTTATATAAGAATATAGACAGCTGAAAAAAGAAACTCCATTAAAGGACATGTTTCGAGGAAGAAATCACTGATCTTTTTCACAAACAAGCAACAGTTATTTTGAGGAAGTGAGTTTTCGGGTCTAACTTGCATAACCAAAGAATAGAACTCAGAAACCCCAATTAGAAGGTTTTTATCTTATGACTATTGGCTATCTCTTTTGATTGCCTCCATTGAACTTTTAATGAGTCAAAAAATACCATTCTGGAGTTTGATGTCAATTACTAAACTAACAAAGCGGAACAGGATCTTGTACAGCATAGCTATGTGAAAATGGTATATGCAAAAGCAGCACAGACAATGATAATTACTTAACACTGTTAACACTGTAGAGCACTGGCGAGTGTTGAACCAGTTTCTGATGGAAGATGTAATTGTTTTGAAGTGTGACAATAGATCCATAACCTCCTTTTAGCCATATCATGATGACCACAAGGATTGATACAGGTTCCTAATCCCAGCTCCAAGAGACTTTAGAAGACCTTTGCTACAATATGAAATAAGAAAACAAGGCTACTTGTTTTAGCATATCTAAAGTAGTATACCGCAGAGCAAGTTTCCGAAGTCAAGGGCTTTCTCTGCCACAAATGACCTTAGTTTTTTTCCCTGTTCAAAGAAATATTCAAAAGGAAGAATACAAGACATACTACTCCCAAAAACATGTTACTCTTTTAAGGGCAGCACTTTGCAATGTAAGGATTTACTGCAAAACTTGGACAAGTCTTTAAGGCAGATAACTGTGAACTACCTTATATCACCTGTGGTACATTAAATTTTACCCATCCGAAATATAAGAAAAATCGCATTGACCGCATTAGAGACAAGTATGGAGATGGAAATCTTTGCATTAAGTCACCGGAATAAACACAACATACTGCATCATCATGCTAATACGAATTGTCAACTTTTGGTACAATTCCAACAAAAAAGAAAACCAAATATACAGGCAACTATCCCAAATTTTTATCATGACAAAACACTTCCATTCCAGACCCAAGTATCTAATAAGTAGCAGGCCACGGTACCAGTTAGAACGCAGCTAGGTGTAGCACTGAAAAAAGTCTATCTGTGCCCTTGAGTTTGTTGCATTTCATAGGCATTCCAGGAACCAGGACCAGGTCCATAATGGGGGTAATTTTCTGTAGCAGCCTGTACCTGCAAGTCACAAGGAAAGAACGACATATCCAATCATTAGTCTGTAGACATACAAACAAAAGATGCAGCTTATTCATAGTCGTCTAATGATGATACCAAACCACGCAGACAAACACTTAAACAATGTATAAAATAGGAAAAACTTACTGGATTTATGCCATAGCAAGCAGGATAAACATTTCCTGCATAACCTGCCTCTGGATTGCCATAATTCACATTGTAGCCTGTCCCTGCATAGGATAGAATCGTACAGTGAAAAATAGAACGAGATACAATACATGAAATTGCAATGACTGGGTTAAATCAAGCTCTAAGGATAATATTAGCATCAAGTGATTATTGAATCAATTCAACTGTGGACGTAAAGTGAGAGGAAGAACTTCACAATTAAACACCCAGAGTGAAGCCACCGGAAAACCAATTGAACTCAAACTAGCATAAGTTGACCCGTTAATTCCTTACCAACAAGAGTACCTCATAAATCAATTAGTTGTAAAAATGAGTCTCATTTTATTTTTTATTTCAACATCCTCCATCATGTGCCGACTCTTTCTCAACCAGATAAACCTAAACACAAAACAGTTACATACCTGAATTCCCAACAGCAGCAGCTGCACGAGCTCTCTTCTCTGCATTAGCAATCTCTGCACGAAGCTTCTCCAACTCTCGAGCCATTGAGAGCAGCTTCTTCTCCATCACTTGACCATGCTCATAATTCTCAGAATATCCTTTCTTCTCATACTCAATGGCAGCTCTAAATTCCAAAAAAGAACACAGATCTTCAGAAATGAACAAAACCTTAATTGGAACATCGACTCAAAATCATACAAAAAAAGAATAGTGTAATATAGGTACTACTTTGCACGTTGCAACTCTTGCTTCATAGTCTCAACTTCCGCCCTTATAGCTGGAGCCTGTTGCAAATCTGCTGTAAGTCTAGCCAAATCTTGAGTCATCACTTGTACCTGACCTGTGAGCTCCTGCCTTGCAACACTAAGCTCTTTAATATCAGCACGAACTTGAATAAGCTCAGCACGCATAGCATCAACCCCCCGAAGGTCAACCTCCAAATGAACAGACTTCTCATACAACTCTCTCATCTGACCATCCTTCTCTGCCCGAAAGGAATCTGCAAAATGACCCGTTCTTTGCAACTCATACTGTGTAGCTTCCAGTTCCTGCTTAAGCGCAACATGGGTCGCAGCTAACCTCTGGTTATCAACTAAGAGTCCCTGAATTTCTTGGTACTGAGCATCAAGACCCTCCTGAATTATTGCAGGATGAGGAGGGCGCTGTCTGTGACCCATTCCAAACTGGGACTCTCTCATCTCTTCAAGTAGAGCTGGGTGGGGTATCGGCCCAAGGCTTCTGCCAAATGGACCTTCACGGACTGCAGAGGGTAGTCCAGCATGAGGAGCCCCTTTCATTGGAAGAGGCGGTCCACGATTTCTTCCAGACATTATTCTTTCTTAAGGTCTGGTGAGTACGGAAATGTTCCTGTCAACAAGTAATGGATACACTTTTCAGTTGATAGCCCTAAAAATTAAACAGAATAAAAAGTCAACTTGGAAATCCCTTACTCAAAACTAAACTGAGAAGAAGTCAGAAAGATATAAATGAGCAGAGTGAAATCAAAACTCAATATTGACTTTTGAAGACAAGGGAAAGGCCATTGCAATCAAGAAGTGCAAAATTTCAATCAACCTAAGTACGAATTTAGCTGAACAATTAAGTCCTAAAAGGCCTGTTTGGCTAGCGATATGTGGAAAACAAAACAAGACGTGAAGATTATGGGAGGATGTCAGTTCAAAAAATGAACCCCACAAACGAAAAAGCAAAGCAAAATCTCTGATGTACTTTCTTCCAACGGAGAGGGCAAAAAATAAAAGGACCCAGCGAATTCTTATTCCTAAAAGCGACATTTTCAGGCTTAGTCAGAATAACTCGACCCCAACAGCGTCGAAAAATCAACAAATAAGTATGCTTTCGTAAACCCAAAGCCCTGACCGTCCATATGGTCGCCAAAGAATATTGTGGAAACGAAACGACTATCGAGATTTCATTTCCAAATTCAGATGTTGTTTCGCTTGGCGACAGCTGGAAAAGAAAAGAACAAATTGAAGTAAGTTCTACCAGCCCATACGAGCAGGCAACATGGCCCACAAGAGACAGAATTCCATTATCCCTTTCTGATTCCTCCCTTTCTTCAGCAGCGAAACGAAAGAATTTCCAACCCATGAATGACAATTAAACGCCAGAAAATGGATGACAAGAAAAAAAAATTATAAAAGATAAGGTGTGAAAATATAGAACCTTGACGAGTGAAGGTTTTGAAGCCGCGGAGGATTGAGGCAGAAAGAATTTCTCCGGCTGCAGTACGTTCGAAAAACCCTAAGACCCAGACTTCCTCGCCAGAGACGGGAAGAAAAGAAAAAAACAGTATTAAAGGCAGTTTTGCAAACTATTTTGATAAATTTATTACCAATCCAAACATTTTTTATTGATAAGAAAATAATAATTTTTTTTTTTGATGACGAGGAAATTCCCCAAAGCCGGACCCTTTTGGCCCAACCCTGAAGTACAAACCCCGGCCCACTGAACCGACCCCACAACCCAGGGAGCAGATAAGTCAAGGGCGATAATGGGGATGTTGGGGCTCGAACTTGGGACATGTTAGAACCCAAGCCGAAGCCTTACCACCACACCAAACCCTTGGGGTAGATAATAATAATAATAATAATAATAATAATAAGAAAATAATCTCATATTTAAATAATCTTTCTTTTCAAGAAAATTTACTTTTTAGACACTAGATTTTACCTATTTTTTATTTTTAGTCCTGAAATTTAATAAGTCAAATTTTTAGTCCTCAAATTTTCATCCCATTAAAATATTAGTCCTTTTGTTACTCTCTGTCACCCTAACTAACGGAATGATTTTCCACGTCAACGTCTATTTTCCACGTCAGCATCCACCATTTGAAGTTCATGTCTTAAACAATCGGTAGCTTGCCATTTTAATTGAAACTTTGTGTTTTGTTGAAAAGGGACTAAAAGCCTCAGCCTTGACTCGTCACTCGCCGGTTCAATATCCCCCCTCCCTCATAGGGCTGTGCATAAGCGGTGGCGGTGGCGATTATGCCCTCCACCGCCACTGCTATAGGCGGTTCTCCAAAAATGGATACTGCCCCCGCCACCGTGAAGGGAGGAAACCGGCACCTAAAGGCAGCGATTTCGACGGTGGCGGGGGAGGGGGCGGTTACCGCCCCTACACCGGAGGTCCGGAGATAAAAAAAAAAATTGATACCAATTTACCAAATTGAAATCCAGATCTATAATCCATACCAAATCGAAATACAAATCTGTAATCAACACCAAATGGAAATTCAATCTGTAATCAATATCAAATCCAAATCCAAAAAAATTTTCAAATCTGAAATCTCGACCAAATCGTAAATAGCCTAAAAAATTTTTAAAATTACAATCCCTGTAAATCACAACCAAATCTACAGATTCTAGACATTGACATTCTCATGTACAGCCAAAAAAAATTCCTAAATTGGAACCCCTGTAATCAGTACCAAATCACAAGAAAATCTCCACATTTGCAAGAAAATCTCCACATATTTGAAAAGCTTTCCAAATATCAATCAAATCGAAAAAAACCTAAACGAAAAATTTCTACAAACCCAGCAAATTTCAACCAAAACGCAAATATAATATCAAATAACAAGAAAATTGGGAGGAGAGAGAGAGAGCGATAGTCGATAGTTGCTGGGGAAGAGAGAGCTAAAGGAGGGAGGCGAGGCAGAGCGCTGAGCGTTGTTGCTTGCTGGTTGCTGCAAGGGGGGGCAGAGCGCTAAGTGAGTGAGTGATCAAAAGAAGCGAGAAATAGAGAGGGTTGGGTTAGGTTTAAAATCAATAAACGAAATGGTGTCGTTTTTTATATGCATATTTAAAACACAAAAAACAAAAACAAACAAACGGTGAAGCGGTGAAACCGCCCAGCGGTGAGCGGTGAAACGGCCACCGGCAAAATCCCCGCTAACAGGGGATTTTGCTTACCGTCACCGATGCCGCTGGGCGTCGGTGAGCGGTGAACGGGGCCGGTACCGGTGATCAGGCCTACTCCCTCAGTCGTTTGCAAAACCTGTTCCACCTTGATCTTTCTTCTAACCGCCTCACAGGTCCCATTTCATCTAATTTCTCCAACCTTTCTTCCTTGGAGTCGTTGCTCGAGCCTCACAGTTTTTACCGCTGCACTCAATAGTCTCAATGGATCAATCCCAAGGGATTTGGGTAATCTCACGAATCTCCAAATTCTCAACGTGGCCAACAATAGTCGCTCGGGCGAGATACCAAGCGAGCTCGGTGAACTTGGTCAACTCGTCTACATGAACTTCATGGGGAACCAGCTTGAGGGTCCAATTCCAAAGTCTTAAGCTCAACTGGGTAATTTTCAAGCACTAGATTTGTCGATGAACAGTTCACATGAGTCATTCCGGAGGAACTAGGCAACATGGGCCAGCTATAAATACCTTTGTTGATTGGCAATTGTTCAAGCTTGCAAATGATTGATTTTTTCGGAAATCATTTCAGTGGAAAAGATTCCCATTACTGTTGGGAGGCTAAAGCAGTTGAATTTTCTTCATCTAAGGCAGAATGAACTTGTGGGTAACTTTCATCAACTAACTATTGTGGACTTGGCAGACAACAATCTCTCTGGTAGAATTCCTGCAACATTTGGATTCTTGCGAGGCCTGAAACAACTCATGCTTTACAAAAACTCCCTTGAAGGTAATTACCCGATACACTGATTAATGTAGCAAACCTTACCAGAGTGAATCTCTCGAAAAACAGGTTCAATGGCAGCATTGCTGCGTTGTGTAACTCTCGTTCTTTTTTTTTTTCTTTTGATGTCACCAGCAATGCATTCGACCATGAGATTCCTCCCCAACTGGGAAATTCACCTTTCTTTGCGAGGCTTAGATTAGGGAACAACCAATTTACAGGGAAAATCCATGGACTGTGTCGTTTAGGGCTTCATAGGAAGCTGACGAGGAAATGAAGGGTGACATGTCAAATTGAAGCTGACGTGGAAAATCATTCTGTTAGTTAGGGTGACGGAGGGTAACGGAAGGACTAATATTTAAACAGGATAAAAACTCAAGGACTAAAAATTCAACTCATTAAGTTTCAGGACTAAAAATGAAAACGGGGTAAAACCTAATGACTAAAAAACAAATTTCCCTTCTTTTTATTGCATCTCTAATTATTTATATCTTTAATTTTTTTATTCATTTTCATAAAATTTTACTTTTTAAAACCTTTTATTCAAAGTTAATAAAATTTTAATTACTTTAATTTTCATATCAGGCCTAAATACGATATCCTTCTCACACTATCATTTTCATTGGTTACACCCTAAAGGAACACGACAAAATAAAGAATTCTCGCCATCTTTTCATTTCAATGAGTAGGGTATTTATACAAACAAGTGGTGTGCATTAGACCGATATTTGTGGCTAAGCACATATTACAGATATCCTCTATTCCGTTATAACAACAATCATTACTACAAACAGGTCGTAAAAAACTATTGTTCTAGAATATGTATACAGCTGGTACGCAATGGTGGAATGCTCACATGACTGCTGAGGTGGTGAGCTGTGGAAGACGTGAGTTATTATCCCCCTGCAAGTCCAACGGGGCAGCAAGACCGTAAGACTTGAGTGAAGCTACTGAAAACGAGTAGCAACAAGTGGCTTGGTGAGAACATCAGCAAGCTGATCCTTGCTGGAAATAAAGGCCACCTTAAGGGAGTGATCAACAACTCTGTCATGCACGAAATGAAAATCAATGGTGACATGTTTCGTGCGTGAATGAAAAATGAGATTGGCAGAGAGATAAGTAGCCCCAAAGTTGTCACACCATAGTGTAGGGGCAGCAGAAAGAGAAACGTCAAGTTCAGTCAAGAGAGACTGAAACCAAATCACCTCAGTAGTGCATTAGCGAGAGTTTTATACTCAACCTCTGTGTTAGAGCAGGCAATGGTGGCCTGCTTCTTGGAGCTCCAGGAGATGAGATTCGGACCAACAAAGACACTGGTAGACCGGCAATCATTAGGGCATCCAACCCAATCTGCATCGGAGTAACCAGAGAGAAACTGAGAGGGAGATCGCAGCAGAAGCAAGCCATAATGCAAGGTATGTTTGAGGTAGTGCAAGATGCGCTTCACAGCCTGCCCATGAGGAAGCCGAGGAGACTCCATGAATTGGCAAACTCGATTGCCTGAAAATGTCACATCCGGTCTTGTAAGTGAAAGGTATTGAAGATTGCCAACATGGCTGCGAAAAAAGGTTGGATCTTCAAACAGAGGCGTGTCAATTTTTGGAGAGAACAGGTAAGGCAGCCATAGGGGAGGTCACAGGTTTGGCCTCAAGCATGTTGGTCTTTGCAAGTAAATCATGAATGTACTTATGTTGAGTGAGGAGAAGGCCATTCGACTGAGGTAGAAACTCAAGTCCAAGAAAATAATGCAAAGCACCAAGATCCTTGATCGGAAAGGAAGAATTAAGCTGCTCAACAACATGCTGAAAAAACATAGGGTCCGAACCTGTAAGTAACAAATCATCAACATAAACTAGCATATAAGCAAGGATGTGTGATTTTCTATAGATGAAGAGGGAAACATCAAACTTGGAAGCAACAAAGCCAAGACGAAGAAGCTGATGCCGAAAAAGATGAAACCCGGTGTGGGGCACCTACTTGAGGCCATACATGGTCTTTGTAAGGTGGCAGACATCAGGGCCGACTCAACCCTTAGGCAACTTAGGCAGTTGCCTAAGGCCCCACTTTGAGCAAGAGGCCTCATAACTAAAAAGAAAACGAAAAAAAATAAAAATAAAAATAAAAGGCCCTTAAATGCATGATGAACAAATAAATTAAAAACAAATGAGATTTAGGCCCACTTGATTAGTAATTTTATATCTGAAAAATTATTTTTAAATAAATTTTTAAATATTTTTTTTAAAATTTATATAAAAAGGCCTAATTTTTAGTATGGCCTTAGGCCTCATTTTTTATTGAGCCGGTCCTGGCAGACATATTCAGGATGTTCGGGGAGGACAAAGCCATGAGGGTGTTGCATAAAGACCTCCTCAGATAAGTCACCGTGCAAAAATGCATTTTGCACGTCAAGTTGCTTCAAGCGCCAACCAAAAGAGACAATCAAAGCAAGAACCATCATAATGGTGGATGGTTTAACAACTAGACTGAAAGTCTCACCTTAATCAAGACCTTCATGTTGGTGGTAGCCCTTGGCGACAGGCCGAGCTTTCCAGCATTGAAAAAGAGCCATATGCATTTCTCTTGGTGCGGAAGATCCACTTGCAGGCAACAAGATTCTAGGAAGAAGAAGAGGTGACCAATTGCCAAGTTTTGTTTGCAAGCAGGGCATGAAATTCCACACGCAAAGCAGTGCGCCATTCTGAAGAACAGGAAGCTTCTGTGTAGGAGGTTAGATCTGCAGTAAGAGAAACAAGATAATAAAACTTTGGGAGAGGCCACCAAATGGTGCCATCAGTGAAAGTCTTGGCGCAGTGACCATTAGCTTGAGTACAAGTGATAATACGAGGAGGGGGAGAAGGAGGTAACAAAGCTGAAGAAGAGCAAGAATCTGCAGAAGTGTCGGCAGACAGAGGGGAAGACATTATCGGGGAAGACGACACTGAAGGAGAGATAAATGTGGGCTAGGTAGTAGGAGAAATAGGTGGGTCGGGGTATTTGATAGAAAGAGGTAACAAAGTGTGAGTGGAAGTCTAAAAAGGAAAAGAAGACTAATTAAATCAAACATCTCTAGAAATAACAATTTTTCTAGAAGAGAGAATATAACACCTGTAACCTTTATGATCTGGGCTGTACCCAAGGAAGGTGAAGGAAGACGATTTATTAAGTAAACGACAGTAGTAAAAGCCTCATGCCATAATTTTAAAAAAAGAGTATGTGAGTGGGCTAGAAGGGCAAGGCATGTTTCCACTATATGTCTATGCTTACGTTCTGCGGTGTCGTTTTGGGCGTGTGAATGGAGACAAGACAGACGATGGGTAATACCAGCAGAGATGAGATGAGGACGAAGAGAGCGCAATTCTCCACCCCCATCGATTTGAATGCAAATGATTTTAGACGAACATAAATTTTCAACAAAACGTTGAAAAGCAATAAAAACTGAAAGAATAGCAGATTTGCATTGAACTGGAAAAAGCCACGAAAAACGGCTGAAATCGTCAACAATGTTGAGATAGTAACGAAAACCAGAGACATAAACTACAGGGGAAGGACCCCAAATATCAAGAAAAGCAACTGTAAAGGAGTCGTCGACCGATTTGGAGAGGGAGGATGAGGAAGACGATGACTCTTGGCTGTACAACAGGCTGGGCAAAGTTGACAGGAACCCTACTAGAGCCCCAGGAAAAACTAGGCTCGCAATCATCTTGACAAGCCACCTGACAAAGAAAGGCCTAATCATGCACGCCTAGCATCACATTGGCATGTCCCACGACATTGTCAAGACAAGACTTGGGCCAACAAGGCCACAAGCCTCGGCATGCCTCAGGAGAAGCATATGGAGAGGCAATGCACAATGACTCAGGAGGAGTTGACGAACACAACGAAGGTGCCACCACAAGACCATCAATCGTGGTGGCGCAACCGAAGGAGCATGGGGAGCCAATGCAAGTAGGTTCCCAGAGCTTAGTGGAGCACATTTCTAGCACCACCCTATGACCACTAGCCACGGTGGCACAACCAAGTGTGCATAGGCAGTTGATTCATGATGGATCTCGAGGCCAAAAAGGAGTTGATTGGTAGCACCACCACACGACCAACGGACGCGGCGGCGCATGGCAGAGCACATAGGAGGTTGATCTCAAAAGACCCAGGAGACCATAGAGATCATTTTAATATCACCACCCTACATGGCGGTGGAGCGGTGTAGCACGGCGACGACAACCACCACAGGCGGCAGGAGGGGCAATATAAGGTAAACCGTATGTGGGATCCATATATGGCCGAATCCCCCTTTTATTATGGGTGTTATGTTATTGCTTTTAGAGTGAAAAACATTTCCATGTTGGGGAGATTCAATTAAGGAATTAATCTTGGTCCTATTTTGGAAATATTATTCATTGATTGAAGTTAGGCTATGTTTGTTAACAAAAATTTTACACTTCCTAAAATTTTAACACAATAAAAAATTACAATATAATCTATCTCTCCACATCACATCATTATTTTTCACTATAATAAATATTAAAAATCATCTCTCTCTTCACTTTTTCACCAAATCCAATACCCTAAAATTTTAACACTCAAACACAACCTTAGGAGTCTTTTAGGCATGTGGCAATTACCTTTGCTCCCTATGTAGAAGCTTATGGCCGGTCACATCCCTAAATAGGTGGGCAAGCAATCTTTAATTGATTTGTCCTTATTTTGAGGCTAGTTTTGAGGCAAAAGGCAAGATCTCTACAAGATCTTTAATTTTTTACTTCAATAGGATCTTGGAGGATTGTTTGAGTAGGAAACAAGCATTTCCTCTACAAAGAAAGGCCTTGCCGCCCAAGCCCATAGAGGTACTATATATACTCATCCATGACACCATTTGTAAGCATCCATTTAATATTTGAATAGAATTCTCCAAGAGAGCTTTTGGCCTTTGAGCCATTATTTTTCGGTGTTCGGGGTTAAGCCTGAAACTTAGGCTAGCATGAGATCTATAGTGCTTGGGGTTAGGCCTGACACTATTCACACTTGTTAGACCTAACTTGCACTAGGTTAGGCCAGTCAAGTTGGGGGCAATCAACGACTGGGGTTAGGCGTGGAAGCTTAGACTAGTAGAGGAGGTTTGGTGCTTGGGGTTAGACCTGACATCTCATCAACTTTGTTAAAGGTGCATCGTTGGGTTAAGCCGGCGCTATTCCATAATCGGGTTCTAAGTTTGTCTAGTGGTGTCAGCCCATTCGAGCTTAGGCTTGTGTATCCTTCTTTTCATCAATTTTCCCAATCATCCGTGTTCATTTAATTTATCCTTTCGATATACCAAAAATACCAAAAGCATATTTTCTTTTTGATTCGATACTTGGGATACATTTCCCTATTGAGTGCTTCACTGGGTCAGCCAAGGGGTATCAACCATAGGCGAGGGCTAAAATCGAGTACTCACAAGTCCTTACTTGTGAGGGGGATAAACATTGTTGAGGGGTCTAGGCCGGGGTCCCTATCAATTTTGGTGCTTTCATTGAGAGGTTTTCGCTCAAGTGTCTTTTGAGGGAAGTTTCGAAGTGGATTACTCGGATTGATTTGGTTGGGAGGTTTCAAGATTTCAACCTGAGTAATTAGGTTGGTTTCTTGGAATTTCATTGGGTTTGTGGAAATTTTGGATAGGTGGTTATCCTAAGGGTTGGCCGAATTTCATCGGTGAGTGTGGGATCAGGGTTTGGCAATATTTAAGGTCGATTTTGGGTTCTATTTTGGATTGGAAACTTTTTGGGAGATTTTGTACAGATTTCTTGGAGGTTTCCTTGAAGGTTTCTTGCGGAGATGATTTTGAAAGAAACTCAAATTCTTTCCATATATAAGGTGCGGCAGCTTGGAGGCTTGAGGATTTGCGGTTAAGGCAAATCTTTCCTTAATTGGACTGCCTTGATTTATTTTATTAAGAAGGTCAGATTTAAAGGAGAATCTTTGGGGGGATTTCCTTGATTTAAGGAGATTGATTGATTATTTAGAATTTCACTTACCTTAAGTTTTGTTTCAAGGTCTCATTTGATTGAATTATTTAAGGTAAGTATTTCTCAAATATCTTTGGAGATGGAAGGCTATATAAGCCGTGGAAGCTACAAGAACCGTGACTCACAGACGGCTAGTACAAGTGGAAGAATGCATGGCCACTATGGAAGAGTCAGCTATAAAAGAGATAAAGAAAAGCCTTGTAGACAAAGACTACATGGAGATCGAAGAAGACACTATGAGGAAGATGACTCCGACGAGCAAAGAAGTCAGTGGGCTTACAACCAATGGCTCAATAGGCCGAAGGTTAAATTTCCAAAATTCAACGGAGAAGATCCATATGCGGCTAGCACAAGAAGAGAAGAAAGGCAACCACAGGTACAACCACGAAGACGTGGAGATTATGTAGAGCACGAGGATAGCGTGGTGGAAAGATGGTTGCGAGTATCTCGATATGGTGAAGATGAAAGCAGGTGGGAGGTGCTAGAAGATACCATAGAGACGAGTATAGCACGGGGGGTGCTAAGAGACTCCCTCGAGAGGATTGACCCTATAGAAGACATGGCCATTATGATGAGGATGACCGAGCAAGATATGAAGATGAGTAGAGAAGATAGACTGCCAGGGAGTGAGCATAGAAGACATCTTGATGAGGATGACTTCAAGGAGCATAGAAGCCAGAGGGCTTATGATCAAAGGCCCCAAAGGCCGAAGGTTGAAATACCAATGTATAGTGGAAGAGATCCCCATGAATGGTTAGAAAAGATACAATGCTTAGGTCTTGTGTATTCTTGGTGGCGAAAGCTGCACTATGGTGGAAGAAGATCACGGTTCAATACAGGGAGGAGCAAAGGCTTAGATGGACTACATTCAAGAAAGAGTTCTTGCTTAATTTTAGATCATCACCTTTGGTCACTTATCATGACCAACTGACCAAGTTGAAGCAAGAAAACAAAATACAAGCCAACGTGGAGGAGGCCTTCAAGTTCAAAATGAGTCCATTGGAGGAACGACCGGCAAGCAAAGGCATTAACCCAATGCACGCCATGACATCAGAAAAGGCTCAGGGCGAGGAGGCAATCATTAAGCATTCCAAATCAGAAGCAAAGGAGTTCACACTCATTGGTGAAAAACCAAACAATGATTCAACTAAGGAGGTTGACGAGCAGGAGCCAATGGAAGTCAGAAGTGGTAATGAAGAAGAAGAAGCAAGAAAAAAAGACGAGCTTAGCACAAACATGATGAATGGGCTATGGAAATCTTCTTTGGAGGAAAAAGGTGACCACTGCACCAAAAGGAAGATTGAAGAGAATGAGCAAAGCATCAATATGGTGAATGAGCTAGAAGAATCTTCTTTGGTGCAGTGCAAGGCTGAGGTTAGCAACATGGAGGTATCTCTCTTGATCAATGATGGAATTTTCCATATTTTAAATTCTGAGATAGTTGCTAGTCTTAAGTTGGTTGGGAAGGGCAGTGGGCCCTTAGATATGGAGATCACTAGTGGAGACCAATGAAAGTGTCTATGGGTGGCACATGAAGTTCGCATGGAAGTCCAAGAAGTCAAGATAGAGGTTGACTTACATGTGTTAGATAAGGTGGATCTAGATGTAATCTTGGGCATGCTTGACTCTGAAGCGTTAACAAAGTTCTTATTGACTACGAAACGATGATTTTGGAATTCCTAATTCATGGTGGAGAGAACAAGTGGACAACCATAGCATTCGTATAAGCAATGGAGGTAGCAGATACCGGGTGGAAGATTAAGGAAGTGAAGACACTGTCAAAGGTGGAAGAACTTCTCATGGTTTGGATTGTGTGCGATGGAGTTGCTGAGAACTTCGAGTCTTCCAAGTTGTCCATTTGGGCAAGAAGAGTTGGAAGAAATCAAAGACTTAGAGGTCAAGCAGAAGTTCTTTGAAGCCACCAACCTTAGAAACACAAAATGGAAGAAACAAGGTCAAGCGAAGAAGGCATATGACATGGACCTTAAAGGCAACATCAATCTTAGTGCTTGGGGTTAGGCCTGACACTATTCACACTTGTTAGACCTGACTTGCGCTGGGTTAGGCCGGTCATGTAGGGGCAATCGATGACTGGGGTTAGGTTTGAAAGCTTGGGCTAGTAGAGGAGGTTCGGTGATTGGGTTTAGACATGTCATCTCATCGACTTTGTTAGAGGTGCATCGTTGGGTTAAGCCGACGTTGTTCCACAATTGAGTTCTAAGTTCGTCTACTGGTGTCAGCCCATTCGAGTTTAGGTTTACGTATCCTTCTTTTCATCCATTTTCCCAACCATCCGTGTTCTTTTAATTTATCCTTTCAATAAACCAAAGATACCAAAAGCTTCTTTTCTTTTCTTTTTGATCCTATACCTGGGAGACATTTCCCTATTGAGTGCTTCACTGGGTCGACCAAGGGGTATCAAAATTCAAGCACCCATTAAGATTTACAAGAGGAATCTTATCATTTTTGTATGATTAATTATAAGTTGTAGGGTATATTTTTCTATGAATTGCTAGGTTGCAATTCTAATAATTAAATAGGAAGATACGTTAGATTGGATGTTACAATGCATCAAATGGATATCCCATTAGTTATGTATACGGTGATTTGGAAGAAAAATTTATTGTCCAATCAAATGTTTACAAAGGTTAAGGTTAAGAAGTAGATGCCCTTGCATCAGCTTTTCCTCTCGCTCGGCTCGTTCTCAATCACTAGAATCGCCTCTCAGGGTTTTGAATGAACGAGCTTTGCAAAGGGTGTTGAAAGAGATATCAACAGCGGTGGAGTCAAGATTTAAGTCTTGGGCAACATAATCATAGAGGAGAATAACAGTGATGTTCAGCCAAGCTTACAATCAACCGTACCAGTGGGCTTCATTCGGTTTGGGTCGGCCAGTTCGATTGTTGGCCTAGATTTATTTAGGCCTAATAACAAATATTCACTTTTTGACGAAATATTTGAAAGTAAAATTCATAACTAAACATTTAAATTTTAAAAAATTAAACACGAACTCCAATACCTTTAAAAACTCAATCAAATCATTTTTCTCAATACTTTTTTACTAAACTTAAATACTTTTTTATTACAAAATTTCACCACACCATCCTTGTTTGCATTTTATTTTATAAATTCCAATAAAAATCAACCAACAATTAGGGCTGAGTAATGGTAGAAACAGTGCTAGTTGGGCTAAAATCGACACTGTCACCATTATGGTTGGTATCCAAAAACTGGAAAAGAGAGAGGAGAGCTGGAGAGAGGGGAGGCGCTACCGCCTACCACGCTAGAGAGAGAGAGGAGAGCTGGTGGCCATGGAGAGAGGCGCCATTTCTGAAAGAAGTGTGGAGGCAGGAGCTGGGGTTAGGGTTAGCAAAAGGCGTTGTTCTCTTATATTAAAAAAAATTAAAACAATGGGGTGGGGTTAAGGTTTTAAACCTAACCCTAGCAAAAGTCAAAAGGTGTCGTTCTCTTCTTAAAGAGAACGTCACTGTTTTCGTTATTATTTAAAAACAAAAAAACAAAATAGTGGCAGTTCCAGGAATGAGTCAGTGCCAGTTAAACTGGGAATAACCGGTTTGTCAAAAATGATCACCGTAACCAGCACCGAGAATCTCAGGTTTGTCGGCTCCCGACACCGATGGGGAATATGCTCAGCTCTACCAACAATCAAATATCTTTTAAAAAATTCACTAACTTTTTACAAACTCCAATAAAACTTCAATCTACCTATATATTCATACCACTATCATACATCACCTTATATTATGTTCTAGAGTTGAAACACTTATTTCCTATATTGCAATTTCTAAAATTTTGTCCGGAGAAAATAAATTGCATCTCTTGGTAAACTTTTAATTATATTAGCATTTATTGTTCTTTTAAAAGATACTTTAATTCATTTGTTATTTGTTGTCATTTTAAAGGATACAATTTTTAAAGTATTACATTTGCCTCATTTTTTGGGGGATAAATGGTATTTGAAGCCTAAAAAAAAGGATAACATTTTTGGCCTTGCAAATAGGATTTGTTTTTTAAAAAATGAGGGGGGGGGGCAAAATGAGGGGTGGGATAGCATTTTGGCCTTAAAATGAGGATTTGTTTTTCAAAAAATTGGGATCGATACCCTCCCGCCCCCGCCCCTGTCGCAGCCGTTGGATATTAACAAACAAGTATGCAATATAATTCCTCTCTCTAGATACAAACAAATAGAGAACAATTTCCACAATTATATGTGATGAGAATAGTCTATAAATAATCAATCACATAAAACCATAAGAACACAATCAATTTTTATGTGCAAAATTTCTCCAATGTGAGGAAGAAAAACCACGAGATCTAGTCTAGTCAAAATCTCCACTATCAACTACTGAATAGTGGATACACAATGTATTCTCTAGTTAAGCCTAGAGGATACAACACAAATCTCTTCAAGATGACATCGATCTTAGCAAATACAACAAGAACCAAAGAGAATATATCAAACTCGCGGTTATTGGTCATAGACATGAATCCCAATTCCCAAGCTTGAAATCCGATCTCCACCGTTCTGATTATAACTCTTTGTGTGGTGAACCTTTTCTCCAAATTTCAGATTGGTTGGACCATAGACGAAAGTATCAAGGCTTTGATGAAACCTGGGCGTGAATGAGAAAAATCCCTTCTTTTGGATTACTACCTCTCTCTCATCTGTTGTGTATTCAAGCTCCTCCTTATGTGTGAGTCTAAGTAACAACCCAAGACGTGGGGGTGAATTGAGTTTTACAAAATATTAGATTTTTTTAGTTAAAAATGTAGATCTGAAAAATACTTAATGCAATAATAATCGACGAACAATAAATTATAGCAATAAAGTAATAGAGATAAGGAAGAGAGATAACAATGCAATTTTTAGGTGGTTCGACTAAGACCTTCCTACGTCTACCCCCAAGGCTATTTCCTTCTTTGGGTTTCTCCACTATAATCCAATAGTGTTCACAACTTAGCTTCCAGGTGCTAAGTAACCGTTACAAGAGTTTTTCTGAGCTCACTCTTCAACTCGTACAACAAATCTCACGGGTAGGCCCAAACCAAATGTATCCCACACTTATAGGTTTTTGAAAATTTTAATGATAAGAATGATAAACAATAGCTCTAAAAGCTATATTAGAAAATACGAAGCTCAATAAAGGGCTAGAAGACAAGATTTGATAGTGATGACAACAAGAATAACAAGTGACAACAACAGATCTCTTGGGAAATATGTAGCTTTCTTCTTTTGTTTTTTTTTTCTCTCTTTTGGAGGTTAGGTCAAGATTGATGATGCAAGAGATGCAAAAGGTGCTTTTCTCTCTCCATTATGTTGTCTTTATAGGTCTTCAGTCTTGGAAGGTCCCAAGGGCCTTTTTGGAATGTTGGAGAGGTGCCCTAAGTGTCACAACGTCTTAATATCCATGTTGAGTCATCTTTTTAAAAACAGTGTTTCCGCAACATGTGTCAACACCTTCTTCAAGTCTGGAACTGACTTGCAGGTGCCTGTGACATATGCCGACACCATCTTCTCATATGTCAACAGTATGCTTCACATGTGTCGACACCATCAAAATGACATTTTGGCAGCAGCGTAATGTGTCGACACCATGTCTCCCATGTGTCGACCTCATCTTGGCAGAAGGAGATTTTCAGTGCTTTGTGAAGTGCAATCCTTTTTATTTCAACACGAAAACTCCTAAAATGAAAATATAATAATTTAAGTGCATGCCATGGTGTTTAAAACAAATATACAGCTTACTGAACTTGAGGGAGATTAAATACAATTGAGTACTCTCGTTTGAATAGTGAATTGACAATCACGTATAATAAAAATAGTCAAAAGCTATTTTGTCATTTGTTATCATCAAAATCGAGTTAGATAGCTAAAGGAGTAACTTTGGGCTAACAATCTCCCCCTTTTTTATGATGACAAATTACTTTTTAAAGATATTTGCAAATAATTCAAAAAGCTCCCCCTGAGAATAAGCGGAGGTTTTTCAAAACAATTTGTTGCAAAGGGCTTTAGACTTTTAGAAAAATTTTCAAGAGTTTCCTTGTATTTAGAGGTTTTCAAAAATTTAAACCTATTAAAAAAATACTTATATATCATCCTCCAAACTTCTCAAACTCCTCAATGTAATCTCAGATCACAAACACTTCAATATTCTTCAATAATAAGGAGTTTAGAGTTTAAGAGTATTACCTTGTTTTCAATGACGAAGCTTTGCAAATTTGAGACAATAATATTATCAAATAATAGACAATTTGCATTCAAAGTTAAGTAAGTATAGAAAGAATATAACACAAACTCATCCAAAATGCAATGTAATTATATTTCAACCAAGTCAATCAATTACAATGATATATGATGGAATGAAATGTTTTCTTCACATGTTAAAGAGTACAACAAAAAGTTCCATATACTTCTCTCCCTTTGGCATCATCAATAAGAGAGGGAGGGTAAGGTAAGGTAGGATAGAGTAAAACAACTCTACTTTACTCCTTCCCCTAGTTATGTATAAAGGAAAGCTGTAATGGAGGTTTTGATTGAAAAGAATGAAGACATAAGTGAACGATGCAAGGAAAATGGGGGTCAAATTGAAATATTTGATTGAAGAAGAGCGTTGGGAGAGTAGTTCGAGCTCTGATTTTTTGGCATCTGAGATGATAAGGCATGAGGAGCAAAGTCACAGTAGCTCTGAGACATATTCGCTCAGCACCTTCATTAGGTTGGCCTATTCAGAAAGCTGAGACACCATATTATACCAATACTAATCGTAGTGTAGAAGAAGAGAAACCCCGCTTGGATGATAAAAAATTGGAGAAACAAAGTTCATCAATATCAAGTTTTAACTCTATCCATCTCTCTCTCTCACTGGGACACACATTTAGTCACACAGAAAGATATGTCGAAAATAATTGGTTTTAGTAATCAAATTTTGGTTCTTAGGATTATAGAGATTGAGATGTTGAAGGAAAGGTTCCGCTGTGTGTGATAGAGATTTTAGAGAAGAATGGGGTGGCTTGTGGGGATGGGTGAAGAGGGACAACTTAAGCTTTTTTGTTCGATTGATGAGGTGGCAGACATGTAGTGTATAGGTGGCATACAGGTGGCATTAGGAATTTAATTGGACACATATTGAGTATAGGTTGGTGGTTATGTGGCTTTAAAATGTCGTCAGCCTTTATCGAATGCTTGGAACATGGAGTGGATGGAGTGGTATGTTTTTTTAAGGAAACTTGACTTCAAGGACCTCAAAGAGCTAATTGTTGAAATCGTTATCTGATGGGCATAATTGCAACATTTTGTTACCTTAGAAGTTGTAGGTGCAATTACGCCTACTTCAAATTCTCCACCAGTTGTAATATTAGCAAAAGGAAATACCTTTCATGCTTTTTTGTTTTTTCTAGAGACAACATATCATTGATATCAAATATTTTTGCTAATCTACTGAAAAGGAGCAAAACTGACGGTACCACTGATAGATTACTAATTATATAAAGATTTGGATTAAAGCCTTAGACCGTTTCGAATTCTTGCAAATTGGATCATAAACAATTTTTTTGCTATTCATGAACAAAAATGTTATTAACGAAAGTGTGAAACCAATGTCCATTGACTACGCATCCAGAATAGGAAACTGCTCGTTGATCCGATTCAATTGTTTGACACCTTAGCCAAAGATTCATCACACATAGTTTATATCTAAAATAATATAATTTTCTGATACGTTGAAGCGTAAATGTGAATTAAAGAAGAAATTAACTGTAAGTTCTACAAATATAATAAATACCCGTTTTCTAAACTAGAACAAAAACAAAGAACTTTAATAAAAAAACCACAATTACAACTCTTAATCTAAATGTGGGATTAAGTCTGCACAATCGTTAAGTACATACAACGTTGCTTTTGTGAACTCTTTTCTATTTAAATCATGAGCATGGGCTGCTCCTAGCGAGCGAACATTTTGAGCAAATACAGAAAGGTGACCTATCTCTTTTCTTCAATCATCTACATTGGCATAATTCCTCTCTTTTCGATTGAATCGCGTCTCAACCTTGCAGGTCGTACCCAGTTCTTGATCAAACGCTTCATCTTCCCCATGTACCGCAAGTTTTAATTCTCGATGTAGGTGGACGACTAAATGGACCATTATAGGGAAACATGATGGGGGAAATTTGTGCTCCAACTTACAAAAAATCAATTTGATATATTTCTGTAATTAGTCTACAACCTTTAATTTTATAGTTCTTGAACACAAGTCTCTGAAAATAAGCTTAACCCCATTATTGATGTAGATATCTCTTAGTCCAATAACCCATGGATTATCGCCGGTAATAATCATTGCAGTAATATGTGACAATCGTGGCTTTTCATACCCGTTAACTTCCATTCTCTCATGTTTAGACACCGCAATATGTTAGTGGGGTATCGTCAAGGAACTCCACACCCTTGAACCACTGATAACACTTTCTCCGTTCGTCCTTCGTCAGCGTGAATGATACATGAAGCATGACCTTGTATTGACCCTGAACTTGCAAATACAATTCTTTCTTTATAACCAAATCTTTATGAGCACTGACATTATCACATTAACCCCCTCAATGTTTAGCAAAGTCCACAACACATTATCACAAATATTATTCTCTATATGCATCACATCCAAATTGTGTCGAAGTTTTAATTTTGTCCAATTCGGCTACTTAATAAAAATGCTCCATTTCGTCCAACTCAACTTATCCTTAGTCCGTTTCCTCTTCTTCTGGGTCTTTCCAAAAGGCATAACAGGTACTAATGCAAGTTGCTTAACTATCTCTTGTTCAGTCAACTCTTTCGATTTCACTCTAAATCGCCTTCTTTCCATCAAATATGACCACATAGTGTCTCCACCTATGCGTAGAGAACAGATACCGACGATGTCCCAAAAACACATGTTTGCCTCCATTTTTCCGCCATAAAGACGTTGCATCCCCATTGCATATTGGATATGCTAACCTTCATTTCGTACTTCATTCGAACATATTACCGTAGACCGGGAAGTCGTTTATTGTCCAAAGCAACGATGCGCACGCGTAAGTTGAATGTACCCAACTCTGTTGCCTCATATGTTTGCACTTCATTCTCCTATAAGTCCTTCAAACCCTCTATTAGAGGCTGCAAATACACACCAATATCACGGACTTCTATCCTCGGGAATAAGCAGTGAGAGCATGAAACTAGAATCCTTCATATACTTCCACGGAGGTAGATTGTACGGGACTAAGACCACACACTACAAGAAATTCGTTCTTTGCCCACGATAGCAGCCGTGGCAAGAAGTCTACAAAATCGTCGAGGAAGCGATTTGGCCACGATTTTTCGTCGTCAAGGCGTCGTCGCGTCTGCCGCGTGGAGAGAGACGAAACTCGACCACTTTGGGTTATCGTCGTTGATGCATAGCCTATCTCGCCCGAGAGACGCGTCGGGAGAGAGAACCCACTTCCGTCGAAGCTGACGACATCATATCGTGGAGGAGAGCTCAGCCTCGACAATTTCTGCCGTTGGAATTACACTTCTGGAATTTCGAACACGCTAAGAGGACGAGTAGAGGTTGGTGGCAATTATGCTTCACCGAAGGAAATCTTTGTAGCAGGAGGCTTACGGTGACGAGATACAAGGTCGTCGACCAATATTTTAGAAACTACGTTTGGATTTGTGGGCATTGAGTATTCTCCTCCTGGAAGACTTTCTGATAGATGCATTGCTAGATTTTGAGGTTCAAGCTATGAAAATAGCAGAATGAGATAGAGAAAGCTAGATGAATGACTCTGTATATTTCTCGTATCAGTAAAAACGTCTCTGTACAGCAAAATACAAAACGAAGAAGAAGATTCTAACAAAACTCTCTATGCCTAAAGTGCCTTCTAACAATTCCTTTTTACATGCCAGCATAACACTTTACGTGTTAGCATCGTTACAAGACGTATCAGTATTACAAAACAATATCAGCTACAGTCGTATGAGCAGCATACTTTTTCTTCTTGCTTGGAGATGAATCCTCTGCCTCCTTCATATTCTGCAAGATATCTTCATTTCTACCTGCAATACCTGAAAAATGTAACGCAATGTTTTGGTATGAGAAAATTGAGTAAGCTTCAACTACACGCCAGCAGACACCTGGTTCTCACTCCTTGGCTATAGAAGGAAGACAACAAATAAATGTCTGTAACAAAAATATCTCAATGCAAAACTAAACCATTTCATCTATACAAAGCACAATATAGAAACAATTCCATACAAGGTAGTCAACTTCCAGAAGTTCTTCGTAAATGCGAAGTCTTGTCAATGTTCATAAAGATAAGCAATAAATAGTTTATCGTGGCCATTATAATGGTACCAGTACTCAAATCGCCAAATCCAATAGTAAATAAATCTTTTAAAACTTGGTATTCTGAGCAAATCTGTTAAATAATTCGGTCATAATAACAACTTGCCATCTTGGCATGGCAGAAGGCGCCAATGCGTTCTGAAAATGCTTGATTGTTGGTATTCTGGTTTGATAAATTCCGAGTCAAATTCCCGTGTCTAATCAAACACTGACTCTGGAGGACCTGACACTTACAAGAGGATCATGAGATTCAGGTGGAAAGTGCATCAAATCCGCTGGAACAAATAGATAAAGGAACACAAAGAAGACCATTTCAAGAGAACCAGAATAAAAGAAGCTAAGAATTTATAAAAGATAAAAAGCAGAGGAAAATTGATAGCAGGAGGTGAAGATAAACCTCAAAACAGTCGATGGATCTCTTCCCTGCCAGCCCATTTCTTTCCATTGGTCGAAAATTAGGCCATGGAGCTCTTGGCCAGGAAATGTAGCAGACCACAGAGCTCTCAAAGCTTCCTACCTAGTAAAACCTTTTTAGTGAGTCACTTGGAGAAAAATATCTGGTAGTAAAATGTGCATAATTACCAGGAACTGAAATAATTTCATCTATAAGTTTTAAAAAACTTCTCTGTTTGTGCAGAAGTGGCCATGTGAGGAGACCACCCCAAAGGAAGACTTTGAAAGCTAAAGGTGGCATTGCAGATATTTGAAATCTGCAGGTATATGGCCTAAGGGTACACTTATAGGGAATTTTGAAGGTGGAAACCAATAATTATCTCAAACCTCTAGATTTTTTTATGATTTGCTCTCATGTGGCCTATCATTCTATGAATAAGCACGTGACACTATATGCACAAACTTAATGGGGATTTGAAGCCGGTTCTATGGCACAGCTGCAGCATATTAGAGATTAACACAACCAAAATGCATAAAATTGCATCATCAATATTATCAAAACTAACATTGTTATGAGAAATATTTTCCAAAAGATAGGCTCACCTCTGTTGCTCCAGAAAACAATATCCCATGTACTTTGCTCTCCTTAATCTGTATATTGTCCTTAGATAAATAAAAAAGGTCCCAGAGTAAAAATGCCAGAAATTGCATAAGGGACAATTGCATTCAAAAAAGTTCTAGATTCCGTTTATACCTTATTTGCTCTATTGTTCTCCTCGTGTAAGTATAGTATGTACCTTACTTGAATTGAAGAATTTATTCCTCATGTAAAAATGCAAAAAAACTTTTCGGCACTTGCTTTTCAGAAACTGTGTCATAGTTTTTACAACGCCAGTCCAAGATGACATGATGCAAAAGAGAGAAATTCAAAGTCACTTTCAAAGAGTTCACATACGCAGCACTAATGACACGACATATATCCTTTGGAAGCTCAAAATTAAGATCCACAATTAAAGCAGAAAGGGTTCGTTAGGCCCAAAAGAATTGGTTATTACCTTTCTCTGTGCGGAAGAAGAACAGTAGCTGCAGATGTATTCTGGACAAACTACCATCTCTGAATTGAAAAACTCATCACTTTTCTCGTTTACAAAGAAGCAATCCCCACGATGACCGACGGTTTTGTCAATTCCATCTAGACGAGGTGTAAAACAAGAATCTTTGAGAATAAACAAGAAAAGCCAAAGGAAAGAATAAACAAGAAAAGTGGACAGGAAACCCTAAAACGATAATTGCACAATGTAAATACCTGAATGGGCAGGGATTGCTTCGGAGTTGAGACAAAGGAAAATCTTGTACTGTTCTAATCACAGATAGGTCACAAAATCATACCGGCAATGACAATGAGCTAGAAAGAAAGAGGAAAGAGAGAGAAAGAGAAATAAAAAGGGGAGGAGAAGAGAGAAGTGAGTGAAGGAGAAGAATTTGAGAGAGGTGCAGAAGGAAGCACGAAGACTTAGAGCAAAACGAAAACCGCGAAGATGGATTTGATTTTTGAGTTTTAGTAACAATACCTTTTTACCTTTTCGCCTTTTCGTAACGGGAAAAAGAAGGTTACTCTCACTTTGTACTTTCAGTGACCAATAAAATGAATATGTACCTTTCTCGACACAATAAAACGATTTGGTCACCGAAGCCTTATTTTTTAGTGACGAAAACGAAGGGGTTGGTTCTTGTAGTGATAAGGGTAACGCAATAAGGGAAAAGTGTTGATTTTAATTCCACGATTGCGTTGAATTAATGGAAAAATCAACCTAGCTATCTTCTTATGCTTTCCCGTGGGTGGAATCTAAACTATAAGCTTATAAAAAAGAGAAACTATGCAATCTCTTTCTCTCTCTCTGTATGATCTTTGGAACTAAAGAATAAATTTGAAGAGGAAAGCATTGAATTGTACATGCGTTCTCCATCTCCTTATTTTCATTATATCTTAAATATTACAAGTAGATCAGGACTTCTCATGTAATTCGATACAATACAAAGTGACAACGAAATAGTAAAACTATTTCTTTGCAGAAGATCTGTAGCGAATTTTGGCTTAAGCTTCAACTAGATCTATCGGTATCTGCATTAATATCAACAAAATTGGTTAATTTGTAACAAAGATTTCATCACTAACTTGCTAAATTGGTTTAGTAGGAATTATATATTAAAAGTTGCAGGAAATATAAGACAAATTAAGATATGAAATAGAGACAACAGATGCATGTAAGAGATTGATTTTCCTTTGAAATTGCCGTGTAGGCTTCCGCAGGTACGTACAGAAGTTCTATATATATAGTCTATAAATACAACGCACACTTGTTTGAACTAATCTTATAAATTCCAAATCACGATCGAACATGATATCATATATATGAGCTTGTATATATGGTATTGTACAATTCGAACCAATTTAAATTTGTTCTGAAGTTAATCAATTTAATAAACACCGAGTTCACATGACTTAATCAATTGGAATCAGCCAAATACATACAAATCATATTTTTTTAATAAGTTTATACATCAAGGTTTTCGTTCTTATGAAACATGGTTTGGTACGTAGTATATATATATATATATATATTTAACAGTCAAATAAGGATCGATATTTTAATTGATGAAAATATAAGTGCTTCTTTGAATTAAATGTATATATGTGTAAAAAAGTGAAGCAATAATGCTTCTAAGTGTATCATGTATATCTAAGAACGAGAGAGAAGCCCGAGATATATGTTATATCAAAAGTAAAGTTGAAGCTCTGATATCATTACCTCTGTAAACTAGAAGCTTGATTAGGAACCTCCGAATTGTTTAGCACAATTCTCCTTACATTTTTCCAAACAATAATTCTTTTCTTCAAAACTCTCTTTCTTCAGGCATTCTTGTTCTCTAACACAATTCTTATAACATTCAATGAAGGAAGTTGGTGGAATGGGCGGACGACGACTCTTACTCGGTGGAGGACTTGACTTGTGGGGAATATCACGGTTATGGCCACGACGACGATGACGATGACGACGATAACGAGCATCATCAATGTCATTAGGTTGCATTGTAGCTGCAACTAGTAAGTACAATTAATCATCATCCCTGCAAGTCTTCTCATACTATTTTCATCCTGCATAGCTCTCCTCTCCGCCTATATATGCGTGGTGTGTGTATCATGTACTTTTCTTTGCTTTTTTCCTTTTGTTTTTAGTTTAAATGCTAATAACTACGATACCCACTATTTATATATATATATAAGATCTAAACCCATGATCATACCAAAGTGATCAAAATTTTTTTCTAATAAAAAATATTTACCTCTAAACTAAATTAAGTAACCGAGAAAGAGCCATATGGATCACCATTCGTACGTCGACTAGGAAGGGTTAAAGATGCGTTAGATTGGTTACAATGCATCAACTGGAGATCTCATTGGTATAGGTAATTTGGAAGACAAATTTATAGTTAGTGTGGAAAGGATCATAAAAATTTGTTATTTTGTTAAGAATTAGTTGAGGCCGGCCGGCTTGCATCTCTTCCTCTCGCCTAATTACTAGAGTCGCCTCTCAAAGGGCTGCCTCGGACTCCATTAGAAATAATTGGTTTGAGTTAATAGGTAAAAAAAATCAGGCAGAAAATATCCCTAGCTGTCTCTTGGTTAATTAATTTGGTGAAGAAAGTAAAAGGAAATCTTTTATATATTCTGGCCCAAATCGATTTAGAATGAAATGGAATTTTATTGGAATAAACCTTCTAATATTTATAATATACCTAATGTTGAAGATGGGTCGACGTCTTAATTTGACTTTAATAAAAATTAAGTACAAATTTAGTTGAGTTATCCGAGGATCTTAGGTTATATACTTGAGTTTACCCTCAATTAAAGACGATTAATGTTCAAATTGGAGTTCAAGTTACATAAACACTTCTTATATATGAAAGCAAAATTGGGAATGTAATTATAATACTTCAAAACGAGGAGTCAAAAACAGGATTGGGAGTACTCCTCAAAATTACTTATAGAGCCCAATAGTATAATTCTTTAACCTATTGCAAAAATCTCTATCAATCAATATATTTTAGGTAACGAGTTAAGGGAGAGAAATCCGTTACACCCGATTTTGTATATTGGGTTCAAACAGACCTAACTCAATTGAAAAAAATACACTGATTGAACTTGTAATGTCGACACAATTAAATAAACATCAAACTCTATTTATCTCCTAATGATTGGGGTTTTACATGACAAGTACAAGATCAGAGATTGACAAAAACTAGGTACTACTATAAATATATTAAGCTTGACTATGACATAACACGGGTGATATTCGAAAGTTTTCAGCTTTTGAAAAAATATTTTTAAAGTAAAAATTTTCACAACCAAACATACAAAATCTCAAAAAATTCAACACAAGCTCCAACATTTTTTTAAAAAAAAAAAAAATCGCATCAAATCATCTGTAGATACTTTTTCAAAAAAATTCAATAGTTTTTGGGGTAATGACCATTTTGGTCCTTGAGTTTTACATCATTTTTCAAAATGATCATTGGGTTTCAAATTTGCTCAAATCAGTCATTACAATCAGCTAACGGCGGGACACGTCACTTCCAATAAGATCCGACACGTGTACCAATTTTAAAAAAAAAATCTCACAAAGGGCAGTCATGTTGGCATCTGCATTTTTTTAAAAAAATAAAACCTATATAGGGGAGGGGAGTAGGGAGCCACCCCGTTGCCAGGGGAAGGCTCCCCTTTGCGGGGTGGCTCCTGGCCACCCCTTCTTAAGGGACCCGTTGGGGTGGCTTGTGGCCACCCCTCGTGGCGTGAGCCACCTCGGCCCCGGGAAGCCTAGATCTGGGCTCCCTTGCGGTGGTGACCACAGGGGAGCCACCCCCTGCGAGAGAGAGCCCAGATCTCGGCTCCCCGTCGCCAACCCACCCACCCCTTCTCAAGTGAGCTGCAGGGGTGGCTAGCAGCCACCCGGCAACAGGGATCCCAGATCTGGGCTCCCTTGCAAGGGGTGGCTCCCGACTTCCCTCCCCTGTACAGTTTTTTTAAAACACAGATGCCAACGTGGCTGCCCTTTATGAGATTTTTTTAATTGGTACCCATGGCAGGATTTTATTGAGAGTGATGTGTCCTGCCGTTAGCTAACTGTGCATATAAGGGACGAAATGATTAAATCGACAAACAACAATAACCCAAGAACTGATTTGAGCAAATTTGAAATCCAAGGACCATTTTGAAAAAGGGTGTAAAATCCAGGACCAAAATGGTCACTAACCATACTTTTTTATAAAAGAATTCTATCAAATCATCTATTTACACTTTTTTTACAAACTACAATAAAAATCAATCTACAATCAAATATCTTTAAAAAATTTCACCAACATTTTTACAAAATCCAATATAACTTTACAAATTTTTAGAAAACAAACCTTAAAAAATAGCTAAAAACATGCCTCAATGCTCATCAATGTAAATGAATTAGTTTTACAAGTCCTCCACTCAAAATTGTTCGAGTTGAGGGGAGAAAAGTAAGGGTGAGTACCGGAACGGATGGAACCGGAATAGCCCATTCCGGTTCGTGTACTCATCGAAACCCTTATTTTTATTCCGATTCCATTTTAGAATTTTTTCAAATGGAACAAGAATTTTCAGATACGAAATCCAGAAATTCCGGCTAGAGAGAAGAGCAAGAAATATATAAAAAAATACAACGCTCATGGGTTTGCAAACACTCAAAAAAATACAACATCAACTACTATTAAAACTTCGTTGAACCTCTCAAACAGCAACACGTGAATGAAAAACAAATCACTATGTTTTGCAAACAAAAAGCAAGGATTCAGAAGCATATTATACGGAAATCCAGATCCACGTATACCCCTCTGAAAGGGTAAAAACAACCCAAGAAGGGGGTGAATTGGGTTTTTAAAAAAAAACTTGTCATTTTTCTTATAAAACCCAATATGATAAGAATCCTTTCTAAAGAGCAGGAGAATAGATCTATATAACCAAAGACTATAGTGAAGAGTAAAAGGAAAGATGTTTAAGTGTAACAAATAAATATCAGCAGTAAATGGAGATAAGGATAGAAAGATAACACCGTGACTTTTAGGTGGTTCGGCCAACACTTGCCTACGTCCATCCCCAAGGCCATTGACTTCCTTGGGCTTCCTTCACTATTCTCCAAATAGTAATTACACCTTAGCTTCTCGGGTGCTAAGGAACCTTTACAAAGTGTTTTCGAGCTCACACTTTAACTCACTCTCACAAATCCTCACAAACTAGAGAATTTCTTCTACCCATGAAGTAGGACAAGTGTTTTTCACAAACACTCACGTGTTTTTAAGGAAAGAGTACAAAGAGAATCTCCGTAAAAGGCTCTTTAAGCTGAATAAACAAGTATGAGGTACTGAGGTGTGCAAAGAGACAAGATTCACACAAAGAACTATTGAAATTGCAGGTGAAAGCACGAGCTTTTTGGTTGGTGATGTTTTTTCCTTGTTGAAGGCTTTTTCTCTCTCTAGAATTTAGGGCAAGAGTTAATACCACAGCACACCACCTTCTCTCTCTTCATCCTCTTCTATTTATAGCTTCTAGGGCACCAATGGTCTTCTTGTAAAGTTTAGAAGCCGTTGGAGGACATTTGAGACAATTGGAGGAGTTTGAAATGAGTTGACGTCGTTTCCAGATTTTCTGCAAAATAGCATGATGTGTCGACTCATCGATGTAAGTGTTGACACATTAACTTAATCTGGAAATAGAATCTCAGGTGTTAGTTCAATGTGTCGACACTTTCAACACTTAGTCAAAAATCAACTTGAATGGTTTGAAATGTAGAGTCTCGAGTGTTAGTTCAATGTGTCGACACTATGGTCCAATGTGTCGACACCTTCAACACTTAGTCAAAAATCAACTTGAATGGTTTGAAATGTAGAGTCTCGGGTGTTAGTTCAATGTGTCGACACCATGGTCCAATGTGTCGACACTTCCAACACTTCGGTCATAAAAACTTAGTACTTTGACAACAACTACTCTAATTCAATAATTCTCAAAAACATTTGCAATATAAAAAGATGATCAATTAACAAGATTAAAGAAGATCAAGTATGCTTAGAGAGATTTTAGAATAAAGCACCCTTGATACATGAAGAAAAGTAATGATCTTTAAAAGGGATTTCAATGTAAAATCTAAAAGACTTGAACAAGTTTGAAAACTTTGTTATCATCAAAATCATGAAGGATTGTTTGCAAGAACAACCTTGGGCTAACACCCTCAATCCCACCATAAAAGCTTTCTTCTTTCAAATTCCAAGCTCCAAATTCTCACCGAACTCGTCATCATTGGATGAATTCTCGAGGGATGAGCTCATTTTCCAACATAATCAACTCTCTTCCGACCTCATGAATGACTCGGCCGACGTAATGCTACCTTTGGATATCCTTGCAGAGGGAGTTCAACAATCAAAGCCATATATCCCAATCAAAACCCTAGATCCCGAATCTGCCAATCAAATCCCCAAAGTATCAAGCCCTAAAACTCTAGTTCAAAGAGAGATAAGCCATCATGCTTAGATTTAGACAAAAATAACTATACTTTTGTGAGAGAGAAAGAGAGAGAGATAGAGACAGAGACAGACAGAGACAAAGAGAGAAATTCGGCGCCCAAAGAGAGATTCCGCCCAAGAGACAGAGAGAGAGTGAGAGGACCACTCATGGTTGGCAATGACGGCTGGACAATGTGAGAGAGAGAGAGAGAGAGAACGAGCGAGACATGGTCGCACGAAGGAAGAAGGGAGAGAAAAGAGAAGGGTGGGAGAGGAGGGGTTCGCCGAGTGACCTGGGGTCAAAATATACTGTTTTTGAAAATCAGGGCTCAAAACGCAGAGCTTTGAACCATAAAAAAAATTCGGAACCGGAAAATTCCGGCAATTCTACCGGAATTTCTGATTTCGGTACTGGAAAGCCAGAAAAATGGTATTCGGATCCGATACCGGAATCGGGATAAAATTCTCAGCCGTAGAGAAAATTACAATCAAGCTAATAGAAGTGGACACCATGAAGACAACCTGGAAAAAAAAACGGAGTCCTTCGAGAGTTGAACGAATTTCTTTTCATTTATAACAAACTTGAATAACCCCGTGAGGAGAATTTATTGGTCTCAAACGTCGGTGAGATGTGTTAACGGCTATAAAACATGAGGCCCAAAAATCTGTAGCCCAAAGTGGAGGCCCAACTAGCGGTGGACCTCACGTGAAACTCACTAACCCAACACTGTCATGCTGATGCGGACTTGCCTCAAATCTTTCCAGTTATATGGAAACACTCAACTTCTGCCTCACGAAGCGTCAATCACATATTGCTAGAAAAAAAGAAAGAATCCATGGAAGCTCTGTGGAATTTAGAGGACAAACTGAAGCTTTCAACCCAAGAAGCACTTATCTTATTTGTATGTGCTGCTTTTGCGGTCGTCGCAATTTGTACGGCGACAGTACTAAAAAAGATGGCTAGAAGACCAAAGCAACTTCTGAACCATGACAAGGACATTAGCGACGACTCCATGAGACCAAACTGGTCTGAGCCAAGTTGCGGTTGGTTTTCCATAAAGAAGGTGTTGACGGGGTCCGTGCGGTGGAGTAGAGCAAACAAGTGGGAAGAAAAAAAGATTGGAGGTTTGACAGAGAGACCAACACCACTGCTTGGCTTGGAAGGATGCGAAGTAATTGAGGTGGGTTGGCAGAGTCATAACTCAGTGTCACCGGTGTGGCAAAGGCCAATACTTATGGGGGAGAAGTGTGAGCTTCCGCGGTTCAGTGGGCTTATTCTATATGATGAACGGGGCCAGCTGCTTGGTGACTCCCAAACCGAACTACCTTGCAAGGAAAACACTCATCCCCAGGTCAAAAACCATCGAAATGTTGATTAATTATTGATAAAGAGGTTAAAGTCCCTACGTAATGTGCTTTCCACATTTTCTTCCTCGTAAACTGGTTTTGGGTGACTTTGGAAAATTATAAGCTTTCTGTGCTTTTAATGCGTATAAACCAAAATAGATCAGGCCTGAATTTGGGAGGGGTTTCGTTGCTAACTCTTAACCCAGGTTCTGCTTCTGAGTTTTGTGCAGGTAAAAGCAGCAGGTGTTTTGAGAACTACTCTGAGGGATTTGCTGTGATCTTCTTTATAAGAATTTTCTTGTTCTAATTAAGTAGGTGTAAGAAAAGAAGAATGGAAACAACTTGCAGTCTGTGTGGTCCGATTTTTATCTGCAATAAGAACTATGCAATGCCTCTGCGCACATTTCTGGCGAACCATTTCTTCCAAAGAATCATGAGCAGTAAAACTGTGCCGTTTTAAGTAGATGCAGATGTCTATGAAACTCCATGTTTAGGTCTTACAAATGAATATCACAGCTCCTATAGGTTTTAAAAGTAACCTATCTAAATATTGAATTTAACTGCCTAAGCTTTTGATAACTCTACACTTTGCTATCAGAGTTTTGCTGGCACATCAATATTAAACAACTTTTATATCAGCGGAGACAATATCTAAGAAACTGCATATTCATATTCTAAAGTCGTTTCACAATGGAAACCCAAAAGTAAAAAAAGTAAAAAAATAAAAAAACAGGGGAAAGCAATTAATTTCTCACAGCCATTCCATGTGCAAAAACATACGCGCATCCATTCTCAGGAAGGAAGTATGCTCAGTGTGATTATGAGATTTGGACTTCCTCTTTAATGTTGATAAGCATGATCATTGACCAGAGTGGTGAAGACATCTAATGGAAGATATCAAGGCATGGACCCAAAATAATGCTTGTTCTATCTGAGCAAATGGGTGCTTCTGATTTTGGAAGAGGATTCCCTCAAAAATTAATCAACTTCCTTACTGAGGCACGAAGGCAACCTACTCAGCACCAACTTCTCATGGAAAACATCTCACTGAACTTTGCAGCCGTGTGTAATTAGATCTACTCAAAGATAGCTACTTCTAGTATAAATTTCAGTACTCTTCCACATCCAACTTCTGCACAATATAAGAAAAAGGAAATGTACAGTACCCATTACTTCCTTGTTTGGGCTCATTTACTGATATTCAACTCTCTCAGGTAATCTCCCCTGTTGTTCCATTACGTAACCAAGTATAACTTTTACCAATAAGATCTTAACCTAAAAACACCATGGTTGCTAATCTTTCATTTCAATTCTCCAAAAATCATCATTAAGTAGCCAAATGCATAACAGAATACTCAGTGAACAAGAAGCTATGCAAACCAGAGTTCAAATATGAAAAAGGAGCTGAAGGTTTTATGAAGTTCTGCTTTCTTCTTCTTCTTTAAAAATTACAGCTACTTTAAGCTCAGGGAAAGTTAAAGCAGAAACAGTAGTTATTAACGGTGAAACCAATGAACAGTGTAACATGTTAGTCACATTATTCAGGATTGTGCAACTCATACGAAGAACAAAAGGCAACTGTGCTTTCTAAAGGCCAGACCAGAGCAGAAAGGCAATCAAGAGATTTTATGGGCCTAACATAAATTGTCACCAATTAGGCCTACATAAATAATTGGGAAGCAGGTATCTACAATGCGAAATTACAGACAGCAGTGACTTGAGAAAGGAAAGTTGAAAATAACAGAAATATATCGATTATGATTATAACAGACTAGAGAAATTCATAGTTTTAACATGTGAGACTTCACATCGTACAGGTAACAGAAACGCAAATAAAAATTTCCTCTAGGAAGGCAACCAAGACATTCAACACATTTAGCATACATGAACAAATTGCAAGAAGTTATATGATGTTACAAATAAAAGTACGAGTAACTTGAGAAAGCTAACGTATTTTATTGATTGTGCTACTGATTGGCAGGCAGGCGGTGCATTTATTTTGGTACCGCAACCGAATATTATTAATGAACAAACAAATTACATATGATGATCTCAGATAGTGTAGTATTTATTCCCAATATCAATGTGCCAGATGATAAAGCCATTCAAAAAAGGGCTTTAAAGGTTTTGACATTGCTGGGGAGAATACAAGCAGTGGAATTCAAAACACTTCTGATTTGACAATCCCTTCCTTAACAATTACATCTAGAGACCACACTTCTACTCTGCAACACATTTTCCCACAAGACAAAAAAACAGATCCCAGGAAGAAATTATGGCCAATCACCTCACGAAGTTGACTGAACGATCAAGGCATGGTTTGAGGTAAGAAGTTGGAACTTCTTACCATTCTTTACTTCGAGCAGCTTGCCTTCTTATTTTCTGCAAAGAAAACAGCATTGACTCTCACCTAATACCACAAAGCAAAAAACAGATCCCACAATGAAATTCTCGTCAATCTTATTAAATTAGTTTGCAAGCACACATTTGAGCAACTACCACTGCTTTCTCTGCATGGAACAAGCGGAGCAAAGCACCCACTTATTTACGTAGTAAATTTAACCACTCTGAAAGATCGACTAGTCCACACGATGACTGAGTAGAGAAGGCTTCCCATCACAAGGTAGCCCAGAAAAGACAATTACCCCACTAAATAAAAATAGTAAGCAAATCACTCAACGAAAAATGATTCATTTGTGTCTTTACCTAACTTGTCAGCATCATTATTCATCACTATGCCTCTATCAAAGGTTCTCCGGAATCTTGTCTCAGTCTATTGTCATAGTAGAAGTACAACGCCAATTGTACAATCCCCAAAACAGTTCCAATCCCATTTGGGACCTGAAGTTCAAAAGAAAGAGAATATTTACATGGGAATCACCCACCCACACCTAAGAGACTGAACCACAAGTTTAATGGCATCAACAATATTGGACCAGAGGATGAAGGACAGAGAGAGAGAGAGATGCAAACAGTGTTCTGGGGGAAGCTTACATAAATGAAGACATCATCGTTAAATAGTCCATACATGAAGAAACACGAGCTCATTAGGAAGGTGGAAAGTGAGAGATAAAATGGCATAAATTCAACACTCTTTGTCCGAATCACCAGGTTCTGAAAGTTTATCAGTGCAAGGTATAAGTCATAAAAACTTAAGCAATTCAAGAGAACATCCAATGATGACAAGAGGTAGCAAATGACTGACATAAACTTACAATAATAAACAATGGAGACGCAGACATTGATATGAGTGAAGCGGCACTCAGTAATCCAACAAAAATCCGCCGCATATCAGTGTCACTTATTTGCAAGCTTCCACCCACAACAATTGCAATTAGCCCAAAAACTGCCACCAACAATCCGAGCATTCTCATCTGCCAGCAACATTTAAGGCAAAAGGGAATGACAGCTTAGGATTAGAATAAAAAGCCTTACAGAAATTCATTAAAGTGAAAGTCCACACATATGTTTCAACAGATAGACAACCTTTTTTTCTTTCTCAGCATGTACTAGGAAGATTGTTATGTATATCAACTGAAAAATTGCACCGGCTGAATTGACAGTCATCACCAATAAATTGTTGGAAGATATGAGGGGCGTGCCATACCATGTACAGAGCAAGCAATTCAAAAGAGCATATATATATGGCAACCCTGAGAATTGTTCTGTTGATTTGTTTCTGATAATTCTCCTAAAAGTCGGCCTGAAAATTTGGAAGAAAAAATCACAGAAACTAATTAGGGGATGAAACAGTGTGCTATTTCTCCCTCACAAGTCTTCTAAAACGGATGGGTATTCAGGAGAGAAGCTTACATAGGGGATACAAAAAGCCCAAAAGCAAAGAGGTTCCCTGCAATAAGCAAGTACGCATATTAACACAACAAGAAAAAAACGGATATTAACATGACATAGTTCGAAATTACTCCTGATATTCCAAGTTCCTTGTGAAGAAGTGTATTTTTTCATATAATTCAATCTGTCATCACTAAGGGGAATGTTGTCAATAAGTGCATCTTTGAGTGTTCCATTTCTTTTCTGAAATAACTGTATATCTGACTCCTTTTTCTGAAATGCATTGCTTCTCTCAGACCATATCCCTCCATGCATATATTCAAGTTTTCCAGTTTGATTACTTTGACGCTAGACAACCTCAAGCCCAAAATTGCTTTTAGAGTGTCAATACATGATTCTCCTCAGCATTGTGAACCATGCGATGGTGTTTGAGTGTTAAAATTTTGGAGCACGGGAGTTGATGAAAAAGTGACGAGAGAGAAAATTTAAATGAATATTATAATGAAAACCTGATATTTTAAGGTGGAACAATGGCAGAATTTTTGGAACAAAAGAGAACAGTTCCGTACAATAACAGAGGTTGCATTAGATGATTGAGACGTACTAAAAGAAATTCAACAGCTTCATAACCAAAAAGAACAAAAAAAAAATGGTCAACTAATTACTACGGATTAAAGTAGAGAAACAACAGCCACATTCGGCATGACTTGTACTAGCTCTTACGAGCTAGAGTGCATCTTTCTATTAGCACATCAAAACCACTTCCACCTTTTAGAAGGCAATAAATCTGTAAGTGTGGCCGTCAAGATCATGACCAGTACTACAGGAATTTCGATGAATAGGTACAAAGATCAATCGTGTTTTGCCTTGAAAAACTAAAAGCAAGATAAATAAGGGACTACTCTAATCAAAGGTAATATAGTGCCCACTTCCCCAGCAAAATGAGTGGCTCCTGAGTGATTCTTCTGAAATTATCAAGCTCTTCCCCCATCTTTCAACAAAACCCAGGAACGAACCAATGAGTCTCTTACCAACAAGTAATCCTGAATCCCATTTTCTTTTTACCAATGTCATTTTCTTCGATTTAAGCTATGAATGCAAGGAAAGACGGAACCGAAGCAATAAAAAGGACCAATATGTTTCTTACAACGATGGTTTCCCGGAATTCCCAAGATGACGACATGCTATTTCTGGGTATTAACGAACTTAAAAAAAAAACAACTGAAGAAGGTAGAACAAGAATATCTGAGTTTCTGTCCTCACAACAATGGTCTAGAGGGGAAACCAGCTTCCAATAATAATGTCACGCGTTTTCCCCGTCTTAAGCTCGGAGGTTGATGACGAAACCAAGAAATCAGCTTAGTTGTCACAATAGAAACCCACAAATTTCAAGACAGAGAGGGCGAGAGAAGAACATACCGGCGATTCCAGCTGCATCCTTGCAGATAACGATAACAGAAGTTGCAACGGAAAGAATCATGAAAACTCCCTTCTAAGCACCAACACAGGACCCAACCACAAAACCAAAAGTACAAAACCCAACTTTATATCGTAATCACAGAGCCAGAATCATACTCCATCTCTCTCTCTCTCTCTCCCTCTCCCAGAAAACAGTGCCTTCCGTCTTCACAACTTGGAATATACTTGAGGTCTGAGGATTCTTTCTCCACGTTTAAAAAAATGAAATGTCAACACATCACGAAAGCCATGTAATAATAAATAAATTAAAATATAACTCACTAGAGGTGATTAGCTGGCATTACACGGATTTGTGATGCATGAGAAAACAAAATGTCTTCCCAACACTTTTCAGGGTCGTTCTCAAACCCTCGAAGGATTCATCCAACCAAAGGTCTTCGCCTAGCGTTGTAAAATTTTTATTATTGTATTTAGTGTTGATATTAGGTTTAGTGAAAAAGTAAAGAGAGAGGTAATTTTTTATATTTTTTATAGTGAAAAGTTATGATTTGATGGGAGAGAGCGATTATATTGTAGTATTTTATTGTGAGTTGGTAAAAAATTTTGTGAAATTTTGTTAGCAAACGCATCCCTACTTAGATTTCTTATGTACCAATTAAAAATCTCCAAGACAAAAAGTAATCATGATGAATATACCCATTAGCCAATTTCATTTTTTATCCAAATAAATATTTTTATGACAACCACAATTTTAAAGCAATGTTTATCTCATCTTGTGTTTAGTAACAAAACCGTACAATTCTATCGGTTTATTGAATCTTATTTTTTTTATCTAATTCAAGAAAAACTTTATTTCGTGACTCAAGCAACATTTCAATATCATTGTCCAAACTACACAGTTATTCGTATTGATCCTTTAAGTTATTAAATTTTATCAATATGCGCCCTTAAATATGATATGACCTTTAAAATCCTGCTACATAGCCAATTTATAATACATGTGAATCGGTTTTGATCGTCAAATCTTTTGTTTAGGGCACACAATGATAATTTTAATAATTTGAGGGGTCAATATGAGTAATTTAGACCTCTAAAGTAACATTTACCGAATAGTTTGGGGGCACAAATGACTTTTTTCCCCTTCATTTAATTTTAAGAGTTGTTGCATATGTTTAGGAGTTCAACAAATTTGTTCTAACAATATGTAAACTCTTTTTTCGACTAAGAGACCGAATAGTAATCGCATGCACACAAACGGGGATTACTGCACGATAGAAAGTCTTAAGGTCATTGAAATGCCCTCGAATTTACTTAGCGGAAGACTTGATTAAAAAGGTTACTAATAAAAAAAGGTTGTAAATCGGTTTAGAAACTATAACAAGAAAGGGAAATAAAACAATATTAAAATCGGTATATTTGCACTTTAAAAGTAAAACCTCAGTCGGTTAACGACTAAAATGATAATGACAAAAATCGTCAAATTATCGTATCGTAATCATATGCACTGATTTAGGAAAATCGCCTTGGACACTGTCCCAAACAAACCCAAGAAATCTTTGGAATTTTCATGTGAAAATTTCCATATAGTTAGTGTAGGGACTCAGGAAGTCCCTGTAAAAATTGCAGTTAAAAATGATATAAGGAAAGGTCTAAAATGCCCCTGGAGATCTCTAATGGTAGTTTTGGCATTTCTGGAAAAATGAAGGGTAAAAGAGTCAAAATAGAAAATTGGGTTTATGACCGTGTAGAGTAGATAAAAAGAATATATGTGTAAAAATTTAAGCCCAAACCTACCTGTTTAGAGGGCCCAAATCACATGGCCCGTTAAGGTCCACAAATGGACTTTTGAGCCCGATGACCTTAGGGAGTCTTTTGAGTTAGAAATCTGATCCATCAGAGCCCAGGAGGCCCAAACACTACACAATTACACTTGGGCTCAAATTGACTTGAAGTTCATTAAGTCCTGACCAAAGGAGAAGAAAAAATGAGGTGGAGGTACAAAACATTGACTTGAAGTTCCATTAAGTCCTGATCGATGGAGAAGAGGAAGGAGAGACCAAAGGAAAAAAGGGAAGACACCAAGGGAAATAGAGAGAAAGAGAGAGAGAGAGGTTTTTTTATCCAAGAAAGCAGTACATAAAAGAAACAATGAGGTGGGGGTACAAAACAGACCCTGCATATAAAATCTATTTGGCCTTGAAATAGTCCAACCTCCTGTTTAACAATAAAAAGGCAAACACAAACAAACATAAAAGGAGTGAGTCCTATTAACTCAGTAAGGTAGGGGAGGGGGCATGACAATCATAAAAGAAAATAGCATGTTGAGACATGACAATACATAGCATATGACAATATGATACGTGATAGAGTATGTGTGCTTTCATATAATCAATACATATAACAATGCACATGTAATAAGATGATGTTGTGCACTCATTTCTCATCCATTCCTTTGGGGTTGAGATGTTTCCACCATCTGCTTTGTTCACCCCCAGAGTTGGGTTGTGCGTCTATCCTGGAAACTCCGGGACTTGTCCCGTGCCACCTGTACCAGGAGCCCACCCTTTTCTCATAACGGTGGGTTGCACTCTCCCCTTAGTTAATGGTATCGTCAACCATTATTACGAAAAACACATCGGGGCCAATATATGCAGTTTTCACCCATTATTAGACATATATTCTTTTTATCTACTCTACAGGGCCAATATACTCAATTTTTTTATTTGGACTCTTTTACCGTTCGTTTTTCCAGAAATGCCAAAACTACCCTTAGAGACCTCCAGAGCATTTTAGACCTTTCCTTATATCATTTTTAGCTACAATTTTTACAGGGACGTCCTGAGTACCTACACTACCTATATGGAAAGTTCACATGAAAATCCAAGGATTTCTAGGGTTTGTTTTGGACAGTGGCCATTTTCCTTATTAAAACCTTACTAGTTTTGTTGCATGTTATAGATCTTGCTTCCAAATACCCTATCTCAATGATCTACCACTCTTACACATTAATATAATCACAGAGTACATATTAGATAATATTAGTGAGAAAAAAAGATCAAAATAAAGCCATGAACACATGAGCACCTTTTTCTTGCCATTTTCTTAGAACACAAGTTCTCGAATGTGTACCCTTTTGGGCCTTTTCTTTCATTTGCTAGTCCATGGCCTTTTTTGCTCAATTTGAGCATCCTTAGGGCACTGTTCGTGACCCCCTTTCATCAATCAGTTTCATCTTTACATTTTCAGCTCATAGATCAAACATGCACAAGCATAGAAGTAACCAAACTCAAAACTTTCAAAGATTCATGCAATATGTGTCTTAAAACCTTACATGCAAACACGAATATGTAAGAATCTTTTCACCAACTCAAAGGTCATCAACATTTTAATCAAAATAGAGGCGCAAAATAGTTTAAGAATGCACATGCATCAAGTTCTTCAACAAGCTCATGCATTGCTAATCATAACATGTTGCATAAAACGTATCAAATATAGGAGATCAAGACTTTTTATGAAGGCAGTGGCATGTTAGGCTATAAAAGTTGTGAAAATACTAGATTAAACACAACAAACGCCCAACAACAATATGCAACTAACCCCTTACTATTCATAACTAAGCATTACAAACCCCATATAACATAAAGCTATCTCACCCTTACCTTAGTCGCGGTTGTACTGCTTTCTTAGATAAAAACACCTCTATCTCTCTTTCTATTTCCTTTGGTCTCTTCCCTTGTTCCTTTGGTCTCTCCTTCCTCTTCTCCTTCGGTCAGATGGTGTCTCTCTCCTTTGATCACAAAGTGTTTAAATTCACGTCACTCTCCCTTCCTTTCTCTTTAGGTCAAGTGAAGTTTCTTTCCTTATATCTCTATCTTATTCTTTTAATTGACAACTCAAGCAAGAAAACGACTAACGGTGAGCTCCCTCTTTCCACTCTACACACCTAAAGCTAGGTATAGGCAATCATTGATAGATTATATAAATCACGTTATATCCATGCATATGCTGCCACTACAATCCCCATATCTCACGTCTCTTTTTGCAAGCAACAAGTCAACATATGAGCCAATGACCAAGCTCCAACTAGGCGGCCAGATAAGAAGGAGAAAAGTGAAAAAGGTAAAACGTGATAAGAGGGCATTTAATGCACACCATACGGTTAAGACATGTGGAAAAAAGTGGCATGCAAAGGAAAGGAGCCCCCTAAACCAACATAATATTCCCGGGCATACAAGGCATCTGACCAAATACGAAATTTTAGCAGGGTAGTTATCCCCAGCCATCCCGAGCAGATTAACCGGGCATACAGGGCTCAGTCAACCCGAGAATTTATACTTTTCCCGGGCATATAAGTCTTGGTCATCCCGGGAAAAAGGTCTTACTACACTCAGTACTTCTGGTCTAAGTAAGCCTGGGAACCAGGTCTCAGTTAGCCCGGTACTCCAGGTCTCAATCATCCTGGGTCTCACTCATCCCGGGAGTGCACCTGTCAGGTCTGTCTTACCGAGATTTTCACCGGGCACACTATCAGTACTGGTCATCCAGACTTCTCAGTCATTACTTTTGAAAAAGACAACAAACACGCCCGACCTTGTTGAACTCCCCTGGATTACAGGCTTGCCCCCAGTCATCCCAGGTACCCTATCAGCCCAGTTACCCTTGTCTCACCTGTCTTAAACTGTGCACGCTCTAGTTGGGTACTGCCGGGTCAGGATAAAACCAGGCTCCCCATAGACTAACTAAGTATCAAATTTTCCAAATGCAAAGAAATCACAATGTGCAAAGAAATAATAAAAGGAAGACATAATTAAAACGACATAATGTAAACAAGAAATCTCTCAGTAGCAATGTAATCATAATATCTTACCTTATATTCGGCTATAAGCTGAAAAATAATTGAAGGTTCAGCAAAAATAATTAAATATACCACAATAAATCATAGGCATTGGAAAGAATTTTTAAATCCTCTAATAGCAAATGCAAACAATTGCAACCACTTACATGACTAATAAGAGAATTAATTTTTAAGCTTAATAAGGTAATAAGTTAGACTGAAAAACTCTAAAGAGCATATTATGAAAATGAAAGTCTTAACATGAGAGTCTCAAAAGTAGCTCAAAAGGTTAGGGGTATTACACATATTCTTCCTCCACCAAAATCGGTTTCTCATTCCATCACGAAGATCATATCAAGTTTTTCAGTTTTGACTTTCTGTCGAAAATTGGATCAAGAGAGATTTTTTTGCACAATAGCTATTATTTTCATTCCATAAAGCCTTTCTTGTTTTCTTCTTCGAATTAAATTGAAAATTCAATTTGGTAAAGCTTTCTCCTTCCTTGAATTGATTTTTTGTATGGATTTGTTAGGTCATGTTTGCAAAGCATTGGAGCTATTATTTAAAGGATTTCAAGTTATATGGTATATAACGAGGTTTTGAACATTTTAATGTGTGTACTTATTATGAACGATTTCTACTATGATGGAAGGAATGAAAACAAAGGAAAAATAAATGTAAGATAATGAATGAAATGTCATGCAAAGAAAGAATGAAAATGATGAATGATTGCATTTAATCTTTTTAAATGTTTTGGCCTAATGACGGAATCTATAATGACACTATTACTAAAGTGCGGAGGCAGCTATCTAGTATGGTCCGCGGGGATTGACTCACTCGAGTGCACCAGGTTCATATCTTAGACGCGACTCCACTCCACTCGTATGCACGGCCATAGAATAGAGTCGGGATCACAAGGATCGCCAACCCTTACACACAGGACGTAATTGTGTGTTGGCAACTAAAACTATAAAGATAATGATTTTCAAGTTTTGTTTACAATTTGATTAAGAATGTAAGTATTTGTTTTAAAGATGTTTGTAAGAGAAATTTATTCCAATTATATTTTTAATGATTGGTATATTGCTTACTGAGTATTCGACTCATTTCTGTTTTTGTTGTTATTTTTATGTTTTAAATGTCCAAATTTGGAGGAAGATCAGTCAATTGATTCTTCTTACAATTTTAATATGATTATGTATATAATAGTATGAATTTTCTAACCCTACTCGGGAATGGGGTGTTACACATGTTTTTGTTTGACATCTAAAACGTTCCATTCCCTTATCATTGTTACGGTACATGCAAATAATTAATAGACTTTGCAAATAATGGGTTCTCTTTAGTAAAGACTAAAACTCTATTTAATATAAGAGAAAAATAATATTTTTGTTGATAAATTTTGATAAATTGATTTTTCAATGTGACGAACTTGATAGTTCGGACTCTCAAAAGGACATTAATCCCTAATTAAGAGGTGCGAAGAGAGGTTTCACCTTAATATATTTTGGAGGTGGACTTCGTAAATTAGCCACATAAGAAATCTGAGAAAATCATGATCTAATATCTCTTGGAACAGAATGCAGTATATATTAGGGTCGTTATTTTAGAAAATATTTAGATTCATATATAACTTATGTTAATTGGCAAAAATGACCTACAACATATATTTAATATATAGAGGGCATAACAAATCCTTATAGATAATACTAATTCATTCATATATCAATATAATCAAATGCATATTTTACTAATATGTGACTATTAAATATAAACCAACAAATAAATAAGAAATTTATAATACATACAAGTGTGAGCTTTTAAATGAGCCGAATCGAGCTTTTATGAGTTTTGTTCGCTTGCTTAAATTGAGCCAAACCGAGTTTAACCGAGTTTGACTTGTTTAATATTCAAGCTAAAAATAGTGTTCAAACTCGACTCGTTTATTAAATAAATCGAGCTTGAGTCGAGCTTATACGAGCCGAGTTCGAATTGTTCATGAACATCTCAGCTCATCTACAGCTTTATATCATATTATATAGTAGCAGCCTATGGCTTCTAAGTCGTTGCCGTTGCCTTACTCTCAAGCCTTAAAAAAAAAAGACCCTGTATGTGCAGCACGTGATGATAGAAAAATAAAGCGTATGGTAGTCCCCCAGATTTGCATATCTTGTTGTCTTTCTTTTTTTGCAAGTTGAAATGTTGTTGGAGTGATTTTTATATTATTGTTTCCTTGAACTTCACTTTTACATTGTACCTCATCGCTATTATTTAGAAAGCAACACAATTAATTGCTGACTTGATTACGCAAGAAGCTGCTAACCATTTGCATGTGCAGAACGTGAATTGTGCTCAATTATTATATTTTTTTTTGCAGAAATAAATGATAACTTCCTCAAGATTCCTTTGACTAATTAGTACCCTATTATGGCAAATATTTTGCTTTTTTTTCACGAAGAAATATTAAATTAAAGGTTAAATACACTTTGCACCCCTTATGTTTGGAGTGTTGACACATTACACCCTAATGTTTTATTTTTGAGACATTGAGCTCATTATGTTATCTTCTCCAACGATTTGCACCCTGGAGTGAAATTTGACGTCAAATTAGACAGTAATCGTTTACGTGTGCCTCTCATGTTACCTCAGTCCCTGTCAGATTACCGTATTGTCCTTAAATCTCAAACAAGGCACAATTAAATGAGCTTCAAAACCTAAGAGGCGAAAATCATGACTTGTTTAAAGCTCAATTAATCATGATTTGTTAACATTCAATGACAATACGGTAATCTGACAATGACTGCGGTAACGTGAGAGGCGCATATAAAGGATTACCGTCTAATTTGACGCCAAATTTCACTCCGGGGTGCAAATCGTTGGGGAAGATAACATAATGGGCTCAATGACTCAAAAATAAAACATTGGCATGCCATGTATCAACACCCCCAAATATAAGGGGTGCAAATGTATTTAACCCTTAAATTAAGATATTTGCTTCAGTACTAACTTTCATTTGCTATTGCAAGTGGCTCAATTCTGTGATCCATTCCTGTTCACAGGGTACTTGTCTTGTGCTAATCTTTCACTTTTTATTTAGGTGATGTTTGCAGAATATTTCAAAATTTTAGTTAATAAAATAATTACGTCTTAATCTTTATCTTTCAATTAAATCATCTTCTTTCATTACAATAAAAATAAAAAATTCACCCAAATAATCTCTCCCCCCACTTTTTTATCAACTCCTATAAATCAAATTTTAGTCATTTGCAAAGCATGACCTCAATTAGGAATCATGATAGTTCAATAGTTAGAAGGACCAATCACTTCTATTCCTAAACGAACCAGATGCACTCAACAAAAATCACTTTGGGTGACAAAATTTAAAATTGTGTCACCCAAAGTGCTATTTTTATCACCAAAGGTTTTGGGTGAAAAAATCGCGTTGTCACCTAAAGCCTGTCAACAAAGATTTTAGGTGAAAATTTCTGTGTTTTGTCACTCAAAACCGTTCGGACGGGCAACTATACGGTCCGAATGGTTTTCTGCCATATTGACGAAATTCAAAATCGTCATATCCAATACACTCCATCCGTTCACATGAGAGGTGCGAACGTACTTTCCATACGTTCGCATGAGGAGTACAAACGTTTGGTCCAATTTGACGAAATGCATTTTGTCATGGAAAATATGTGCGCACGGTAATATACAACCGTCCGCATGATAATATACAATCGTCCGCACGATAACATAAAGACGTCCACACCGTTGTTTCATTTATGACGAAACAGTTTTTTGTCACCGCAAAAACCGTTCGAACACTTACATCGGCATTGCGGACGCTTATTCTATTGAACACGTTGGAACGTGTTTTCTTCCCGTTCAAACGGTTGTTTAATTAAAGGACTGTGTGCGTGGAAGAATAATCCTGCAGACAAATGATATTTCATGCGAAGTGTGCGGAGAGATCGTTAAGCGTGCACACGTCTTAACTACAAAAACCGTTCGGACGGTTTTGTTACCATTCAAACCCTTTGTTACTTATTTGAATTAATTTTATTAAAAATTTAAAAATAATTTGCAAATAATACAAATAGAAAAATATTCAATACTCATAATAATAATAAAATGTCTACAAATATGCAATCGTTATTAAAAGTAACTAAAATACATAATCGATAAGTACTGATTAAGTAGTGAAAATACATAATCTACCCAAATTTTTGTTTGGGTGTTGTACGGGATGTCAGCTGCTGATCTGCTCCATCATCTTCTCACGCATCTGTTGTTCCATTAGTTGCATCCTCCGTTCTTGTTGTTCTACAAGATTTCGTTGCTGATTCTGCATCATCTTTCTAATGCTCTTTGTCTTTTTTCCGTTGTTACTCCTCTGTCATCTGTTGATGCTCTCGCATCATCTGCTCCATTTCTGACCTCTTGACCAAAAGCGCTTCATATTCCATCTGTTTAGTCCTCATCTCCTCTATCTCTACTCTGGCCTCCTCTAATCTCCGGGACAAATCAACGGACGATACTGAAGACGATGATCCAACAGACAGTATTGAACGGCCTAAACCTCTCACGTAACCCAATTTTGTCCCCAATACCTCATCGAAAATCTCCACTTCTGTGTATGGCTTTCCTTCTGACTCTTGCTGCAACTGTAACGCCTAAATTTTTTCCCACAAAATAGAAAAGATGATAAAATTATCACATGAAATATAAAAGATAACGAATGCATCATTAAATCTAACGTTACAATTTACAAAATTTTCTTGTTCATCTTATGATGTCCACATGTCATCCTTATTAGTATGCGTTTTTTATACAGCAATGCAATTAATCTCATCAGATTCTGGATTTTTCTATATAGCAAAAGAAATATCTAACGTGCATTGTACATTAGCTTTATTCTCCCAGTTGATTGCACTTCTCCTCTGCATTATACATTTACAGTTGTTACGACAATTAATAACAAAATAAAATAAACGTTTAGGACGGAATAAAATTTTTTAAACTGAAATTCCTCGCTTGCAAATAAATCACAGACACGAGTCCAATCTTCCTTGTTCATCTCGGGATACGGGTGCTCTAACGTCACTTTTTTGGAATTGAACACCGAGTAATGCTGGTACATTCTATTTCTATGTGTCCTGTACGCTGTGTTCATCATAGACATCACAGTAATGCGATCCTCAGGTCGATAATAATCTAGTTGGAAGTCATTTTTAACATATATAACAATTAGTACGTATACAAGTTTGCACAATTAAAATTTAATAAATTATACTTACTAACACTCAGTTCATCACGTATGATTTAATCTGTTCAGGGACCTCTTTCCACTTACTCTTATGAAATGAGACATGTTGTCGAACGAGTGCACCAATATAACTTGAGAGCATCGAGGACGCCTTGTCATCACCGCCTATACACCCAACACCCAGTCAACGAGATCATGTCAAAGGAGCTAAAGTCCACAAAAAGCTCAATAAAATCATTCTTCTGGTATGCTTCATGGTTAGACCATCCTTCTTTATCTTCACTAGCTTCTTCCTTAATAGGTAGAATATCATTCGTGTTTCTAGGGGTAATCTTTTGAACAATCTTCCAGTAACCGCCCAACTTCATATCATCGATATAAAACACTTGATTCCCCTGAGACACTAGCACTAATGGATCGTCTTTGTACCACTTTAGGATGTGTTAATACTAACAAACCGACCACTTTTATCAAGACCTACGTTTTGAGTACTCAAGTCAAACCAGTCACATTTGAGTAAATAAACTAAATTCTAGCGCAAATAAACGTGTTCCCAGCAAACTGTTCATGAAAGATCATGTGAAACCTAACTCAATTCACTACACATTCAGAATAACAAAGTGCCCATTGATCTGAACCAATTTCTAATGCATACAAATTATCCGACACCGAGTCCGAATTTTCATTGCGCATAATTTGAATCTAAAATAATAAACATGAGTTAATGAGAATAAAAAAAGATCAATAAATTTAGAAACATATAATATAGAAATAAATTCCCAGTTTCTAAACCATAACGGAAATCCTTCTTCGCGCCTCCTATAAACATTTATTGGTGATTGCACCCTCATTTCTTCCAAGTGCTCGCTATAAATAAATTGGATATTTTATAATAAATTAAAATATCATGACCTGATAAGTGTTCAAATGAGCAACGATTGTAATATGCGCTTACTTTATATGTTGACTGATTTCCAAATAGTTGTGAAGTACGTACCAATACACTTTTGTAAATTCCTTTCTATCCAAATCTGACTCCTACCAGCTCTCAGCGGATAAATATTTTGAGTGAATACAGAAAAACAACGACCCGGACTAGTTCGATTATCCATGTCGGCATAATTCTGATTATGTTGAATCTCGTCTCAACCGTATCAAGATACATTGAGCAAAAAGTTAGACATTCATTTAACACATAATTCTCTGCTATGGAGCCCTCAGACAATGCCCTGTTCTTAACGAAATGTTTCATCTTCTCTGTGTACCTCTCCATTGGATACATCCTCCCAAATTGAACTGGACCCCCATGTTTCAACCAAAACAACGTTGTGTTCGTATTGCAATTAGGGCATGATAACTGTCTTTTCGTACTCCAACTCTAAAGATTACCATAAGCCGAAAAGTCATTTATTGTCCAAAGCAAAGCAGCATGTAACTTGAATGAACTTGACACTGCCGCGTCTTACGTCCGCACTTCATTTTCCCACAAGTCCTTCAATTCATCTATCAAAGGTTGCAAGTAGACGTCGATATCATTCCTAGGACTTCTTGGGCCAGAATAAGCAATAAGAACATGAAACTTGAATCCTTCATACACTTCAAGGGTGGCATATTGTATGGAATTAGTACCATTGGCCATATGTTGTACAATAAGCTCATGTTATCCAACGGATTGAACCCATCAGATGTCAAACCCAACCGGAAGTTCTGAGATTCTCGACCAAACCATTCATAATTAGTATCGAGACTCTTTCATACCATAGAGTCTGCAAGATGCCTCATCACCCCCATCTTTAACCACACCTTTCTCTTGGTGTCACTGCATATCCGTTGTCGTTTGCCTTGATAGAAACAATCGTTGCAACCTCAGTTTCAAAGGAAAATGTCGCAGTACTTTTTGAGGAACCTTTGATTTGTTATTCTAATTATACTTCCACCTCGATTCCTCACACACCGGACACTCTTGTAACTCACTGTGCTTCTTCCAAAACAATACACAATCATTTAAGCATGAATATATGTTATCATAGCTAAATCTCAAATTCTCTCTTAACTTGTTCGCCTCATAATAAGATTTAGGAAGTGTATTTCCCTCGGACAACGCATCTTTTATCCACCCCAACACATCTTCAAACGCCTTTACAGTCAAATTATTCTATGACTTCACATGAAGTAACCTAACAACGAAGGATAACTTCGAGTACTTCTTACACCCGAGATACAACTTTCGCTCAGCATCCGCCCATAACTTGGTATACGCGAAAAACCCGTCTTCAGACCTCGATTCATTTATTTCAAGACCCAACATATTTTAACCAGCGTTCCCATCAACCACTGCTCCCACCTCAAAATCTTCTAACATGTCTCTCATATCATCATTTATTTTTTCCTTAGAATCCTCACTGCTCGGTTTAAGTTCTAAAGTCATTACCCGGTTAGAAAGTTCTGAAATTGAGTCTCTGTGAAATATCCAATGAGTGTAACTCTAGTCAAACCCAATTATAAATAAATGATCGTCCATCTTGTCTACACGTTGGAACAACATATTCTTACATCTCTTACATGAACATCTTATCAGTCCATGACTATTTGCATAACTACGGGCAACACTCATAAAAACCCGAACACCATCACTATACTTCGCACTTTTGAGTCTATCAGCCTCATAAATCCATCTCTTATCCATATTGTTCCTTCAAAGACGAAAATACAAACAATAATGCAAACAATGATGATAGTCACACGCAACTCTAATTTATTCGGGTGATAGGTCGTATCCTATTCAAGTTTACAATATCACGTATTGGACGTAATTGACCCGACTATTGTGACCGATACTTTAAAAATTTTGACAACATTTTTCCTCAGTCCCCAGATACACGCCTACAACATTGAGCATAAACACCCATCATTGAAGGCGAGTGTGTAAGCTCAATGTTGAATGTGTATCCGAAGGACAAAAAAAGATTTGCATCGAAATTTCCAAACACATCTGTCACAATAGCAGATACAATTACGCACATTACGGATATTGTAAACTCAAACTGTCCATAATGTGGAAAATTTAAGAATTATACCGAGTTTGTTATTAAACGGGGCTAAGGCTATTAAATGAAAGTCTAAAACATAACAGCAAAAACCGTTCGGACGGAATACATATGAGTATTCGGACATCTTTAGCAAAGCGTTCGAACCAAACAAGAGAGTTTGGAAGGACCATAATCTGTCCGGATTGCGATCGTCGAACAACATTGTTCTTCGACAAACATATACCAAAATCTTAACAAAATCATCACAAACTCAACTCAAATCGCAAACACTTTAATATAAACACATCACATCACAACCAACCCCAAACTCCATTGCTATCATTTTAGAACATAAAAATTCGAAAAACACATGCTTTGATATCCTAAAATACATGTTTTTCATCCTAAGCTTTTGTAAAATTCTAAACTTGCTAACCTCAAAATCAATCCAATGTGAAATCTTCCTTGAGTTGCTCATTCCACCCCATTTTCAGTGAGATTGAATTCCCAAAATCAGCTTCCTTCTTCTCCTCTTCCTCAAATCTCAACTTTGATAAATTTTTCCCGTTATGCATACTCTCTGCGATTTCTCCTCTTTCATCTGCATAAAACCCGTTCGGACGCCCTTAACCTGTGTTGACGCCTACGTGTCTAAGTTTTCAAGGGAATTCATTGCTGCCTAAAATTTCATTCCGTGCGCAAGAATATTTTTTCGTCCGAATGGTTTCTTACAGTGGACGACACCGTTTTAGAAATGCCTAAACGACAACGTTTCTACGTATACATGCAAGCAAATGATTATAAACAAATCCGTCCGAACGAACTCAAATACCGTCCGGACAGTTTTCTTATACAATATAACATTGTTCGACGTCACAATAAACCATCCAGACACTTATATAGTCGTCTGAACGATTTTTAACGATCTAATGTTTTTATAGCTCATATCATTTAATTTATTACCAAGTTTTAAATAACCAAAGTGTGTTAATAACAAATATAAACCTAAGTGTGTCCGTGACAAGTATATTAGTCACAAATATAAAAACAAGTGTGTTAATAACATAAATAGCTTTAAGTGTGTTACATAGTAATTTTGAAGTTTGAAAGAGTGTAACGAAATGAAAAACACAACATAAATTAACATGTTGTACTATGGATGAATAAATAAAAATAACATAAATATATCAAATGTCCTCAAAATATAATATAAACAAAATTACATAAAATAAAATCTAGATACATATCCTCAAAACATAATATAAAAACAAATCACATAAAGTACTATTGCTCCACTTGTTTTCTATTGGTTTGGGCAAGCCCCAATGTTCAAGCAACAAACAACTAAAACGAACCCAACAAATTGGAAAAAGAACAAAAATAAAAGAAATCAACGACGTCGAAAACGCAAAGAGGAAAATTGATCATAATTGGCTCTCCTCGACTAAAACGAACCCCAAAAGCTGCTTCTGCTCACTAGAAATGCACGCTGAACTAGAAAGTTTATGATTAATAGGCTACTTCAGCGCGATGCTGTTGAAATTTTTATTTGCGATCATATTGGAATATCGAATTATAAAAATTTAAGAATATCTACCATTAAATAAGATATGACCATTAAAATTGTGTCATGTAGTCCATTTATCATTTGTGACACAGTTTTAAAAATTACATTTTTTTTGGAGGGGACATTAATATATTTTAATAATTTAAGAGCCGTGACCAACTTTATACTTCGCTCTTAAAATAACATTCATCCCATTGTTTTTTAGGACAAAATGATTTTTTTTCCTTGTCTTATTTTATGGGTGGGGGAAATATAGAGACCCACCCACAATAGCTGATGTACTGACAGAGAATAAACCGAAATCAGATGGAAGATTCGCTTTGCTTTGACAATATCTAATTGAACATGTCTTGTCGCGGTCGCCACAACTAACCAATTATCATAAATAAGGTTATAAAACAAACAAACAAACAAGATAAGTTTATTTGCGGAAGCAATTGAAACCAAGTTGGATCTAACTACCGTGTATTTTATAAAAGAGAAAATTCAAATTTATACTCTCTAACTACCGTGTATTTTATATTTTACACCTTAAATTATTGAAATTGATACATTACATCCAAATTATCAATGAATATACACTATACACCTCATATTACACTTTGGCAGTTAATTTTATAAGGATGGAGTTTTAACACAGATGTAAAGTGTAAATTAATATAATGTGTCAATTTAACGAAGGTTAAAGACGGTATAGAAGGTTTACTCTCAAAGTCTCATGACACCCTGTTTTGAGATAAGCCTCCCTGCACTCCATTTCATTGTCTATATTATATATTTTATTTATGCTCAGCTGTCCAGCTTGTCTAATTTGTGCTTCTGAATCATAATCACAACATTGTTGTTGCCTGTGGATTGGATTAAGACACCTTCCTGCTGCATAAAGGATCGTCACAATATAAAGAAGAAAGACTAGCAGAAGAAAGAGAAAAATACATTTTCCACTTTTATCTTTTATTTTGGTGATATTGAGTTCTTGAAGTTTTGTTTTTCTTTGACTTACACTCTTTCGTCAAAATGGATTGAAAATGAGTGCTTGCCTCTCACGAGCATGATATCCGTTATTGATTTGCATATTTTGTTCATTTTTTCGTCTGTTCTAACTTTTACGGGACCGTTTGTTGACCGAAATGTTGGGCATTTCTCAAATATTCACTAAAATCTTCTTTCTCCTCACTTTTTAATCAACTCTTACAAAATATCTTTACTTTTTTACAAACTCCAATACTCAACATTTCTACTACCCAAAATTTCTACAAACAAACACCATCTTAATTTAGACTTAGAATTTAAATTGATGAAAATTAAAATTTCAAATCTTCAATCAATGTCACGAAAAAAAAAAGTTTTAAAATGTCAAACTCCTGAACTTACGGGTTGAAAGTGTATTTTCCGTTAGAGAAAAGGTGTGACTTCGAGACAAGGATGTCCGCGAAGAAAAAAAAAAAAGAGAGACACGGATGTCCTGTGAGGAACTCAAATTAGTATTACACATCAAGCCCGTTAATTCATGTCTGACGTGATTGTTTAGAGCTGGTGGTCCCGAGGTGAAGTTTGGATCAAAAAGGACTGAACAAATGATCGCGCCGACAAAACCATGGCAAGTGCCGACACACACAAGAACGAGCGGTAGCTTTGTGGTTGATCCTGATCACAGACACAGATGGGAGCCACAGGATGAGCGGTGGCCAGTTTCATGAGCTACGTCAAGCTGTACTTGATGTTCCATCTAACCTTCTCAGCAGGGGTGAATAGCGGACTAGTTGGAAGCGGAATTTAACATTCTGACATCCGATCCGCTAACTAGCGGATTACCAAAATAGAGTCTGCTTCCGCTTCCGCTTCCGCTTCCGACTCTTAGCGGACTTAGCGGAAGCGGATAGCGGAATTCTGCTAAGTCCGCTAAGACAAGAACAACAAAAAAAATCCTACGTGACCAACTAAAAAAGAGAAACTATTGAAACAAACAACTACCTTCGAAAATGATTTCTTCATGACAGAACATGGTATTAAGTACTCTTAAAAAATCCAGAACTAACTAGATAACTGACCAGGTTGTATCCAGCTACAATGGCAGTCAGGTTCGCAAGATCCATTGAATAGTCACAATCCATCAACAGAGGAATCAAAGCGCAATACAGAAGCTCATCTTCCCAAAAGACTAAGAAACTCTCAATAAAAAACATAGGACTCAAAATCTTAAATCAGATGGAAATGCATGTGAAAGGTAATCTCTTGGTCATTCAGGCATGCCAAAAGTTTATTTTCTCAAAGTAGCATAACCTCTTTACCTTTACAAAATTACTGCTAGCAAATTCAAAAGCGACCTTCTCAACTAACCTGAAAAACATAATAAAATCAACTATACGAACTCAAATAAAGAACAACTTCAACCAAAATATTCAAGTGAAGAAGTAAATAAACCACAGAAGTGTATGCCATGATTCAATTAACAACGGTCATGCATGTAGCAGAATACCTCAAAGACTTCGCGGTTCATGAACTTTGCCTATAATCATAAGGAGCTAATAGCCACAGGACTCCATTAACTCACTCACAGCTACAATAAAAATAGAATCAAACTTGGTTCCAACCATGATACCAACTATAACATAGTCGCTACTACGATCAATTGAGCACAACAAAAAAAGGAACTTCAGGGTGCATTCATACCAACTAAGCAGTCGAAATTGATCACTCAGACATAGCTTGCACATCACCAATCTCTTCATCTCCACCACGAAGAATATTATTCAGTGAAACGTTGGAGTAGAAGCTAATGACCTTGTGAAACTTATTGACAGGTGAAGGCAATGGGGGCACTCTCCTCCACTTACACTTCCCAAATTCGCTACTGATCTCACAAACACAAGTCGGGTATCTCTTATGGTACTCTTCATTGAAGACATAGATAAGATTCGCTAGTGGAGAGGGGAGGTGGTAAAGATGTAGGACAAGCGGCGAAGTATGGGGGAGAAGGAGAACGAGGGGGCGGTGGTGAAGAGAAAAGCTTGGGAGCCCAGGAAGGAGGAGGCGGCGGAGGAAGGGAAATGGAATGATGAGGAAGGGAGACGGTACTAGATGTTGGAGACTGGGTCGAAGGCGAAGGACTAGTGGTTCTTAGAGGAGGTGTTGTGGAGACCGCGGTATTATATATATATATATATATATTTTTTAAAACTACTAAACGACATCGTTTTAATATTCATTTAATAAAAAAATATACAAAACCGGAACAGGTTTTTCCGCTAAACCGGCGGAAAACTCCGCTTCCGGTTCCGGGAAAACTCCAAATTGACTACTGGTTCGGGTTCCTGGAAGGGCCGGACCACATCTTCCCGGAACTGGTGTCGGAACCGGAACCGGATATCCGCCGGAGGCCGGACCAGACTTACACCCCTACTTCTCAGATACCCATAAATGGACTTTGTTGTCTCATCAACCATGTGTAAATCTCCAAGATCCTGACATATGTTCGGTTTGAGTAAAAATGTAGAATTTTAGAGAAGTTTTGAATATTTATAAATGTAGGAAACGAACATAACCCTGCTTTTTGTAAAAGTAAAGCAGAAAGTTGGCCGGGAAAGGTAGGCTGGCTGACGAGGCGAACAACATTTCTTATACTTTTGCGCAACGACTTCATCGTGTAGAAATTTAGACATTGAGATGGAAAACGAGAAATCTCTACAAGAATAAAAATGGAAAGCCATGTTAACCACAAAAGAACGAGGGATAGCTTGGCAGATCTTGCGCTAAAAAAACGAATGTGGTTCTATGATCTATCTTTCTAACTGTATCCTTTTGTCTCTAATGGGCAGGTCAATGGGCTTCTGGGCCTTATGTGGATGATCCGGACCCATGTAAACCTTTAGGTGGTTGAACAGTGCTCTGCCAAGCTGCACAAAAAGAACCCACATTTGAAGCAACTCGACACTATTAAACTGTTGATGCAACCAAAAATAGTAATTTTCAATGGATAAACTTCAATCCATGAAAAAAAAATGGAAAATTTTAATTGATCTTTAGGTGGTTGAACAGTTCTCTGCCAAAGGTTTGTGTGTGGGCACGTAGTTTTTTTTTTTATGAATAAGCCAATCTCATTAATAGGAGAAACAGTAGAAAAGACTATACCGTCATCATTGTTCCAAACAAGCAAGAAAACTAAGGAAATCAACAAAATCTAGAAAAGGGGAACCAAGCATCGATGTCACCCAACAAAAAAGCAAAGACAACAAAACGCCCTTTCACCTATCCAAAGACCGAGAACAATCCTCAAAACATCTAGAATTACGCTCCCGCCAAAGGCACCACCAGATACAATGGGGTATCAATCGCCAGATAGCCTTAGCAAAAGGGTTCATAAGTCTCCTCTTCCAAAACCACAGCACATCTTCCACGGTCTCTGGCATAACCCATTGAAGATTCAGAATACAGAGCATATGAGACCACAACCCACTCGTATAAGGACAATGCAACATGACATGATTAATAGATTCCCCAGCACCACGACATAAGAAACATCAATCTGCCAAGATAAAACCCCTTCTTCGAAGATTATCAATAGTTAAACTCCAACCATGAGAAGCCTCCCACACAAAGAAGGAAACTCTCATAGGACACAAGGACCTCCAAACCCCCCTCCAAGCGAAAGAGACACCAGGCCCACCTCTAATCAAGCCATACATCGACTTCACAGAAAACTTTTGTCACGCCCCGAACGGCATCCTGCAGGGACCGTGACAGCCGCGAGCAATCCCCCGGATAGCTCCAGCGTTCTTACATACATTCTTACGTACTTACGGCGGAAACGTACAGGATCACGAGGGATTCGAGCCAGCTCATAACATAATTAGAGTTCTCAATAACTTGCAGCTTAATACATACATAACATACATAACATGTTTATCACTAACAAGTGACGGATCTCATCGATCAAGTCACAATCCTGAAAACATAAACATAATCTTTTTCCTTCTAAGTCAGGTAGTCCTCCTGACTTTCTTCACCTGAGGCATCTGGAATGACACAATTTTAAAAACGTGAGTCAAAAAGACTCAGTAAGGGAAAAAACATAAACTTAAAATATGCTCTTGCTTGAAGTTGGCCCCAGGCCCTTGAAAATATTTCATTCATGCTTGCTTGTGAAATTGGCCCCTGGCCCTTGAAAATCATTTATTCATACTTGTGGGCTTATTCGCTCTAATTGACCCCTGAAGTCAGGGTTGTGCGTTCCCATTGGAACTGTCCCCTATTTCCCTTGGGGACCTTACATACGGTCAAGCTAGCACACCTTCTCGCATTCGTCCTTCAATGGCTAGACATGACCCTTGGAGGCCCACACCTTCTCATTGTCCTTCAGTGTGGTTTGCACAGCCTCTTGGATTCACCCATCCTTCTCGCATTCGTCTTTCGGTATGAGAGTTCATCTTGATGGTACGGTACCGACCAGTGCCCCTTGACTTAATTTATCTTTCCATAAACTTTCCATAATCTTTCCATAAATCATTGCATAAAAATTCTCTTTAAAAAAATCATTCAATGCTCATGCCATGTCATGCTTGCTCAAAGTATCATGCTTGTTCATGAATCGATGCAGTGTGTCATTCCAGTTTTCATAAAAGTGTAAGGTTCACTTATGATCCGCTTACGGTTTCCACTTACCTCGGTCTCCTTGATAATGTATAAGATATGAAGATCGCCTACAAGCGATTCAAACATTTCTTAGTATTAAGAAATAAGTACATAATTATACAAGTTAAATATTTGTATTTTATTTGGTTATTACCCAAAGATATATTTCTGAAAATATAATATTATTCACAAAGGTTTTATATAGAAATTCGTATTAATAATCTTACTTAGGTTTTCTAATTAGCAAGCTAATTGCACTTTAATCAAATTTTAATATTTCTTTTATTACATATATTACACTAAGTCTTTAAGTTCACCAACTACTAACCCTAATTATACTTAATCTTTAGCTTAACATTAAAATCTATGCACCCGAAAATATAAGCTCTATTTTGTTCATCCTAAGTTTCGGCCAACCTAGTTAAATCCTCAATCAATACTTAACACCACAAAGCTTTGCTAATTCTTTTAATCCGAATCTTTAAGCCTATTATCTATGTTTTCTCTTTCTAATATGACGTCTTTTATGACTGAGCTTAAATCTTCTAACCCATTTGGACATAACCCTAATTTTATTTATCCATCACATATAAACATAATCTTATTTTTAGGGTTGCTATTAGGGTTCCACTTATTAGGTCATTCGGCCATGTACTATTTTAAGCATTTCTTGTCTAAGTTTTATTCTCCAATGGTGATCCCTTCCTCCATTTTCAGATTCACAACCTAGGATCTACCAATCACAACACAACTTCTAGATCTAGCACAATGCCATATTCGGCCAACACACATGTTCATAGAATGATTAGCCATTTCGATTTGCATGCAACCTATTATATTTCAAGACTAGCCTATATGCATATGTTCACCACTTTTATACATATCATGGTCATTCATCAAATTGACATTTAACAAAATAATATTTGAAGATCTAACACCTATAAGTTTCGGCCAACACCATAAATCACAACCCTTAATGGCAAAACTTGCATCATGCATACCTTTTGCATTTTAAGACCTTACTAGCATGCATTGTTCATCTTGTAACATCTTTCTAACATTTAAGTTCGGATCTCATGCTCATATAGCTAGATCTAACATTATAGCTTAAGGTTGGTCTTATAATCTCAAGATCTAACAAAACCAAGTACCAACTCAAACCAACCAAGAGATATTCGACCTACATCATTTTTAGAACTAACAACCCAGATCTTTGGCCTTACCTTGATGATTAACACAAGCCTTGAGTACCTAGCACAATAAAATACCTTAGGTTAGAACTTATAAAGAACTTTAAGCAAGAACACTATGTGAAATCAAGCCTACCTCTACCTTCACCAAACTTTCACCAAATTCCTTCCTTCTCCCAACTTTCGGTTCACCCTTTTTGGAGTGGTTCCAAGCTTGATTATAAGGTGCTAAAGTAGGTTTTATGGTGGGGAGAAATATGGTAAATTTGAATAATTTAGCTCTAAGGAAGTGAGTTAAATCTCATCAAGGGAAAAGTGGCTAAATGAGTAGAATTTTCAAAAGAGGAAATGGAGTTGCACAAGAGAAGATTCGGTCACCTCAAGGAGAGAACCAAACTTAGAACTTTGGAGAGTGATTTAGATTGCAAGAGGAAAAGAACAAGGCTTGATCTCAAGTGAATAGTTCGGCCAAGAGAGGAAAAAGAGAAAGTTGGAAGAGAATGGGGTATTCGGCCAAGTGAGGGAAATGGAGAGTGAATTGAAATGCTAAGTGTGAGGGAATTCACATGAGCAATTGAGTCTCCCAAGGTGAGTTATTGCTATGACAATTGAGATGAGGTGTTTGAAAATGACGAGAGAGAAAAGGAAGAAAATGGGAGTGAATTGGGTGAGTTGGCCGACCATGCATGCCCTTTCTCTTCTCCTTTTTCTTTTCATTTTTTTCTCACATCACCTCTTATCCCCTAAAGCCATGCCTTTGCATTGATTTTCACTCCTTTCACTCTTGCTCTTCACGTGAACCTCACCCCCTCCCTTGCTTTTTCTCTCATTTCTCTTCCATTGAATTGTCTTGTCACATAAATGCTCTCTTATCACTCCTTACAAATCACATGGGTTTACCAATTTGGCTTTCTCTCCTACGTAAATGGCCTTGTCACAAGCTTATTTGTTTTGTTTGGTTACATTTCAACCAACTTAGTTACTCTTACAACTAACTTTCTAGTTACTTTCACAACTAACTTTTAACTTAGTTACCTTATCATCTAACTTATCTCCTATAAGCTTTCTAGCTTATCTAGTTCATTTACATAGCTTATCATCTTATAAGCATGACAACTTATCCCAAGATAATGACTCTAGTCTATCTCTACGATAGCCACAATGACTTATTACATAAAAAGTTCCCTAACTTATCATTATGCTTGCTTATCATTATGATAAGCAAGTGTGCTTATCATTTTAAACTTTCGCTAAAAACTTTATCATATGCCTAGTAGCTTATCATCTAATATTTCTCATGATAATTCATAATTACTAATCTAGGCCAAATAATAATAATGTGTGCTACTTATTAAAGACACACAAAATATTCTAATACTTAAAGGAAATTCATGCATTTTTCTATTACATTATTTTCGGCAAAAATATATATATATATCTTTAATCAAAAATTATATTTCATGAATTATGAAATATACTAAGCAAGTGAAAAATATAAATCCATAAGAGAAACTTACCTTGCAAGTTTCGGCTCTTAAGAAATAAAATTTAAACTTACACAAAACTTCTATAATAAAAGAAAATTATTCAAGGAAAAGTTTATGAATAAAGTCTCATATTAGTTAATGTACCTTATCATAAAGCTTAGGCCATACATTGACCAAAAATATGGCCCCATAATAAAAATTAAAGCTAATACATAAGAAATTAAAGCTAATACATAGGAAATAGCAAAAGAAATAATCGGGTTCTCACAACTTCCCATCCTTATTGTCCATCCAAACCATTTCATCCTCCTCCCCTCTGCTAACAACACCCTTATACAACAAAGCATAGAACGAACTAAAAACCGCCATCTCTCAATCATTAACCGCTCTAGAAAAAGGGACACTCCACACCACATGAGCACCATCATCCACCAAACAATCCGCCACCATAGCCTCCTTGCAACGAGATAAAGAGAAGACCAAAATGAACGCAAGACTCAAAGGCTTATCCCCACACCATAGATCATGCCAAAAGCTGATATTAACACTATTCCCCACCTTAAAACGAATATGTATATTGAAATTGCTCCACCCTTTACTAATGTACCTCCACAGACTAACCACCAACCTCCCCTCGAACAACCATATTTTTCAGCAATCACCGTTCTCCACAACGTATCTCGTTCCAACGCAAACCTTCATAACCATTTCTTGAGTAACGCCATATTAAACATTCTGATATTGCGAAGGCCCAACCCCCCATACTGCAATGGAGAACACACCTTATTCCACTTCACAAGATGAAACTTGTGAACACAATCATCACTACCCCAGAGAAAATCCCGCTGAATCTTCTCCATCCTATTCGCCACCCCCGTCGGAATAAGGAATAAAGAAAGAAAGTAAGTAGGTAAGCTCGAAAGAGTAGACTTGATAAGAGTTAGTCTACCACCCTTATATAGGTACATCCGCTTCCAACCCGCCAAACGACGCTCCATCCTTTTGATTATCGCATCCCAAATATGAGTGTTTTTGAAAGAAGCACCCAAGGCGAGACCAAGGTACATCATAGGCAAAGAGAAGACACCGCACCCAAGAATACCCACCAACTCCCGCACATACTCCACCCTACCAATAGGGATGACCTCAGACTTAGAAAGATTAATCTTTAAGCCCGAGACCGCCTCAAAACATAAGAGAAGACATCTAAGATTCCGAAATTGATCCACCTCCGCCCCACATAACACTAATGTATCATCCGCAAAGAGAAGATGCGAAATAATCACCCCCACACCCGACCCCCCACCAGCCTTAAAACCTTGTAACCCCCCCTGCAACACCAGCTTCCCCATCATGCGACTGAAAGCCTCCATCACAATCACAAACAACAGAGGGGAAAGAGGATCCCCTTGGCGTAAACCACGAGAACTACTGAAAAAGCCTTCATGAGACCCATTGACAATCACGGAGAACTTAACAGTCGAAATACAGAAGGAAATCCAACGACACCATTGTTCCCCAAAACCACATCTCCTGAGAAGGTACAAAAGGAAATTTCAGTTCACATGATCATAAGCCTTTTGTACATCCAGTTTGCAAAGCATACCCGGTTCACCCTTCCTCATTCTAGAATCAATACATTCATTAGCCACAAGCACGGAATCTAGAATTTGTCGCCCCCAAACAAAAGCATTTTGGGAAGGAGAGGTAATTTTGCCAAGGACAAACTTCAATCTGTTAGCTAAAACCTTAGCTAAGATCTTGTACACCCCGCCCACAAGGCTAATAGGCCTAAAGTCCTTAAAATTAACCGCATTCGATTTCTTAGGGATAAGGACAAGAAAAGACGTATTCAAACTCCTGACAAACATCCCCTCCCTAGCGAATTCATTGAGCTTCAGCATAACATCCTGTTTCACCACATCCCAATAAGTTTGAAAGAAATCCATCGAGAAACCATCAGGGCCCGTCGCCTTATCCCCATTAAAGCTGTGCACCACACTCGCCACCTCCTCATCCTCAAAAGGTCTCTCAATGAACTCCGCGTCCTCCCCCAAAATGCTATCGAACTCCAACCCTTCCAACATAGGACGCCACCCAAACGGCTCTGTATACAAGGAAGAGTAATAATCAATTATCTCTCCGGTAATCTGCGAAGGGTCCTCCACAACAACTCCATCAACTTCCAAGCTTGAAATCGAATTATTTCGCCTATTAGAGTTCGCGACTCTATGAAAGAACTTAGTACAACGATCCCCCTCCTTGAGCCAAAGTGTCCGCAATTTCTGTCTCCAGCTCACTTCTTCCAACTCAATCAGCCGACCAAGCTCCCTATAAACAAACAACTTTCTCTCCTTACCCCCCTCATCCAAATTACCAATCTCATCCAAACCATCAAGGGAAGAAAGCTCCTGAAATAATGAAGCTTTTCGAAAATTAAGATCCCCAAAGACATCCTTATTCCACACTTTAAGATCCCTCTTCAAAGCTTTCAACTTCATATTAAGCACAAAACTCGGAGAACCACGAAAAGCATAGCCCCGCCACCACTCCCTAACCAGCTCCACAAAACCATCCAACTTAAGCCACATATTCTCAAAGTGAAACGGTTTCAAAGAACTCCCTACTTTACCATCCTCCAACAAAAGCGGGCGGTCCGCCCTCCTGAGCAACATCCTCATCTTTCTTCTGGGTACACCGATTCTGGTCTCTGGGCTCGCACCCTCGGGCATTGGGGCTGCTTTCCTTTTGGGCACTCTCACTTGGCGCGCCTTTGGTCTCCCTGGGTTCCTTCTCGTTGCCACGTACTTCATCATCGTAAGTCAGAAACAAAACCGAGAAAAGAACTCTACTTACTCACTCTCTGTGTTCCTATGGGTGGTGTATGTTTTTTTGGACATTTCTCTTGAGAGTTAGATGGTATTCGTGTTAATTTTTTGATGGGTTTTGGATTCCAATTGTAAAGTCAATGTAATTTTCTAATATTTATTTTGTTTTATTTGGTTTACAGCCTCCACCAATGTGCTCTAATCTTCAGAGTGAAAGCAAGGACAAGGGGATATAGTGCTAAAAACTCCACATAACCTGCACTATGTCATCCTAGAAACCGCTTGTAGGATAGGTACAAGGCTTCACTTTGAGAGAGTGTGGCAATGTAGCGTTGGATTCACACGAGATGGGGGTAATCATTGGAAACGCATGTTGAAGCGTACAAAGATTAAGCTGCAGATTGGAATGATTTCAGCAAATGTGAGTAATTAGGACACTGTAGTTCGGCTTAAACCTAGAAATCTAAATTTTTGGTTAAGTGTTAGTCCAATTTATTATGGAGGTCATGAGGGTTAGTAGTTCATTTCATTTAGTAGGGCCCAAATCTGCAGTTAAAGTTTCTGAGTTGAAGAGTGCCTCATATGTCTTACTAATCAAATTAGAAGACTCCTCAAGGTGTGGACTCTCCAAGATGTCGATCCCCCTAGTGGTAATCTATTTATGTGTTTTGTTTTGTTTTGATATGTAAGAAAAGCTTTATTAAAATAAAAAGGTGACAGAATAGTACAAGGAGCTATACTGAACCATCTACAGTAAACATGTTAGAAAACTGATAAAATCATAGAAGTCTATAAAAGGGGACCCCGGCACAACATTAGCCCACAAAAACAAAGTCTGCAACATCTTGCCCTTCAAATGCTCTAGGGACAACTCCGAATCTTCGAAGCATCTGCCATTCCTCTCCCTCCACAAGTTTCACCAAATGCACAAAGGTATAATTTTCCACACAGCCAAAGCCAAAGGGTTGTCAAATTTTCTCTTCCAACACTTCAGCACCTCACCCACCCCTTTAGGCATCACTCAAGGGTAGTCTATGATACTAAGCAAGTGCACCCACAACTCTCTGGCTACCGAGCAATGGATATGCACATGGTCCACATATTCCCCATCTCCCCTGCAAAGGAAGCACCAGTTAATCAAGCAAAGACCCCTCCTCCTTAAATTGTCAATGGTCAAAACCTTCCCTTGAGCCGCCTCCCACACAAAGAACAAAACTCTCGGCGGTTTGCTGAGGTTTGCTTGTGCTATTAATTTTTCTGGTGATGGTTGTGTTGTGCAAGACCATGTAACGGGATTTATGAGGTTTGCTTCCCAACTGAAGAACTAATTGATAACTAATTTCCTTTTATAGTGACTATTTCTAGGAGAGATTATCCATTGGGGTTAAATATTCTTTCCACCGCCGAAGTGTGTAGTCATTTGCACTTTGCACCCTAAAATATGAACTTTGAGACATTATATCTCAAACTATCAATGGCTGATACTCTCTCTGCACACACTTATTGCAAGCAAATGTACCAATGTGTCTCGCTCATAAATTTTCTCATGAGCTGGCAATTATGTATTCACTAGACTTCGTACTGAAAAGCATGCTGATATCTGGGATAAATACCCTTTCACTTCTAAACTCTGGTCAATTTCACTTCTATCTTTTAAGTAAGAAGGTTCAATCATTTCTTTTTAATCTTGTAGGGCACATCAGTAACAAAAGTAAAAATGGCACAAAAGGAGGCTCAGGGCGTTGCTGAGAAGAGAAAAGGAAGAAGAGGACCAGGCAGTGTTATTGGTTCCAGTGCTGCCGGTTGCGTCTGTGCTTTTCTTTCAATTTTTGGAGTGTGGGGTGAGTTATTTTCTCGGGTTTGGAGACTTGGATTTGTTGCCAGTTTTTGTACAAAGTTGAGCGACACTTTATCAAGTGAGATAGGCAAGGCATATGGCAAAACAACGTAAGCGATGGATCTCTTGGTGTTGTTTGGGCACTTTAGTTTAATGTTCCTGTTACATTTCTTGGTTCACTTATAAATGAAAGAGACTTAGATGCTTTATCCGGCTATGAAATGGTGTAACTATGAACTCATCCATAAGGAAGTTTGAATCTTAAGATGAACATTGTGTCATTCCCAAAGAAGGAAACATGCCTATGGAAAAGGAATTGTAAATAGTGTGTTTTTAAGCTATGAAAGCTTAGTGATTACTACCCCAAGCTCTAAAGCGCACCTACATATAAGCAGGTAAGAGATTTCTATTTTAGTTGGGTAATTTCAACTGTTTACTCTATGTTGACATGCATGCTTCTGGCTTTGATATTTTTTATAGTACCCGACCAAGCATTCGCTCCCAATTCATTTGCTTAAAATAGGAAGTACATTAATTTTCTGTAGTCACAAGTACTTGGTACTGATCAAGGATAAGTAGATATATACTGTTGGGATTAGTTATTATTACAACCATAGAAATACACTAGCATGCTGATATTACATACAATAGCATTTTGGGTTCATTAAGACATTAACTACTTGCATGCTGATATCACATGAAGTGTATAGTTATTGCGGTGTATCTAGTTAGTGTATGTGTAACTTGAATGTTTAACCCGCAGTTGATGCTAGTTGAATTTGTTGCTAGTAATTTAGTGTTCAGTACATGAGGACCTTGCTTACAGCAGCACATGCTTCCCCTAAATCAAGATGTTGTTTGCGTACTTTTTCCCTTAATGTCTTTTGATCTTTGCTTCTACGACGAGCTCACTATTTGTTTCTAATCATTCAAATTGTTGCTCTGACCAGGTACTTAGTCACCACCCTTAAGGTAGTCCCTAGGGGAACAGAAGGGGCCATCAGTGTTGAGGGAACCATTGCTGGAATTTTAGCATCATGCCTTCTTGCCTTTGTTGGTTGTGTCATGGGTGAGGTACTCTTCTCTTCCCACTCGATCCATTTTTCAAACATGCGTATGCTCAAGAAGAAACTCAAATATTTTTGTTTAAAGAAAGTAATATTCTATGTCTTGTCCTTCTAGTTAAGTAGTCAGTGCCCTAAACATAAATGATGTATAGGAATTTCGAGAATGAAGTTTCTCAAACCATAATCTATATGACATATTTCGGGTGAACAACTATACCTGCTTCAAAATGCCAAAAACTTGGGCTTCCTTCACTTTTTGTGATTCGCGTTTCCTATGTAGTTTGCTCCATCCCCATATTCTATGGTAGGAATCTTGAAAAGTCTATGGCTCGGTTTGTTTTGCCGTATTTTACTTTCTGGAAAGTACTTTCCATACTTTTGACTATTTGGAGAGCCTCGTAAAATACGGTCAACCGAAACTTAATTCGGTAAACCGTAAAAAACAGCTCCACTTTGGGGTCGGGTTTTGAACCCGAGAAAAATTAGGTTTGTATTCAAGTCTCTAATCTGAAACCAAAGCATTCAAAGGAACCCGACCCAGACGATTTTAGCTTTTTTTCGGGGTCAGGTTTTGTGTTCAAGTCTCTAACTTGAAACCAAAACATTCAAAGGAATTCGACCCAACAGTTTTAGCTTTTTTCGGGTTTGGGGTCGGGTTTTGAAACATGAACTTGAGAAAAATCAAGTTCGTGTTCAGGTCTCTAACCCGAAAGCAAAGCATTCAAATGAATCCAACCCCGATGGTTTTATATTTTTTCGGGGTTAGGGTTGAGTTTTGAAACATGAACCCTAGAAAAATCGAGCTCGTGTTCGGGTCTTTAACACGAAACCGAAGCATTCAAAGAAACCTAATCCCAACGGTTTTAGCTTTTTTCGGGGTTGGGCTGCAAACTTCTCATCCTGATTGCCTCGGGTTCGGGGTCAGGTGGTGGAAACTCGACCCCAACCCGATTTAGACAGCCCTCCCCAGTCTCTCACTTGACACTCGACAGTCCCTCTCTTATTCGACTCCACTCGACAATCCCCTCTCTCCCTCTTATGAATGGTCTCAGTTGTTTCATCTTTGTCATGGCCGGTCCCTTTTCTTACTATCTCAAAAAAAAAATTTCAAATTGATGTTAAGAATTAAGTTTATTGATCATATAAAATTACGAAAAATAGAACATTCGTCAGAACATTGAAAAATACTTTTAGAAAATATATTTGATGTAACAACCAAACACTGGAAATTATAATATTTTACTAAAACATAATGCATTTGAAACTATTTTACAAAAAATGTATTTTACGTTAAAACAAACGGAGCCTATATTTAGTTGGTAATCGATCATCAGTATTTTGTTTCCAAAACTATCCATTTTTGGAGGTTGATTCCACATTGCATCTGGTGGTGTCTTTGGAGGGAGCGAAACAATAAATGTTTTAAAGATTGTTCTTTGTCTTTGGCTAGGTTGCAAGGCATTATGTTGTCTTCTCTTTTTCTTTGGGTGAACTCGGTGCTCAGTTGCCCTGTTGTAGACTTTGTTGAATTTCTCAGTTTTCTTGCTTGTATGGACTAGTGGCTTCGGTATAGTCCTTTATACTGTTTTCACTAGTTCTAATGAGATTGACTTACTTATAAAAAAAATATCCATTTTAATCAGTTTTGTAAGTAATCCGTAGTGAACTTTCACAAGTGAAATTGTCAGTGTGTTCTGAATTATATGATCCCGATCGTCTCTTCCTCTTACTCTCTGCTTTGCAGGCTAAGAAAAATTTTTAGTTAAAATGAAGTTCGGATCACATAATGGTATTGACTTAACTTTTCAATAGACGAACGGATTTAAATGAAACTTGTCTGCTTCCAAATTTCAATCAGCACTCCATATAGGCTTTGAGAGCTTCCTCCCTTTTTACCATGACCATGTGTCCCTTACATCCATAACCTTTAACTCAATGGAATGTACCATTTGGAAATTTCAGTGTCAGTTTACCCTTTCGTAAAAACAACCTTTTGATCCTACTCAAATCCTTTTCTGAAGTTTCATTTCAGTCTGCCCCATTCGTGAAACAAACAGATGTTAAATTGAATAGCAGTATGGGTGAGTAGACAAAATAATACGGAATTGCACGCTGACACTGTTTTTGAACGGAGAGAGCAAGTTGACATCATAACTCTAGAATGGGGTTTGAGTTAAAGCATATGAGTGTTGTTGAAGAAGAGGTGGTAAATCACAGTGAAAGTGTCATTTACCCATGATTCAATGGCAATATATTGAATTTTAAGTGAAATGGCACGTTTCACTCTTCTTCACCAAACCCTAGAAACTCGATTTCTCAATGCTTGCAACCGTTTTCGGTGATTTGGTTTTCTCTCTCTCATCATTTAAGCCTATTTTGATTCGTTTTTCTTGAGGCCTTTCATCTCCCTGACGAACGTCTCGAATAGTCTTGTGTTCTAGTGCCATTAAAGTGTATAACCGAAGATCAATGTAGAGACGCAGGAATATCTACTGATTTTAGCCGTTCTACCTTGATTTCCGCTAAGGATTTAAGTTCTCCTTGCCTATAAAAGGGGCATCTCGATTAGAGGTCGATCACACCTCTTAACTTTGTTTCTCTCACTTTTGAGCTCTCTCCCTAACTGTTATCTCTTTCTCTGTGCCCATTCTTTCCTCTATTTTCCCTCTTCGGAGTTTCAAAGTTTTGAGCAAATCATGCAATGTGAATTTCAAGTTTTGAATTATTCCGAATATTGATATATTTATGTTAAATTCTTAGCTAATTGCTATTTCAATTACTGTTTTAAAAATTAGGTTGTTAAAATAGCGAGGAAATTCAATTTCAAAGCGAGACAAGTAAACACAAATGTGACTAGCACTGTCCTTGGGTCGTTACAAATAAGGGTAGGGTACCAGAATGGATGGAACCGGAATTGCCCATTCCAATTCCTGTACCAACCGTTGTCACATTTTTTTGGTCCCTAATTTATTCCAATAAATACCGGATGGAACCAAAATTTCCGAAACCAAAAATTCCTGTTTCAATATTTTGGCTTTTTTGGCCATATTTGTTTTGGGTCCTAATGGGCCAAAAATGTTTATTAAGTATTTTGAGCTGGAGTTTTGGCCAGTCTAGTAAGGTCCAAATGTGTGACTTTACCTTTATAGAACTTATCTCTGATTTCTTCTCTTCTCTCACCCCATATGGAATTTGGAGTATCACATTATAAATGTTGGGAAGCAGTGGGACGATATTGGAAAACCATGATGTGACCTTCACGTAATTTATGGTGAAATATGATCCCTAACTGATCCTTGTACTGGGAGAACATCATTCTATAAGGGACAATATGTATTTGATTTTATACAGATTGTAGTACATTGCCATTTTTTTGAGGGAGCTTTGCCGAATTCAGCTTTACTAGACATCAAGTTTCTCTGAATGGAGCTCAAGGATGCACTTGATTCACATTTTGCTTCAATAATAATTAGTACTGCGTAGATGGAAAAACACTAGTATGTAGTTTCTTCAGTATAATGGCTCTCCGTGTTTGTGCTTCATGTACAAGCTTCTTTGTTCAGTGGATCTTGGATTACGGCTGTACATTTTGGCATAATAATGGAATTACTATATCTGTAGTCCACCCACTAATTTATTCATAAAATGTGAAAAAGTAAAGGAATGAAAGTCTTGGTTCAGCCAAAACTATCTTCTAGAAAATGTGAGTGCTAAAACATACTAATGAGCAGAAGCTATTAAGCTTTTGGACATCAATTTGAGGTATTACTTTAAGTTATCGAATATGAACGAGTACGGTTAGTATTTAATTCTTAGTGCTTCTTGGACATGGGTGATATACCCAATTTATCTTTGGCACCTTCTTCATTGCTAATTTCAGATCTTTATGCATGTCTCAACGAGATTATGTCTCAACTTTGACAACTAAGCATTTAAATGTTGCGAGAGAGATTAATTTTTTGTCTTATTTTTTGGGGGGTGGCGGTGGTTTTTCTGATGAAACAGATAGATGCAGCTGAAGCCATCATATGCATAATAGCTTCCCAGGTGGCTAATGTTGGAGAAAGCATAATAGGTGCTGCACTTCAAGAGAAGGATGGATTTCGATGGGTAGGCTTCCAATGCTTACTTGGATTCTTTTTATAACAATTGTTCTCACCTTTTCCAGTCCTTTTATTTATGTACTGTGATTAGTGTGTAGTGAAGGTGTTTTGTTTGATTGGATATGAGATTCTGGGTTTTTTATGGCATAGTATTTAGATTATAGTTCAGTGTTGCTTATATAAAAAAAAAGATTATAGTTCAGTGTTAACTTTGAATTAATTGAACATGTAAGCAAGTTCATGTAGAGTTTATGGATTTTGCTGGGTTCTGTTGAGGGCAGTGTTACATATATCTCACGCAATGAGACGTTCCAGCCTGCATACTATAAACTTAGGCGGGCCTGGTGAATAAGTGCTCAAGTTGAATTATATGCAATAAGTACTCTTTTTGAATTACAAATTTGGAAAGAGGAGAAGACCCGGGGGGGGGGCTGTCAGCCATAACGGGGGTACATGTTCGCACACAATGGGTAAATGGTCAAACAAAATGTGGGTTAATATTCGACTTTGTGGCACTTTTGTAGATTTAGAACGGAATTTTCAAGAGGATCAGTGTTCCTTATCTTATTTCAATTGGTGGTGAGATTATGCTTTTATATTTAACTCTACATTACAGCCTCTCTGTCTATTTCTCTGGTATGACCTTATTTGCTTTACTCTGGATCTGATCTGTCTGACTGACATGCTGGACTGGCGCTGTCTTTCAATCTCATGAGCTCTGGGTTCTTACATTGTCTTTTTGCTTTGTTTTGCAGCTCAACAACGATGTCGTCAATGTTATCAATATATCCATGGGCGCCATTATAGCCGTCCTAGTGCAGCAAATTGCATTTCGAAACTGATTGATGTAAATTCTATGGGCATCTCACCCCCTTGCGCACATATTCCCTTTTTCTCCTTGCTCAGATATGTCACCTAATTGGTAAAGCTCGAAAAATTGATGACCTCCACAAATGTAGCTACAGGATGCCATTAACTGTTGCCACTTATAGTTTCCTTTTGCTTTTGGAAAAGAAAAGAAAAGAACAGGATTTCCAATACTATTTAAACATGATATCTGCCGTGGATCTGAAACTCGCTATTCCTTCCAATTTTTTGTAGACCACCGGAGTTCCTATAACGTTGATTTTTTGGTTTACTTACTAAGCTGTACTAAACATCGAATTGATCGGAGAAGTACCACTCACTCCGTGTATAGTTGTAAGATTTCCTTCTATTTCATGTTTCTCTGCTCGTTTCTTTTGCATGTCCATCAATTAAAATGATGTTTCAAGTCAAAGAATGGTTGGTGTATCTGCAGTCTGCACTACCCAAAACCATGTCACCCCACAAGAATTTTCATTTCAGAATATCCCATCTTTGCTGTTGATGGAGCAGATGTGTATTCTTGCAGCCAATCACAACTTTTCTTTCAAGAAACTTGGTACTTCAAATAAACTACGTATTCTATTTCTGAAAGATACGTATAGAAGCATATGATTGTAAAGATCCGTGTAGAAGCGTATGCTTGTAGCTTGTAAGGGTAGGCAGCGAACCTCGTATTTTCACCATTGCAATGCTAACCAGTATCTTTATAATACTTTCAGAGTGTCCTTGAATTGCCATTCTTTTTGCCGTCCCAGAAGGAAAAGGTTCTAGCACTATATATGAAATTAGGTTGATGTGCTCCTTTTGAGAGGACAATAAGGTACTAAATCAAGGGAGGAAAAAGTTCGTTTGGATATGAAGTTAGGAAGCCACCATCGCCTTGTGCGGTGGTCTTGTTGTGTCTCAGTCCTATAGGCCGGTTTGTGCGTCTCAACCCTTGCGGTCGGTTTGTATTGTGTCTCAGTTCTTATGGTTGGTTTGTGGTCCTCTTGTGGGATCCACCATATTGTAGGGGCTTTTGGCCCGTTTTATTTTCAATCCTTGTGGTTGGTTGTATTATTTTCGGTTATTAATATAATATTTCAGTTGTTTAGAAAAAAAAAGTTCAAAGTCGTGGAGGAGGAAAAGTTCATAATCTTTTTGATTCGGGAGTGATGAAAGATAGATATGTGATGAACTCACGTTCTTCTTGCGTGGTCAGAAAAGAAGAACATGTAAGAAAAGACGGCAATATGGTTAGACCTCTTCATTTCTACTTTCAACGTGCAAAAGATGACTTTGCTTTGTGGTTTTCTTCTATAACTTTAACATTTAGATTGAAAAATGATGATCCAAGTAAAAGAAACGTCACTCTTTGAAACGATCTTCCTAACTCATTCGATGGTTCATGATAAAACGAAACCTCTTTTGCAAAACACAAATTTGAAACTAACTTTGGTCTTAGACACTTCAAAGGACTTTTCACAACAATCCTTACGCTTCCCTCGAGTTACACGTTTGCTCTTTCTTTCTGAACATGTTCTTTTTCCAGTCCTAATTTCACATTTAGCTTCAGAGATTATGCTTTAGTAAGGAGAAAAATCCATTTTATACTTCTGAATTATAGGGTCAATGTCATTCTAAGGATCCAAACAACCAAGTTTGTCACATTTAACCCTCGAACTATCAAAATTCAGAGTTCTTAAATAAGATCTCACGATCAAAATCGTGTCACATGTTATAAATGAGTTTTGTGCCATACAGTAGTGGAATTGGCTAAATGTCATTTTCAAAAGGATATTAGATCGTATTACTGAAGGACGATGACATCAGATATTAGGACATGTCCAACTCTTTACAAACCTTCCTCCTAGACTTATTAGAATACTAGATATATTCTAGAAGTTATGAAGTTATAAAATCGTTAGATCGGTTGTAATCTGTTAGTTAGTTTAACAGCTTATTGAGCACTGATGCTCGTGTATAAATTGCAAGTACTCGTTCAATTCAATAAATCGTTAAGACATTTATGACAAACTATGAAATGATATTAGAGCATTTTCTTTGAAATTTTTTCACGAGCTTCCGCACATTCTCTTTAGCTGCTTTGTTTTCCTGAAACTCTTCAAACAAAGTCATGTCCACTTCCGATTCAGATCTTTCACCTCCGATAATTCATTCTCCTCCAGTTCATTCTCCACCAAATCCACCTCCTGTAGCTTAATCTCCTCCCAATATCTTCTCTTATGTTGATGATAATCCATCCAATCCATTATATCTTCACCATGCTGAAAATCCTGGAGCAGTATTGGTCTCACAACCTCTCATTGGTGCACAAAATTACTCCACATGGAGTAGATCTATGATGATGACCCTCACAATCAAGAATAAACTTGGTTTCATCGACGGTAACCTCCTCATACCAAGCCCAGACAACTCCTATTTTACTTGGGTTCAATGTAACATGATCATCACTTCTTGTTCCGTCTCAAAGGATATAGTTACTTCTGTCATGTATATCGATTCAGCAAGGCATGTTTGGAATGATTTAAGGGAGAGATTCACACAATCAAATGACCCTCGGGTGTTTCACACAAAATTTTTGCTACCTTGACTCAAGATAACACCTCTGTTGGCATTATTTTACTAAACTCAAAATGTACTATGATGAACTCCAATCCTACTGCTCGATTGATGCTTGTCCATGTGGCTATGAATGTAAAGCCACTAGGTCAATCAGTGTCAGTCAATAACGTGAATTTATACTTCAGTTCTTGATGGGTCTCGATGATAAGTTCACTCATATATGTGGTCAGATATTGATTTCTGATCCACTACCCAGCATCTATAAAGTTTTTTCACTAATTATCCAAGAAAAAGAGCAACTTCGCAATCATTCCTTAGCACAGTCTGTTTTATGGCTATTAAGGTTAATCATGGACGAAACAACAATAATGGAGGAAGTAAGCAAGTTTTCAAACCAATTTTCACTCACTGTGGCAAAACTGGTCACACAGTGGTAAAATGTTATCGATTGCATGGATTTTCCATGGATTTAATTTCACAGAAGGGAAGAATATATCAGCCCATTTTGCAACTTCTGATCAGGAGCTTACCAATCAAGTTCCTGGGCTATCTATTCTTCAAGATCAATGTCAAAGCCTGTTGTCTTCTCTCCAAAATCAAGATTTTCTGTCTACTTCTCAACCATCCGTGCACCATGTTTCTGTTCCACTAAATCAGCACATCTCTTCATCTTTAGTTACAAAATTTTCAGGTAAAGAAATACCTTTTTTTGCTCATCATGCATCTGTTCACAATGCATCTTCAACTCCTTGTTCTTCTCTCTCACATTCTTGGATATTTGATACCGGGGCAACTGATCACATGGTTGGCTCCATTGATCTATTAACCACCATCATTTCCACTATTCACATCAAGGTAAAACTTCCTAATAGTTAGTATGTTGTTACTACACATCGGTACTGTCACCCTTGCCAAAGACTTTGTCCTAAACAACGTTCTTTACATCCCTAATTTTTTTGTGAATTTAATCTTAGCATGTAAATTAACATTTGAAATTTCTTGATGTTTGATTTTTCTTAATGGTCATTCTTTCATACAGGACCTCACTCAATGGAGGAAAATTGGAGTTTTCTAAGCTAGTTCAGGGTTTATATCAACAATTGCTGCAAACCTCAGCGTCTTCTCATTCTAGTCACATTTCTTCTAATCTCAGTTCACAACAATCAATTTTTCTCTGTCACTGTCGTTTCGGACACTTGTTTGATTCAAGATTACAATTAATAAAACCAAACTTGGTTGGTTCATCATCTTCATTTTCTACTACTTCACACTGTTCTATTTGTCATCTCGGTAAGCAAAGGATGTTTCCCTTCTCACACAGTGCTTCTCAAACTCAACTTCCATTTCAGCTAATCCATTGTGACATATGAGGCCCTTTATCTGTCCCTTCACATGATGGTATTCAGTATTTTCTTTCCATTGTTGATGATTTTACTAAATGCACATGAGTTTATCTCATGGCTAACAAATCTAAAACAAGAAAATACCTCCAATCCTTATGTCACTTGGTCAAAATCAATTTTCTTAATCTGTCAAGGTTCTTCATTCTGATAATGACATTGAATTTAACATGAGAGATTTTTATAATCAACATGACATCATATATCAAAGAAGTTGTGCTTCCACTCCTCAACAGAACTCTGTGGTGGAGAGAAAGCATCAGCACATTCTCAATGTGGCTAGATCCCTCAGATTTCAAGCTACACTCCCTCTACCCTTTTGGAGTGATTGCATTCTCACAGAAGTCCATTTGATTAATCAAATTCCCACACCATTACATCAAAAAAAATCCCTTTATGAGCTTCTATTTAACAAACTACCCGATTATGATCATTTGAAAACATTTGGCTGCCTAGAATGTCTCTATCTATTAATATACCCGAAACAAATTCTCCCCTAGATCCACTCCATGTATTTTTCTTGGATATCCTAGTGGTATTAAGGGATACAAATGCCTTGATCCTCTCACAAACAAATTTCTCATTTCACACAATGTGTTTTTTTGTGAAGATATCTTTCCTTTTCAATCTCACTTCTTATCACTTTATCTAATCATTATATTTCAACCCTAGATTCTACAAATTTGTTTTCTCCTACACCAGACTCTACTACTTTACTAGATTCTACAACTTTACAAAATTCTATTATTTTACCAGATTCTACTACTGAACCAACTTCAATTGAATCAATTCCTCCTGCTCCAATTGGAAAATGATGATAATTAAAAGAAAACCTCATTATCTACAAGATTATCATTGTAAAATATCCCAAGCTTATGCTAGCAATTCAGGTCTCCCCTCCATTACATGTTCTGTATCTTCCTTGTACCCTTTTTCTTCTTATATTTCATACTCAAACTTATCATCATCTCATCAAACTTACACTTTAGTCATTTCTAGCTATGTTGAAACTAAGTACATTCATGAGGTAGTAAAATCCCGAGCATGGAGAGATGCAATGCAAGTTGAGGTTGATGCCCTTGAACTCAATAACACTTGAATTTTGACTGAGCTACCTCTTGGCAAAATTGCAATTAGTTGTAAATGGGTATACAAGTGTAAATTTCGAGCAAATGAGACACTTGAGAGGCACAAAGCCCGACTTGTTTCCAAGAGCTATACACAGCAAGAAAGCATTTATTTTTTTGACACATTTTCCCCAATTATAAAGCTTACTACTGTGAGATGTTTGTTAGCTTTCGCTGCCATTTACAAATGGGATCTCAACCAACTAGATGTAAATAATGCTTTCTTGCATGAAGATGTGGATGAAGAAGTATTCATGAAGCTACCACTTGGTTTCTCTCATCCAGGAGACACTTGGGTTTGCAAATTACAAAATTCCTTGTATGTACTCAAATAAGCTACTAGGTAGTGGTTTCACAAGTTTTCTACAACTTTGCTTGCTTATGGTTTCAGTCAGTCTAAATCTGCCTATTCTATCTTTATCAAATCTAATGAATCTTCTTTATTGCTCTATTTTTGTATGTAGATGACATTATCATAGCAAACAATTCATCAAGTGTTGTTACCTCTCTCAAAACATGGTTGGACTCATGTTTTAAACTTAAGGATCTCAGTTCTCTTAAGTTTTTCCTTGGACTGGAAATTGCTCGCTCCTCTAAAGGTATCTCTTTATGTCAATGAAAATACACCATGGAAATCATTGATGATGTTGGATTAATAGCTGCCAAGCTAGCTAAGACACCTATGGATTGTAATTTGAGATTGAATGGATCAGATGATGATTTGCTTACTGATACAAGTTCTTATCGAAGACTTGTGGGTAGATTATTATATCTTACAATAACAAGACCTGACATTTTTTTGTGAACAATTTGAGTCAAATCTTATCTCATCCTCGACAACCACATCATGATGTTGATGTTAAAGTGTTTAAGTATCTTAAAGGTACTCCAGGTCAAGGAATATTTTTGTCCAATTCTTCCTTTGTTCAACTAAAGGCTTTTTGTGACTCTGATTGGGCAACTTGCCTTGATAGACTCCGATTTGTCACAGGATACAGTCTCTCTAAGTGATTCTCTCATCTCTTGGAAGTCTAAGAAACAAGTCACCATCAGCCGCTAGACATACACAGTCCAAGAAACAAGTCACCATCTGTTGAAGCTGAGTACCGGTCTATGTCCATGGCTTGTTGCGAACAGAAATGGATTCTTGCTCTTCTTCAAGATTTTCTTGTTGATCACTCAAAACCATCCTTATTATTCTGCAACAGCCAAGCTGTTATGCATATAGTTGCAAATCTAGTCTTCCATGAACGAACAAAATAATTGACATTGATTGTCATTTGGTTCGGGACATGGTTCAATATAACTTCATCAAAACTCTTCATGTGACATCAGAACATCAACTTGCTGATCTATTGACTAAGTCGTTTCCTTTTGATAAGTTCATTTATTTGGTTACCAAGCTTGGCCTGCTAGACATACACAGTCCAGCTTGAGGGAGGCTATTAGATTACTAGATGTATTCTAGAAGTTATGAAGTTGTTAGATCAGTTGTAATGTGTTAGTTAGTTTAATAGTTTACTGAGCACTGATGCTCGTGTATAAATTGCATGTACTCGATCAATTCAATACAACATTAAGACATTTTATCACAAACTGTGAAAAGACTAGTCTCCAACATAGGAAAACAATGAAAGAAGGAATAATGTCCTTTCCTATGACAAATGGTAAGCCTCATAACTATATCTATCAATAGTAGCACGTAGCAAAGAGTATGACATTAAGTCTATACGTGATTAAAAGTTTGCCTTCTGATTTTATTTTGGGATAATTACACTTTGAGCCCCTTATCTTTAAGGTCATTTACAATGTGCACCCCGATGTTTTGATTTTCAGACATGGAGCCCCTTATCTTCAATACTTTTGCAATGTACACCCCGTACCCGATTTGACTGTCTAAATTGACGGATTTCGTCAAGTGTGAACCGGTCGACCGCTTCAAGAGCAGTCGACCGGCACGTCGTGCCTCTCACCTGAACCGGTCGACCACTACGTATTAACGAAATCCATTAATTTGGACGACCAAATCGGGTAAGGGGTGTACATTGCAAAAATGTTGAAGATAAGAGTTTCAATGTCTCAAAATCAAAACATCAGAGTACACAATGTAAGTGACCCCAAAGATAAGGGGCTCAAAGTGTAATTATCCCTTTTATTTTTTAGTGCACTCAGCTCTATACTTAGATGAATGTATTGTTATTAAGAGTTTTTGAAAGCATTTTTTTTAAGGAAGATGGTTCCTCCAATTTTTTATTAAATTCCTTCACTTGTGGCGGAGGAATATCGTTGTTACATAACATGACTCATAAACACAAATAGAATAACTAAAATTACAAAAACTAACCTGCAAACAAAAATTGAACAGCAACAGAACTAAAATCTAATATTAGAAAAGCTCACCTTGTCAAAATGCAAAATATTACTCATGTCATATGGAAATGAATCTAAATCCATAAATTGAATCTGATGATCACCGACTAACTGCATAACATGATATCCCTCATACCACCAAAGTTCACATTCCTTCCTAAAGCTCCTTTAGCAAATAAAGTTACCGTCATATTACGCTCTCTCAATGTATGAGATGTTCAAAAATTAAACGAAGGTAACAGATCTAGAACTTCATCTCAATAATCCACAAATTCCATAACGTACAAGAACCATTTTTGAGCCAAGAAACCATCAAACTAGAATCACATTCCACTACTAAATTCACAATCTCCACCGCTTTACACAAAATTAATACATCAAGCATATCACGAAGTTCTGCACAATTATTAGTACCCATGTCATAATATCAAGCGTACCTAAAAATGATATCACCTTTATTATTATAAACTACACCACCACCGCCACTTTATTATTATCCCAAAATTATTGGATGTAAGTGGGGATCGATTATTATGTTGAGCGACGACCAGGATTGAATCTTCACAATCCGGCGGCCCAAAACACGCCACATCATTTAAAATGAAATTACTTGTGCCCAACCCGGCAAACCATATCTCCCGACCCGTTTTCAATATGACCCGCGATTTGAAATTTTGAGTTTGCGATTTCATACTCGCATCCCCCCTTCGTTACCAGCTCGCATAGCAACCAGCTCCATCTCGCAGCTTGCCCAGCCCGTCGCCCACCTCTGTCACCTAATCGCTGTAAGTATGGTTCTTTTCCTTTGTTTTGCGATTTTGAATCTAGAAATTGGTGATGTTGTAAGAGCTATGTGAAGGAATGATTCCACAAGCATGGACAACTTAGGCCAGCTTTGGTGGAGGACTATCAGAAATCGTCACTAAATAATGGTTATAACTTGGAGTAAGGCCAAGTGACGTAGATTATTACATGCTTTTTTCGGTCTTCTATGATTATAGATTTAGGTGATTTTGATGAAAAAGCATTGGCATTGTATTTAACTATTACAATGTCATATCTATTCTGAGCAAACATGGTGGTTAAAGGGTAAATCTAGCCTCTTGTAAATGGATTCTTTCCTCTTATAGTGGTGAATTTCACCAATAAATAGTTCCACTAAAATTTACTAAAATTCTAATTGATTCATCAACAAATAGTTCCACTCACAATTGAACCCATTTCAAATTAGACTGTGAGTAGTTTTTGATAACATCAAGTTCACCTTTTGGTTTCATTGGTTGCTTAGGTCCATTGACTTTTCAACTTTATGTGAGTATGTTGCAATGATATACTTGATAGAGTCTAACTTATATATGAGGTTATATATCTTCTCTTGCAATGATATACTTATACTGAGCGCCTAAAAATTAGAAAAGGTGGAGCGGGTGGTTTCAGCAAGTGTGCAGGAACCAAATAAGTCAAACTCAACAAGGAAGATGTCATTGTTCCCTAGAGGATTTTAACCATCCAATGAAGACCAAGGAAAGAAAAAGAGAGAACAAAATACCTTTTGCAACTTATAGAAGTTGCTAGTCTATCTATGTATACAATGCAAGTGATTGCATATATAGAGTTATGTGAGTTTATCTTCACATTGACTATCGCCTAACTTACCAACATTTCTAACTCTCACCTCTCGGAACTTAAAAGTGAGCATATCCCTATACATTAAACTTATTTCAATAACAACCTCTGACACTTAACACCCTCCACCTTCAAAAGAAATTGTGAATGTCAATCAACAATTCAACAAATTTTGTTAGAGATAAGAGTGAAAGTAAGGTCAATGTTGGCCATAGGTTGGTCCAGATGGTAATGCAAGTGTATGTAGCAAACCCTAATGGGTCACATATAAAACGGAGTTTCCATAGAATTATGTAAACCTTTTGCAGTAGTTTATACAAATTTGTACAGTTTGACATTTAGTAGGTTATCCTGTGCAGGGGCTTGCCGAAGAATTTATCCTAGCATTTATGGCCTACAAAAGTTGAGCAAGTTGATGGACTTTAAGTAAATTGCAATGATATACTTGATAGAGCCTATCTCAGATATAAGGTTATATATCTTTTCTTACTGAGACAACACAACAACATGGAATAGAGTTCGATTATGTTTGTCTAGGTTCCACATGAGATTAGGATAAGAGCGTACCAGTATAATTGTCTACTTCATTTGATTAAGATTAAGATTTTGAAGTTGATATGTATCTCCACTTAGTTATAATTGTCTACTTCATTTGTCTTGTTTTCATTTGCTATTGAAGATCTACATAGCTCCATCTAAGGTCTTAGTTCTTGCATTCCTGAGGTGAGTATGTTTTCCATTTGCATGTACATACAAACACTAATACATACAGAATGCTTACATCATAAGCATTCCCTTAAGCCAATATATTTCTATTTTGATTTATAATGAGCAAACAAACAAGGAAAATGGATTCGTCCATGTCTTTGGTGTTGTCTTATGGGAGTGGCAGCGTTGGTGCAAATGTTCCACACCCTTCCATTACAGAATGCAAGTGTGGCCTTCCAGCTCAAATTAGGATTAGTAAGACGCCGCAAAGTAATGGACACCGTTTCTATGGTTGTCCCTACTTTGGAAGACAGGTAGTATGTGTCTTGTTCGTAATAATACTTTTTTGTATGTTGTTAACTCTCATTTAAATTTGTAAGTTTAATTTTGCAGAATGAAACCGCTTGCAATTTTTTTAAATAGTATACCTTCACGATCTTATTGAGAAAACAAGAAAATGGACCACCAACTGAACACCATAGATAATCTCCTAGCAAGAATAGAGGATCCACTAAAAAGAATGGAGGAAATGATGCGAGTGATGGAGGTGCAACTTCATACTAGTGAATGATTGTGTGTGAAAGAGATTGAACATTCTATAATGCTGAGGATCATGTTGATTGGTTCATGTGTGGGTTTTAATTTAGTATGACGTACTCAATTAGTTATGTAAGAAACTGTTCGTGGATAATTTGATGATCACCTTTATTATGTACTCAATGTAGAGCTTCGCTTTACTCTATTTTATTTTTCCAGTTTATTTTTTCGTATTTTTCTTTTTAGAAGACTTTCAATGAATATTTATTGAAATGGACTTGTAGATTGTGATGAACATATTCATAATATACTAGATGAATCCTTTTGACTATACTTGAACAGGAGAGACACCATTATAGTGTCCGATTTTTCAATTCATTTGTTTTCATTTATCACACAAGCCAACATGATACTGACATATACTTAAACATTTCAATTGACATAACAATCATAAAACCTGAACCCTTTTCTAGTGAACAACTCCAAAAAGGCTATAAATTTGTAACAGAATTATATCCAACTAAAGACAAATAAAAATAAAACATAAACATTACAACCCAAAGACTGAACAATACAAGTGGAAAACAAAATACATATACCATAAACATTTACAACTCAAAAACTAAAACATCATCAAACATAAATGGGATAAGAGCACAGAAAGAGGAACGAGCTCCATAACTAGCCAAGGCTCCGAAATCGTCCACTTAGCGATTTGACCTCCCTGTCATCCTCCTTATCCTCTTCCGTATCCCCATAACGCTGAATAGTTGAAGCATATTGGTTTATATATCTCCTGCGTTTTATCACCTTTACCAACGTCGAATCAGCCGTAGCATGTGACTTGTAAATCGGGGCAACTGATTGTCTAACATCTTTTTTCCACCTGGCCAGAATATACGCATCAAGAATACACAACTCTCTCTGTTGTTTCAGCACCCATATAATGTGACTGTAGATGACACCCACAAAGTTTAAATGTCTGCAACTACACTGGTGAACCCATTCTCTGTCTTAATCACATAACACTTCGTTGTTGAACAATCATGAGTGGCGTCCCGACTTCATACGTGTACCTCAACCTCTTCAGTCCCAATACTTTTCCTTCTACGATCAAACTTAAGATAGCCAACTTTTAGTGCTTGCTCCAGAAAAATTGTCAACATAGTTGGAGTGTAGACTTGTGCCGCATGATCACATAAAAACCCCAAATGGTTAAATGTGTACTTTATCGAGCATCTGAAAAATTTGCTCGTGACTTGTATCGCAACTCATCGACTACTTGTTGAAAATTTTTTAGAAACTGATCCATATTCATAACTGTGTTCAAGTACCTACGCAATATCGCATTGAAACTTTCACGTAACATTGTGTACGTACTTTGGCACCCACTTCTCTGGTTTTTCATATTCTGCAACCATTCAATGCCTTGGAGTTCATGCTCCTCAATCATTTTACTCTAACATTGTTCAAAGTTATCTATCTCATGGTCACATAGAAGCCTTGACCAGTCTCTTTTGAAGCCTTTGTTGTCAAACAGTGGTCCTAAATTCTTCAATGAATTTTGATATATATGTCATGCACACAAAAAATGATGTGTCTGGTAGGGTAGATGAGATTGCAACTAGAGATTCAGGAGTCTTCCCATTCATACACTCAACGAATGTTTGCGTCGTCTTATCAAACAATAGAATGCCCCGAACACAACTGATTTACCGTAAAGATTCACCCCTAGGAATTCTCTCAATAGCCTATGCTCGTAGTTCATCCTGTATATGGTGTCAAATGACATGAAATCCCATAAAATGTCATAGTCATTTTGCATGGAATGGTCCGACCAGAAGATGTTAGTAACGTGCTCCTCTTCATCCATCATAACCCGAAGGAAGAACTCTGAATCTTTCTTCAGCTGATCACCAAACCAATTAACAAGAACACCGGCTACACTAACCTCCATTGTCTTAGTTCTTATACCGTTTAGATAATTTTTGTAATCCTGATTAGTGAAGCCCACATGTTGTCTACCCCCAGCTTGCACCGCCATCAAGTCATGGGCCAGTCTAGATCGAATGTCTTCTCTATTTGATGTTATAACCTATGCACACAACAACTCACTCATGTGTCTTGGAGAACGGAGCATGTGAACTTTCGAAGGTGTTTCCAACTCATGATTATGTTACGAACACCATTCGAAGATTCAATACTTCCCACTAGACTGTCGGTGAACAGTACAACTTGCGAGACACCCACATGTCGTATTTCATTGTATTTGTTTCACTGGCATATGCAAATCTTTTTTCATGTTTCATCCTTTCTTTACTACAAACAAAAACTGTTTGTCCAATATTCATGTTCTCTATGCTTGAAGCCAGTATGTATACAAATGTTGAAGCCTTTGATTGTTACGTACCGATTGTACCAATCGTACGCATGCTCGAGGTCCGAACCAAAGAAAATGATTGTACCATGTCACCTGCACGTACGAACCAAAGAAAATGATTAAACAAATCCTAATACCATTTAAGATGCTTAGATAAAAAACAACCAACTTACCTTTCGGGTTAGAAGTACTACTAGACCCTCGTCTACTGGTATTGAGATTGATCCCTTCCATCTCAGTCATATTGTCCCCTTACAATCCAAATCAACCCGACATCCAAAAATTAGTCTTGCAAGCACCAACATTAAATCAGCAACATACTCTAAAAAGTGACAATGCAGGTTTTAAGCTAACAGATGCCTCCAACATGTAGTTCTCCTTAAGTTATCCCACATAAGTTATCAAATATTTTTACTTTAAGCTACCCATCGATCGTCTCTAGCATTTTAAGACATTAACCAACTGACACAGATTGTGTACTCGGGTTCATTCATATAGGTGCTTGTTATGATTTTAGCTATCAAAGCGGATACCTGTCAAACATATATTTATTTATTATAGGGACCCTGGTAATTCTGCATGCTTTTCATTTTTATCAAGTGCAACTTCATATAGCTAAAAAGGAACAAAAGCAACATCATATAGCTCATGCACCTCATGACACATTTTTAAGTCAAACAGAGAACATTTAATTCTCAAATAATCCGAGTTTATCAGAGTTCCAAGGATGCTTTAAGCAAAATTAGTTATTTATGAATTTTGCTGGCATAGCTCCAATTAGCAAAAAAAAATTTGGCTGACATGCTACAGAGCGCGGTGGTTATTTGTACTTATTTTGTTGATTTACTTAATTAGTTAATAAAGCAAAAGGGGAAATAGCCAGGAAAACATAACTATTTTCTAGCAGACTGCAGCTTCACACTTTTAGAAAATGAAAGCGATCGTCCAATCAGATATTATTTAAGCATCTTTGATGGAAGGAAAGTGTTGCTCGATTGCATTTTACAGGTTAATATAACTGGTGTAAGTGGCTCAATCAAGTTTAATTCGGATGGGAACCTCATTCATCCCACACATGAAGTCACCAATATCAAGCGGAACAACAAATTTTTATAACCAATAAAATTCATATAGCTAAAAAGTAACATAAGCAACTTCATAATAACATATCCCCTTCTTTATTTTATTTATTTATTTTCATCTATCCCTTTCATTCGTTTGCAGAACTTGCAAGTAAATAAGTATGGCATAACTAGACGAGCTAGGCAACGGAGTTGGTTGTTGTGCGAGCTAGCGACGAAGGGGGGATACAGGTCTAAAATCGCGAACTCAAAATTTCAAATCGCAGGTCATATTGCAAAACGGGTCGTGAGATATAGTTTGTCAGGTCTGGCATGAGTAATTTCATTTTAAATGATGTGGCGTGTTTTGGGCCGCCAGATTGTGAAGGTTCGATCCTGGCCCTTGCTCAGCACTGGTCAGCATATTACTGTTCAACATAATAACCGATCCCGAAGTAAGTGATGTGAAAGCTCATTGTCACCGTCTTTTTCTTAATATATGTAATTGAACGCGATTTACTTGATTTATTGTGCGGTTAAGATCTCTTGTTATTCCGACCTGAATTGCACAATGCAAATTCAGAGAAACAGACATTGGAAGTATTAAATGCACATTAAATATTGTGCAGTTTACACCGCTGGAAGTTTTATAATAGCAATATTAGATTCTCTAGGGTCCACATGACCTAGCAAGCATTGAGTGCACGTTGAATGCTATAAGGGTCCACATTGCCGGTCAAGATCCGGAAAAACCCATATGATGTACCTCTCTCTGTCTCTCTGAGTTGTACCATGTAATAGGCAAGAATTACAAACAATCTTGATGACTCTGGGATTAGATTGAGTAGCTTCTTAATGGATAGATATTTCATTGAATCACAAAAGACCTAAGGGAGGTTCATACAACAACTTTTGATACACAATATCGGAGGGAAACAATGGTGTTTCCTAATTGATGCCCACTTTGCAAGCTTCTTTGTCCAGTTGTATTAGCTAAAAAGAGAAAAACAAAAGTTAACGTGAATTTAATAGGGTGGAAGCCATTCAAAATCTAATTAATTCATGACTATTAAAGGAGATAACTACAAATTAATTACTCTCTTGGAATACTCAAAAAATAATTTATTTAAGGCTAATTACAGATAGCTGAATTGATATATCAATAAGTACTACCAGCACCATTACTTTTTTTAGCAAACTTGATGATATATAAGCGCCTTGTTTACAACGCCCGAAGCCACTAGATATCACTCCTGCAACATCCCCTCCATGTTTCCCCACCTCAACTAGCCTATTCTGGCTCACATCGCCTTTAGCACACCAAAAATGTCTTCTTCTCATGAAATTTTCCTTACTAGCTCTCCCGATGGCCCCATTATCGCCTACGATGCCTCTTCCGGCGCCATTCTAGCCCGCTTCACAGGCAGTCGATCACCTCGTCAAGGCCTCGCCCTAGCCGGGAACACTTTTATTGTTGCCTCTCATATCTCTTCGGCCACAGCTTCTTGTTCCATCCACCTCTATAATTGGTGGTCTTCAACTGTCTTCCGCCACCTTCCTCTCCCTGAACCCGTTGCTCCCCTAGCTGCCAGTCATGATGGCTTGTATCTCTTTGCCGGTGGCCTTTCAGGGAATATCCACACTCTGTCACTCCCCTCGGGGAACCTACTCAAATCGATTCCTACTCATGACAAACCTGTCTCTTGCCTCAAGATCAGTGATGATGGTTCACTACTGATTTCGGGCAGCGATGACGGAACAATTGTTGTTGTCCCAATCTTCAGCCTCGTACAGGCTTCAGCTACTGAGGATGAAGGAAATTTCATAATGCGTCGGTTTGAAGCACATGTTGATTCGGTTACCGACATTGCTTCTGGAATGGGGCCTGCTATAATCTCTTGCTCGTTGGATTGTACATGTAAGTTTTGGGATCTTTTACGTGGGGTACATCTAAGGACAGTGGCATTCCCATGCACGATCTTTGGGGTTGCACTTGACCCAACGGATTCAGAGTTTTATGCTGCTGGATCAGATGGTTTTGTTTACAAGGGAATACTGAAGCTTGGAAGCAAACAACTTGTTAACCAAGGCTGTGAACTGGTGAAATGGTCTCCAAAGCACAACGGGGCAATAGTGTCTGTGGTTATGACGAATGAGGGGCAGAATTTGGTATCTGCTGCAGACGACGGAAATGTATGTATTTGGGAAGTCGCGACAGGACAGGTCGTCAAGGCTCTTAGAAATAATGATATGCGGAGCATCAGTGATGTGGTGGTGACCACAGGGATTAGCCATGGTCGAGAGCACAAAGCCTGTACTCGAACTACGGAATCGAGGGGTTCGAGTCTTGGTATATCTGTTAGGGAGTTGAGTTTGCCCATTAAGCAGTCACTAGAGATGGAAGACATGTTGAGTATGGTGGGCAAGGATACGAGTAGAGCCATTGACATGCTTGAATCTGCGATCAATAATTACGAGAGGCTCTTGGAACTCATTCTCAAAGAAGCCAAGGGAGGCTCTACCAACAATAGCGAGTAAGAGAAAGATGTAAACTGAAGTAGCCAAGTTGACTCACTAGACAATGGTAGTATCTAAATCTAAGCTTGTTATCCAAAGATAAATATAAAATAAAAATTTGAAGTCGTCTGGTACATCTGATTTGGATTTCGCACAAACATCAAATGGAGTGAACGTGAGTTTCGACTGACAATTTTAGTTGATATATAATGAAAATTTGAAGTCGCCTGGCACATTTGATTTGGATTTCCTAAAAGCATAAACAAACAAATGGAGTGAACGCAAATTTCGGATGACAATTTTAACTAATATATAATGAAAATTTGAAGTAGTCTTAACACATCTGATTTGAATTTCCTAAAAGCACAAACAAACAAATGGAATGAACGTGAATTTCGCCTGACAATTTTAGCTAAAATCACACTGAACACCTAAGCCAAATTTCTTCACTGTCATTTCCAATTTTAGGGCTCAACAAGTGTTTGCTCTCATATCTTAAAATATTTGGTATATTGGTCCTCAACGAAGGAGATTGATAGCCCTCAAGCAAGGAGCCTTGAATGAATCCTTTAATTAAACCGCATATTAAGAACCCTAATTTGTTTCCTAATTTGTAGAGATTTGTCTCCTCCCTTCTTGTATAAATACATCTTCCCTAACCTTCCCTCCTGAGCTTTCCGATGGTAAACACAAGTCACACAACCGAACCACCTTAAATAATTTTGTCCTCTCTCTCAATCCTGTTTCCGTTTATTTCATCACATGGATAAGCACAACAAACATGTATGAGAACAATAAAAAGAACCAACGGAAAAAGACGAGGAAAAATGAGGAAACACGGGGAAAAAATGTACAATCTCATTGTTTTTAGGCCCGAATCATCCCAATGCAAGTTGGTTCCATCCTCGTACGCCCGTGCTCAGCTAAGATCAAAAGGTCATATTGTAACAACATAAAAGGCAGAGTAATTTTCTTGCCAATGGTCGCTCACAATGCCTGAGGACTAATCAAGGGGGTGAACCACTCATTGGGCAACATAATTTGCCTAACCGTGCAATTACTTCAATCTATACTCTTACGTCAGAAACACAATGGCGTTTGGAGATATATCCTCCTCCAAAATAAGAAACACCTCAGATTATTTCCATTATGACATCACAAACACCTAAACACGTGGAAAATCAGAGATCTACGTACAGAGGAAAGTGACCGTCCAAATAACAAGCGTAGAGTTCTAATTACACACAGCTCAAACTTTAAACAACTTATTAGACTCTAGGGGGAAGAATACCAAAAGATGCTATCAGCACACTTCACCCACTCTGCCCAAATCGGGTGCATTCAAATCCCTCGGACATCCAAATTCTGGAACTTAAGGACAAGGGATCAGAGTTGCCTCCGCCGTTTTGAGATACTATGTCGACTATACAGGTTACTTTGCACATGTGAGTGGCATATATCAGGAACAAAAACTGCACCTTCCATTGAATTCTGATAGTTTTGGGGCCAGTATAGACCCGAGGCCGTAGGTGGAGAAGGGACCTGTGGAACTGCCCATGACGCCTCTGGCACCTGAACCAAACGCTCATAATCATCCACTTCTTCAGCAGCTCTTATAATTGGGGAATCAGAGTCCCCAAGCTTGCCACTATCAGCCTGGTGCAATCCGTCATCGATAAAAAAAAAAAGGTAAGACATGCAAATCATCATTAATTTGCGCGTAGGTGCAACAACAACTAGCATAGATACTTTAAGAGGAGTGAGGCAGACGGATGACATTCCACCAAGACGCTTTGGCATATTCAACAAATATAATTGCTTATGCTGATGTGATACAAGACTAACGCATAGCTATTCACCTTTAAACATGCCATTTACATCAGAAGCTGTGTCCGCTCTTTCACACGAAGGACTAAGGAAGAAAAATTGTTAGACAGGTAATGACATGTGAGGAGAAGGAAAATATACTTGCCCTGAAATGGTGTATTTTCCAACAGAATATATCTATTCAAATGTAACTACTCTCATTCGACAACAAAATGGTATTGTCCTTCCTAGTCATAAGCAATAATCTGCATTGTCATTCCAATAGGCAACTTATGCCTCTCCCTCTGAACAGCCAATGTGAAGTGCAACACCAGAAACTTGACTGTGGATTACACTACAATAAGCAATAATCTGCATTGTCATCCCCATAGGCAACTTATGCCTCTCCCTCTGAACAGCCAATGTGAAGTACAACACCACAAACTTGACTATGGATTACACTACCAACATATACGTTTGAGCTGATCCATAATCAGTTTCATGGCCAGCGAAATTGGTCTCATCAATACCAATTCCAACCATGGACACCTTGGATTATGATCCGAAGTTCTATGTATTACGAGTAAGAGCAACTTGCCTGTCAACCAGTCTGATATAGAAATAGTTGATGGCCATTCTGGGAGAAAGAAATTGATCCTTCCAGGGCAATGGAGATTATCAAAAGAAAGACTCTACAATGCCAAATATGGCCACCAATCTAATGTGCATGGGACAACTATAAGCATACCTTTGATGATCCATTTTCCATGTAGCCATAACTATGAACGAATTCAGTAAGTTCAAGATATTCTTCTATAGGCCATTGGGGAAGGATTCCAGCCACAGAGCCCCCCACATATGGGACCTTGGGTGCTGCAAAGGTCCCAGTTCCACCAACATATGACGGTAATACTTCGTTATAATGCCCAGATGGCAATGATGAGTCTCTTCTAGAAACGGAGTGAGCTTTAGTTTCCAGGACTTTTTCCCCGGAATTTGACTTCACTGAGGAAGAGGTTGCAACAGGTCCAGTAGGTTCAAGACCAACTTTTACACCAGTTAGCAAAAATCTTTGATGAGCAGACACATAAGCATTCGCTGAATGTATGGCAACATCACATTTTCTGCAGAGTAAAGCTCGATCCTCCAGACAAAAGAAGTAGCCGACTGTGTCCTGTAATTGGTTTCAAACATCAGCAAAACTCGATCAAAATTAGAAGATCTATATTCACAAAGAACAGAAAACACAAAAATATAGAAGCGGCAGCTTTTGATTTCTTTGAAAAAGATAAGAGCATATTGATTGAGGAAACCCACACATTAAAAGGATATTGTCAAGGGTGTAAGGTCAACAACATCTTTCTTTCAAATAGAGTTCATATCATAGTTACCAGAAAGCTGCAGGAAATAAGACCTTAAAAATTAAATAGGGTAGATGCTCATGTTACAAATCTGTGATCTGAAAAAGCTTTCTGGGACTTGAGGTGTTTACAGCAGCAGTTTCAAACAGGCACAACAACAGTACAATGTGTATTACTGCTCCACACGGACATCTTTTTGAAAGGTGAATTCTGTAAAAACTGCCTTCGCACATTTTAACAAAACTTTATGCGACACGACAACAAAATATCAAAAATCAGCATAGCATCTATGTTATTATTTCTACTTTTATTTAAGAAACTAATCAAGGACAAATTAAAATTTAGGGGAAAATACACTTTTCGCCCGCGAACTACCACGTGTTTTGCACTTTGCACCCTAAACTATCACGTTTGAGACATTGCACCCAAAAACTACTCATCTCTAACACATTGCACCCTCCGTCTATTTTTTCCATCAAATTGAACGAAAATTGACTTTTTTTAATACAATATGTCGATTATGACCTTAAAAAATGTCAATTCACAGGTTACATTTAAGGGCATAATCATCATTTCATTTATTAAAAAAAATTCACCAATTTGACGGAAAAAATAGACTGAGTATGCAATGTGTTAGGAATGGGTAGTTTATAGGTGTAATGTCTCAGACATGGTAGTTTAGGGTGCAAAGTGCAAAACCTATGGTAGTTCGTAGGAGAAAAGTATATTTTTCTATAAAATTTACCTCCCCATGATTAGGGTTAACTTCCTTGCAGTTTGGATTAAACAAAAAATTCTAGTTGACTATTCAAACGACCAAATCATCATCCGCTGTGCCCAATCCTTCTCCTTTCAATCACGACGACATCCTTGTGTAATTCACATATCAGGAAAACCTCACACTCTTCCACTTCCAAATCTCCCCAATCTCTTATTAGGGTTTCAAATAGATGATATGCTTTTGCTTGATAGGCTCATCTAGATGAATTAATCTACTCCTAAAGGTGCAGCGAGAATTTCTGAGTCAAGGAACTCAAAGACAGACAGGTTTAGCCACATCTATACCACCCACAATAAAAGATTCCACATGAGCTCCCATTCAGCTTTGTGGTGGTTGACTGCAATAATCTTGCAATAAGTTGGCTCCTTCCAATACAAAATAGAATGTTTTCCCTTGAATATCTGGCTTTTCGCAAGCTACCAATTCTGTTGGATTTTAACTTCTTCTCCATACAGACTTGCCTGATGGTTAATCTATCTTTTTACATCTACGTGCAACGACATGAAATGAAACTAATGATCCACAACAGTACAGAGTAGCAATTTCTGACGGCAGAACAGAATCAATTTCTTACCCTTTCCTCCTCTACCTCTCAAGGGCAAATGGGTTTAAAGAACTCTATCATCCTTGATCCCAGGACTATGAGGAGTTTGACTCTTTCTAAATTTTCAAATCCCAAAAGGAACCTTTTTTCAACTGACCTCGTCTTCTATACCCAGAGTCTTCCACAATCTTCAGTAATGAGACCATTACGTTTGATGTGGAGGAGGTATGGTGTGAGTTTGTGGCGGTTCATCTCCAAGGGTTGGGTTGATTTTCACTTGCATATCAGGTATTCTGTGGGCAGTGGCTTGGGGATACGCTTTTGGCATGAGTGGTGGTGTGGTGATCGTCCGTTGGCTGTGGCCTTCCCGGTTGTGTTCTTGTTATCCAGGTGCAAGGAGGCTATGGTGGCGGATTGTTTCGAAGAAAGGGAGGGAAGTGTTGTGTGGAATGTTCCCTTTATGAGAGCTGCGAACGATTGGGAGGTTCAGGAGTTTTCTGCCTTTTTTGCTCTCTTGTATCGTGTGAAGATCCGGCGAGGGGAGGATGATCAGTTGTCTTGACTTGGCTCCGCGAATGGTGTTTTTTCGGTAAAGTCCATGTATCATTTATTTGCCCGAAGGAATAGCGTTGTCCTTCCTTGGAGAGGGGTGTGGAGGTCCCGTTGCCCTTCGAGGATCTCCTTCTTCGTTTGGGAGGCCATGCACGGGAGAATTCTTACGATTGATAATCTTCGGAGAAGAGGGGTCTATATGGCTGACTGGTGCTTCCTATGCCGTGGAGATGGGGAGTCGGTTCACCATGTGCTTCTCCATTGTTCCATGGCGCACGGGCTGTGGAGTCATGTTCTTAGCATCACAAATTTTCACTGGGTGATGCTGGAGAAGGTGGTGGATGTGCTTTGGAGTTGGAATAGGAGGTTTTCTAATCCCGTTGCTAAGGTTATTTGGAGAATGATTTCCTCGTGTGTTTGGTGGTGCCTTTGGAGGGAGCGAAACAATAGATGTTTTGAAGATGTCTCGTTGTCCCTCATGTCTTTGCAAGGGTTTATGTTGTTTTCCTTGTTTTGTTGGGCTAATGCGGTTTTAGGGGGCTTCTTTGTCGACTTTGATGATTTCCTTAGTTTTCATACCCAATACATAGCTTCAGAAACAGAGCAAATCAGTCTTTCCTAGGCAACCAAACACGGTGTAAAAATATAAAAATCGAAAAATACGTGCGTAGAAAGTGAAAGATAGAGAAATCAACCATAAGGAGGTTCAGAATTCTTCACAAACCAGGGCTCAGAGACTTAACCAATGTAACATATAGATAACAGATACATATATACCTGGCAGATGTCGCACTTGGGCATCTGAGACGAGGAGCTAGAAAGAGGGACCCTCTGATGCATGCTGGCAAGCTTGTTGGCCGCGTGAATCTTCTCGTCGCAGGCCCAGCACAGCGCCGCCTCGTCCGCACAGCACAGCACCGTCGCCTCCGCCGCCTCGCACACGTTGCACTGTATCTTCATCACTCGACCTTCCACCTCTGTCACTTTCTCTCCCTAAACTCTTCTCTTTGCGGGATAAAAATTCTAGGGAACTGAGAGCGATGGAAGATTAGAGAATCCCAGAAACCGGAAACGGTATTTTCAGTGAGAGCAAAGTGGAGCCACCGGGAGATCGAGGCGTGTGGGGTTTAAGAAGGGGACCGTCGGACTGATTCTTTAACGAGAAAATGAGTGATATTTTTTGAGGCTGCGTAGGGGCTCTGTACACGTGGCTGCGTCTGGATCGTGTCGAGGCGCAGGAGACCGAATTTTACTCACAAAATCTTGCTTCTGCATTCACGCCTCACAGTAGATGCGTCACGGCACGCGCCTGCTAGCATTTGCTTTCGAACAGAAATATCACGAGGGAAAAGAAAAAGTACAGGGAATAATTATTTAACATTAAATAACATAAAAACTTATTTTTCCCTCAAAGATATTACTCTTTTATTTTTTCTAGGCCTAAATGATATTACTCATTTCCGAAGCGTTGCTTGCCTACATGAAATTAGGGGCGTAATTCCTATTCAAAATTGAATCCGGTTTTGCTGAGGTTATTGTCGGACTTGTAATTAAAATTGTAATTAGCTAAGCTGGATGTCAGAATTTCGGTAATGTTTTGATAAATTTAGGCTTTATTTATCGAAAGTAAGTTTTTATTATGTGGTCATTGTCCGCTGTTTATATTTGGCCCATTTTATGAGATTCACTCATTATTGACATAATTTTCAGATTGTTCATTTGTTCACAATTACAAATATCCTAATATATCAGATCATTACAATTTACATAATAAATTGATGTCAGAAAATTAAAAGGATACATTCCAAAATTCAAAGGAACATTTTCCAATTGCATTATAGGTTGTGTTTGTGTTGTAATATTTTTGGTATGGGAATATGTGTTGGTATTGGGTTTAGTGAAAAGGTGAAGAGAGAGGTAATTTTTTATAGTTTTTGTAATTTTTTATATTTTTTTATGGGGGAAAGAAAGATTATATTGGAGTATTTTATTAGGAGAGAGATAAAATTTTGGGGAAGATTAGCTTTGCAAACGCAGCCTAAATATCTCAATTATATAAACGAACATTACAAATGAAATTTTACAATTTACAATGGACCACATCAACTCACAAAGTGATTAGAGTTAGATTTTAGAGTGAAATGTTGGTCATCCTTTAAACCAATACAACCATGTCATATTATGATCATATTAGTTTTGATGGTCTATTTTTATTTAGCCCATAATAATTAAGAACCAACTTGTTGATCCTTTAAAAAAATTATTAACCATTTAAGAAGACACACACAATAACATCCTGGCAACCTATTTTAAAAACTGAAAACAATAATAATAGAAACTCTAACATAAAATCCAGATTCACAAAATCCTGTAAAAATAAATCCCAAAACATGCAAGTCACCAAATTCAAATTCAATAAATATCAAAATAACATGCAATTCATAAAATTTAGATTCAATAAATCTCAAAACAAGTTAAACAACATGCAATTCACAAAATCCAGATTCACAACATCACCTAATAAACTAGACACCGTCGTACCTACATGTCCTAAATGTAATATTATGGGCTTAATGATAAATGTGGTCAAGACTTAATGGGAAATAAAAAAAAATTATATGAAAAACATAGTCTATGATGACACAACTTTAAATAGAAGAATATTAGAATAATAAGTATCAAGTAAGAACATCATCAAACTTCAATCAATCACGCTTGACACAGCATTAGAAGTTATCTCTGCAAAAAGCAAAATTATTAACAATGAACTCTGGAAAAAATTGTAAGTAAATGAAAGTCAAAACGCAAGAATAATACGTTTTAAAACAAATTCTATATACCTTTTTCCATGTTATAGCTCTCGAGATCTTTCGTCCCATCAATAACCTCATGTTCGTCGTCATCCTCACCCATAGAAGATATAGCATTGGATCTCAACCAATTTTGGGCACAAATGAGTTCATCCGCCCTTTTGGTGCCAATGAACTCTGGAAAGCATCTAATACCCGACTCCCTATGCATCCAACGTAATGTACGTTGAATTCCAATTAGTAGGAACATGAAGCTGTAAAAATCCCTCAATGGGAAGCTTTCTCTTCGCTACAAATTTCTTAATCTCTTTCATTCGGAGGAAATAAGACTTATCACACTTGACCAAGTTCCTTACTTTGACAACAGAATCATCCAGCTCCCTCAACCCCTCTTGCACAATTAAGTTCAAGATATGTGTGCAACATCTCATATGCACAAACTCATGGCTACAAACTATTTGTCCAAGCTAAAGCCCCAAATCCAACTATCTAGTCTTCACTTTTTCAATGGTTGTGCCATTAAAGGATACATTATTGACGGTGATTGTAAGTATGGATGCACAACCCGGTGTAGGTGCCGATTTTTAAAGGATACATTATCGACGGTGATTGTAAGTATGGATGCACAACCCCGGTGTAGGTGCCGGTTTTGGCCAAAATCAGCACCTACACCGGGTAGGCAGGTTTTTAAATAATTATCACCTACACCTACACCGTTAAGGGCAAAAATGGACCCCTTTTTTTAGCATTTTACGCATTTGGCCCAATGTATTTTTTTTCTTTTTTTCTTTTGATCTATTAATCATATATCAATAAAATCTAAACTAATGAAATCCAAATTCCAAAATCAATAAAATTAAAGATCATGATAAAAGATAAGATGAGAATTTAAAGTCCAAAGTAATAGAGACGTAACTGTAAGAATATCATAAGGATAGGTAACTCCTTCAAAACTCCTACTCCTCGATCTCCGTCGCCAAGATGGGTAACTCTACACAATATATTTAAATACACCAAGTTATAATTTATAAAAATAAAAATATTATTGAAACTAATAAACTAACAAAAGTAGAAATAAAATTATCCGAGTCAATTTTATAAGTTTGTGGATCTTCTGTCATATCAGAACTAATAATGTAAATACTTTCTATTTCTATTTATTCACAATAGGCTAAAAGCGAGGGAGGTTTATGATTCAAGTTGTTTGACACAACAGCAGAATTGGTTGAAAATAAATTATTCTGCGCAAATCCAAGATTGTTGACATTGCGTGAATGGCCGACAAGGAAGGTCTTAGGAAATGAGTTGGAGCAGCTACCTTGACCATTCATCTTGGCCAAGATATATTTCACTTGAGGCCAAAAGATCGCCAGAGGGAGTCCAAATAGAAGTTTTTTCTCTGCAGACCTGAAATCACAATACCTGTAATAGAATAAGAGCTGGAATAGTTGGATTCAATACAATTTCTTATCTACAAAGCTACCTTGAAAACATCAGCAGGAGAACTTTGTGCAACTGAGTTGCATTCACATGACTCGAGAGAGTATTTCTCATGAATATCAAGAAATGCACTTAAAAAATAAACATCTCTCCAGTTTCAACAACTCACCACTGCCTATGACAAAATTTTCAAGATTTTCCATATTTATCTATTCTTTCGTAAATCATATCTAGTAATTAGCAAACAAATTAAAAAAAAGCTCGGTTTCCCGTTACCCGGGAAAAACCCCAGTTTTAAAAAAAAACGAAACCTACACCGGCACCGATTAGGCCAGGTATCGGGAACCCTGTGTCGGTGGCACTGAGCAGCCTTAATTGTAAGGATCTTATCAATCCTTCATTCGGATATGCAATCCTTCAACTCCTTCATAATTGTCGAACCCTTATGATCTAACACCCTATAGAAGGCAATAATCTTTTTGTGCAAATGCCAACTACTATCAATGAAATGTGCGGTAGAATTCATATTTTGGATTGACGTCTATGTGTCAGTGATGAAGCAAACCGTCCATTAAGTACAATACTAGACTTCAGTTTACTCTTCTCTTCCAACTAAAGTTTGATACAATCTCTCATTGTTGTGATTCGAGATTATACTTTGAATCGGGGATCGAGGGTATGAACCATAACCATGAATTCATTATTGTTTACTGTTCTAAAGGGAAGCTCATCTACAATTATAAACTTGACAATAGCAACTCTAATAACTTTGGGATCATATGAGTCTAACTTAATCAACCCACATCTTCACTACTTGCCCCCTTGCTATCAAAAGTCAATTTTCTGTTGAGAGAAATCCAATTTAATTTATTTTGCTTTCTCTTATAGGTTAAACAACCCTTCAAATGGGACCTCTTAGTTGAGGTCCCTTGGCCTTTGTTGTGAATCCCAACTTTATGATCACAATAGTTGCATTTGGTCAATGGTTTGTTTGAGTCATCTACGGGTAGCTTAGTGAAATGTTCTCACATCTAGGTTATATTGACTGTGAGTCCTAGTTTCAGGATTAAGGCAACTCAAGAGAGGGTAAATTGGTTTTCTAAACTTTTCGGTATTGGCCCCCAAAGTTGTGTTTGCAAGTAAATACTACTTTAGCCCAAGGATATAATATGCGAAACTGTAAATAAGTGTTAAAGTAAGAAGAAGGGTAAGAGAAGCAAACACAGTATTTTTAGGTGGTTCGGCAAACCCGCCTACATCCACCTCTCAAGCTCCTTCACCGAGTCTTGAGGTTTTCCACTATTCTCCAATAGCTTTACACACTAGCTTCTGGGTGCTAATGAACCGTACAAGTGTTTTCCCGGGATCAACACTCAAACCCACCCAAGTGGTTTTTCTGGCTCACCACTCACAACCTCACCAAGCTTGAGATATACACTCTCAAAGCTTCTTCATTAGTGAACAACCTCACTAAAGGAAACACCTCTATTGGATAGGTAGATGGAAGAACAAAAACTCTCTTGCTAGAGTATATATGAAAATGAAGGCTCTATCTATTTATTCACACAAAGACAAGGATACGAAAGTGTGTTTTGTGTGAATGTTATGATAAATATAGAATAGGAAGGTTTAGAATATTTCTCAAGTAGTAGAAATGATATGTGGTCGTTAGGTTTTTATTTTAGACGAAATGAAGGTGTATTTATAGGCCACATATGAAAACTAGCAGTTTATAGCCGTTGGGAGTTTTTGCTAAAACGAGCCGGTCGATCGCTACATGAACCGGTCGACCGCTTCAAGTTACCGTTACCCAACGGTCATATTGTCAGAAGCTTCAACGGCTCTTTTGTCAAAACCAACCGGTCGACCGCTTGAACAGCCGGTCGACCTCCTCATTTTAAGCATGATCCGGTTCTTTTAAAAGTAAGGTTTTTGACCACTTTTAAACACCCAATTTTGAAGACTTACTTCCCATAAGTATATGAAAGGTGTGGGAGTTTGTTTGGGGATGTTTTGAAACCTATAAAAATATTTTAATCTTTCAAACAAAACTTAAAACGGTTTATGCACATTTTGAAAGATATGCAAGTGCGTGATTCAAATCCTTGTTAAATGTGAAATAAAGAGTTACAAGGATTACACCCTAAGGTCTTGAATCTTCACTTTAAGCTCCTTGCATCTTCTTGTTCTTCTTTCTTCAAGGTTTGACTCTTTTCGTCAAGTTGTCTTTGTCTTTGAAGATGTCTATTTTGTAAACTCATTCATTTATTGAAATCATCAAAATCTTAATTGTGCACAAAAGCCAACATTGAAAACCCTTTTGAAGCTAGGGGTCCACTACTGTTTGCTCGGATTTTTGAATTTGATGTGCATCTACATCTATAATTGGTATCTCATTAATTGTAGGTGTAGATGCAGAGGTAAGGAAACCAGGTTTTGTAGGAGTTGTTGATTTCGAAGATGCAATTAAAGTTGGATCCTTCTGAAAAAAAAGGCTTTTTATATTAAAACAAAGATAAGTGGTTGAAAACGACTTTCATTTGAGAAGAAATAAATGTTAGCCATATTAAAATATGCATAGCATGACTACATGAAAATATGCATAACATGGCCACTTTGAATTGCAACCACGCTAGCAAAAAGTGGCTACGTTGATGTTTCCTTTAGTGAGTTTTAGAAAGTTGTAATTTTGTACTCACATGGAAAAACACTCAAACATACAGATTTCTAAATCACAAAAATGGTTAATTGCAATTTTTCATCTCAAACTATCACTCGATTCTCAAATACCCCCACAACTATACTTCTCGTTGCAATTTCATCCCTTAACCTGCTAAAGTTGTTATATCAAACGGTTTTTGTCCCACGTAAAGACACGTAACATTCTCCTTACTTGAAAAGATAAATTTGACCAGCTCGATTCTAAGTGAGTCATCTTTTTTTTAATAAAAAAATCAGCTAATTACAAATTATTTTTTAGCTCTACAAATTGCTAGAAGCACTGTAGAAGACTATGGGGACTAAAATGAGGGTAAAATTGTATTTTCACGTAAGGAGAATGTCGCGTGTATGTTACGTGGAATATAGACAGTTCAATATAACAACTTCAGTTGGTTGAGAGATGAAATTACAATGATAAGTATAGTTCATGGGGTAAGTTGTAACGAGTTAAAGTTTGTAGGGGTATTTGAGAATCGAGTAGTAGTTTGAGGGGAGAAATTGTAATTAATCCCACAAAAAATTACAATTATCTAGATTCATATAAAACAATAATCCAAATTCACAAATCATAAGAAAATATCCCCACATAACAATAATCCTCACATAAAACAATAATCCAGATTCACTAGATCGCAACAAAAAACAAATCAAAACAATTTTCACATAATACCCCCAAACATGTAATGTTAGAAAACCAAAATTCCCAAATTGTAACCAGATCGAAACCCTAAACAAATTTATTCAGATCATCACAGATTCACAATGATTCACAATGAGAGAAACGTAGATGCTTACCACCGATTGCAGTGTTAGAAATCAAAAAGGCCCAAATTTGAAGTTGACCGAAACCCTCAACACAGCAGAAAATGGTTAGTAAGAAATTTAGCACAAATAAAATGAAAAATTACAAAGAAGGAAGGAAATGAGAAATCAGAGTGAATGACGGCAATTGATCGGCAAGCAAATGTCAAAAAGACTCCAGGCTCTAGAGGTTGCAAAATGCCCAAGCTGTCAATGAGAGAGAGTCTAAGAGTCAAGAGAGGGAGAGAGAGAACGAGAAAGTTGAGAACTTGAGAGAGGGAGAGATGGCATAGTTGAGAGAGCCAGAGAGGGAGAGAACGACACCTGAGCTCGAGAGAAATTAGAGTTTGAGAGAAAAACTCTGGATCAAAATTACATTTTTTTTTAATAAAATATTTATGAATTATTTCATTCTATTTTAAATAGAACAACATCGTTTTGATAATTAGGAAATTTAAAAAAAAAATTGTCGAAACCTATTTTTCCGCTGAACTGGCAGAAGTTTATGCTTCCGGGAAATGTCCAAAATGGGTTCTGGTTTCTGTTCCTGGTAGCCATACCTTGACATACCCAAACAAGAGTTGTAGCCAGAAGTCCGCCGATGGCCAAATCGGATGAACAGGCCTACAAAAAATATTTTTCTGAACAAACTCTCAGATATATATATTTATTTATTTATTTTATTACTTCCAAGAATTTCATTTTTCGATATCCTGAAGCGCTCATCAAAAATAAAAGAGACTATTTTTTATTCGACAAATAAAGGAATAAAGGCAAGAAAAAAACCCTTCACTGCTATTGATATTGATGGATAAAGTTAAAGGCAAGAAAGGGGGACTTGCTTAGAAGAAAAAAAAGGGGCTCACCCTGTCGTTGGATGGTCCTTTACATGTGGATCAGGATTTTATACAATTTTTTACTCGAATTACATTACATAATTCGGAGAGAGATAGACACGACATGTAGACTCTACACTATTTAATATTGTCCATGTAAAGTTTTGGGCAGTATATGCCCTATAATATGATACACCTAATGTGTCTATCTCTCTAAATTTTATCATGCAATTCGGATAAAAAAATTACATAAAATCATCATCCATGAGTTGTTATCAAACCTTGACACTGATCTTCGTGGGTCCAGTTGACATAGTGGTTTCAAGACATTAAGGCAACCAACCAAGAGTGGTTATGACAAGGGCCATACGTTCTACTTAAGCAAGGTTTCCCGGAGTCTCTTCAGAGGAAGGGATGTGTGGCCTTTTAAACCTCCACGACATCCCATGGATCGTATCCCCACTTCCTAATTTTCCATTCTTCTATTACGTACTTAAGTTGAAACACTCGTCTTTTGTTGCTATAAATGCTGAAAAATGCTAATTTATAATTTTTCTTAGTCTAGTTTGGGTTATCACTGATATTTTTTTTGGTATTTTTTTCTAGAATTAAAAAATGTATTGAGAAAAAAAGATTGTAAAGGATAAGCTTTAGATCATGCGCATTGATTCTCTTCTATATCAATGAGGCACATGAGTGTTCAGCATTACCTCACCGTCCCTAAATGTCTTTGCCAAATTGCCTCACCGTCCCTAAATGAGGCACATGACCTTTAAATTGTCAGATTTACAGTACTTTTCACATGCAATGCTTAATTTGTATCAAAACAAGAACAGGCATTAAAAGTGTTATTTTCTTTCTACAAAACCGAAAAGGCAATCATCTCTCTATCTAAATCATGCTCCATTTCACCTCAAGTAAGGATTTAATCTTTTTTCTCACTGATCAATTTCGCCTCGCCTCGGTTAAATTTTAGAAGCAAAATATCATAGTAATCCCTATTTATAAGTAAAAATTAAATTGGACTATATAATTTCTAATTTTTCTATTTATACCCCATAAATTTTAAAAACATCAATCTTATCCCTTTATTCTATTTGACAGTTAAACTATACTAAAAATGACCAATGAAATATCATTGTAAAATAAAAGTACCAAAAATATAAAATAATATTTTTTACATAAAAATATATTTTTTATTTTTAAAATTTATTCAATTTTTTTCTGAAGTGGTATTTTTTCGATTAGAGGGCAAGGAGTGATCATTTTTAAAAGTTATGAAACGTAATAAAATAAATTAAAATTTATGGACTCTAATTTGATTTTTATCTATAAATATTATGTTTCCCAATTCTTAACTTTTCGCGAAAGATGAGGTTTTGATAAACAAACAGACCAGAGTGATGTTTATATTAGGGTTGTCCAATGGCCGGTCTGGTTCGGTTCGGTCTGATCCGGTCAAACCGGAATGTTTGTAAAGTGAACATACCGAACCAGTCATTTTAATAGAACCGGTCCGGGTTGGCCGGTTTGGGCCATGCCATTTTGGACCTTTTTTAATTTGTGCCTCTTAGCATTTTTACTTTTTTAGGCCTTTTTTAGTTTTTTTTACGGTTTGAAGTGTATACTCCGGTCCGGTTCCAATTTTCCATATAAGTAACCCGGAACCGGACTGGAGTACACCGGTTTCGGTCCGGCCAGTTTTTTGGACAGAGCCAGTTTATATGTTAAAATTTTGAAGTATGAGAATCGGTGAAAAGTGAATAAATAAATTATTTGAATAAATTTTTTATATTTATTATAGTGAAAATGGATAATTTTATGGGGGGAGTGAATGATTATTTTGTTGTTATTTTATTAGGACCAAAATTTTGGCCAGTAAATGCCACCTTAATGACTTGGGTGAATCTGGGTCATCTTTATTATAAAATGCATTGAACGCAACTGAAATGTCATTCTAGTCCACGTTAAACATAACTTCAAGTATGAACATTAGATATTAAAGATGACCGGTTAATTTCATTTTTTTCTCTCTCCAATTTTTGTTAGAGAGAAGGGGTAGACTACATAATCCTCTACAATTTGTTAATCTAATTCGAAAAGAGAAATGCATAGCATGAATTGAATGTTATAGGGTCCACATTAATCGGTAATTAATACAGATAATATTAAATATTGAAGAGGATCTTAAGAATCTCCTAAACTTTATCTTAACCTTAAGTTGGTTACAAATTTGAAAGTAACCAAAAGAGTTGAACTCTTTTGTGTCAAATGCCACCTTAGTGAACTCTTTTGGTTCGTTTATAGGAAAAATATCAGTTTTCACACCTTGAATATAGTGTCAATGTCATTTTAGGGCCAAAAGTAATATTCTTCCTTATTTATTTACATGTTGAGCACATTTTCCCTTATTTATACCACACAAACTTTTAATATGTTTCAGTCCTTATATATGTCGACATTATATAGGACAACAATGACCTCTTCTATAAATTGTTGCCGATTTAGGTTATGTTTGTGTTGTAAAATTTCTAGTATTAAGTTTAGTGATGATATTGGGTTTAGTGAAAAAGTGAAGAGAAAGGTAATTTTTTATATTTTTATAGTGAAAAGTTATGATTTGATGGAAGAGAAAAATTATATTGTAGTATTTTATTGTGAGTTGGTAAAAAATTTTATAAAATTTTTCATGCAAACACTTTTATCCGTAGAAAATTGTACCTGCCAAATATATTTGAGATCTTGGGCTATATTTTTTAATTTTGAAGGACTTCCGTCAACTGAAACTCACCTAACGGAAAACAACAACGTGACATTTTAGGTTGTGTTTGTGTCGTAATATTTTTGGTATGAGAATATGTGTTGGTATTGGGTTTAGTGAAAAATTAAACCCAATATATTTGAGATCTTGGGCTATATTTTTTAATTTTGAAGGACTTCCGTCAACTGAAACTCACCTAACGGAAAACAACAACGTGACATTTTAGGTTGTGTTTGTGTCGTAATATTTTTGGTATGAGAATATGTGTTGGTATTGGGTTTAGTGAAAAATTAAACCCAATATATTTGAGATCTTGGGCTATATTTTTTAATTTTGAAGGACTTCCGTCAACTGAAACTCACCTAACGGAAAACAACAACGTGACATTTTAGGTTGTGTTTGTGTCGTAATATTTTTGGTATGAGAATATGTGTTGGTATTGGGTTTAGAGAATATGTGTTGGTATTGGGTATGAGAATATGTGTTGGTATTGGTATTTGATGGGAGAGAAAAATTATATTGTAGTATTTTATTGTGAGTTGGTAAAAATTTTTATAAAATTTTTCATGCAAACACGTTTATCCGTAGAAAATTGTACCTGCCAAATATATTTGAGATCTTGGGCTATATTTTTTAATTTTGAAGGACTTCCGTCAACTGAAACTCACCAAACGGAAAACAACAACGTGACATTTTAGGTTGTGTTTGTGTCGTAATATTTTTGGTATGAGAATATGTGTTGGTATTGGGTTTAGTGAAAAGATGAAGAGAGGTAATTTTTTTATAGTTTTTATAGTTTTTTATATTTTTTTATAGAAGAGAGAGATTATATTAGAGTATTTTATTAGGAGATAAAATTTTGGGGAAGTTAGATTTGCAAACGCAGCTTTAGTCTACGTCATCGTCCCTTCCCTCTGCCCCCTCGCATAACATGCTAACAGCCGAACGCAAACCCACCTTTTAATTCCCAAGTTTCTTCTCGGCGACCACGAACCCTAAGCTGCTGGGATTGTGTTCCAACTATAAATGATGAACGGGATTGTGTTCCAACTATAATGATGAACCGATCGTTGTCGAATTCATGCGATAGAACATAACTATTCCTGCGGAATCAATCATGGCAAAAAGGTGCTGGGGGTAATAGTCTCGTCACCGTCCTCCTTATTAGCGTTTTCCTTTTATGTTGTTAATTACGAGAAATAAATGCCTAAAATCCGGGGTCAGAACAAGTTTAACTTTTACCTTCCGTTCTCTGTACAAAGAAGAGATTCAAGTACATTAATTACTCCATTTCAACGTCCATTACACAAGTAAGAAACCTCAAAAACTCAGTGTTTTATATCAAAGATCAAAGACGGAAAACTGAAATCAACCCACTAATCTACCATGATTAAAAAAAACCCCACTAACCTACTAAACCCACTCCGCTTCTGTCCTTGGTTTGTAAAATTTCAAAGTGTCCGGGGGTCTAATTTGTTCTGCCACACTCAGAGCCACATGGCTCCAGCCTCCTCACCTATTCTGTGATGTTGGCTTCTGTTATCAGCTTATTCAAGCTTTGTCCACCGAAGGACTGGACTGTTGTCACCGAGAAGGAAATCTGAGAAATTTCGAAACTTAGGGTTCGTCGTCGAGAAGAAATTTGGGAATTAAAAGGTGGGTTTGTGCTCGGCTATTAGTATGTTATGCGAGGGGCGGAGGGAAATAAATGCGCGCAGACGTGGCAGGTTCTGGTGTGCTGATCTTGCCGTTTGATACGTGTCACTATCTGAAGGGATGATGACTTGGATTAAAATATCACGTGATTTTTTCCGTCATGGAGATAGGCCTTAGTTGACTGAAGGCCTTAAAAAAAACAAAGTTCATGGACCTCCATGGAACGAATTAAAGTTCAGTGATTAGTTTGGGAAAAAGTTCAAACCTCAAGTACTCGTAGGTACAATTTCCCTTTATCCATGAGCAAACCAGAAATCAAAACTTCACAAATTCCCCACCCAAATAAATAACCTTTTCTTAGTCCGGCTTGCGCGTCCATGAAAAGAGACATTCATGGACGCGCATAGTACATGATGCAAATTGCAAAAACTTCATAGCTCAAAATTATTATTAGGTATGTTTGGGTTTATTCTTCCAACTTCTGTCTATTACGAATATCAAAATGCATTAATGGTCCAATCTCGTTGAGTATTATAAAAAACATACAAAAGGTTAATTTTTTTTAGGGATAAATACATTTTTCATCCGTTACGTAGGGGTTTTGACATACTGCACTTTAAACTACTAATTTCGACACATTGTATTATCAAACTTCCAACTATAGTCATTTTGCATCGTAAACTACCACTTTGACACATTACATCCTCCAACTACTAATGTTGATACTCTGTACCCTCCGTCTGAAAATAATACCCCAATGATTTAATGAATTAATAACAATATCCTCAACAAATGTAAAATGGGTCAAAAGTATTATAGTCATTATGGTCTAAAAAATTGACTAAGTGTACAAAGTGTTTAAGATTTATAGTTGAAGGGTGTAATATGTCAAAATGAGTAATTTATAGACCATTGGCATTCTCATTTAATTGGTAAACCGATTTTAATTACCTACAACCAACATTGTATTGGTCTTACTTGGTTCTAATCTTCCTTCTTATCCTTTCTTTGCATTTATCCTAGGTAAACCGCTTTAATTGTAATTTTTCCTAAGATTCAAGAATGTAAAAGAAAGGACTCCTTTTGTTTTCTTAAAATATAACAGAAAAAGAGTAATCCCTTTATAGTATTAGGAGAACAAAACATAATAGAATGAGATTATAAAAGTAGATTGCACAAACACACGTTGTAACAAATCATGTTGAGAGCATATATAGTTACAAGATTTGCTCTATTAATTTCAGCTACCATAATGGTATTGGTGTTTGTGCAAAATGTAGAGACAAAAAACTAAGTCTGGCGTATTTTACTTTCTGTAAAGCATTTTCCATACTTTCGACTATTTAGAGAGTCTCGTAAAATACGGTCAATCGAAACTTAATTTGGTTAATTGTAAAACTTCGCTCAACTTTCCTAAAGTGGTTTATTTTCTGAAATTAGTGAATCTTCTTTCCTGACATGCATCTTCTAGTTTTAGGGATGGCTAAAAACTCATTGACCCGACCTCTTGACTCGAAACCATTATAGTTCAACCCAAACTGGTCGGGATCGGGTTTTGAAACATGAACCCAAGAAAAATCAGGTTCGTGTTCGGGTTTTTAATCCAAAATCAAATCATTCAAAGGAACCCGACCCTGACAATTTTAGCTTTTTTCAGGGTCGGGGTCGGGTTTTGAAATATGAACTCGAGAAAAATCAAGTTTGTGTTCAGGTCATTAACCCAAATCAAAGCATTCAAAAGAACCCGACCCTAACAGTTTTAGATTTTTCGGGGTCGGGTTGGGTTTTGAAATATGAACCTGAGAAAAATCAATTTTGTCTTCGGATCTTTAACCCGAAACCAAAGCATTCAAAGGAACTCAACCCCAATTGGTTTAGCTTTTTTTAGGGTCAGGGTCGGATCTTGAAATATGAACCCATAGAAAAATCAGGTATGTGTTTAGGTCTCTAACCCGAAACCAAAGTATTCAAAGAAACCAGACCCCGACGATTTTAACTTTTTTCGGGGTTGGGTCGGATTTTGAAACATGAACCCAAAAAAATCAGGTACGTGTTCGGGTCTCTAACTTGAAACCAAATCATTCAAAGGAAACCCGACCTCGATGGTTTTAACTATTTTCGGGGTCAGTGTCGGGTTTTGAAACATGAACTCGAGAAAAACTTTACTGAAAAATACTTTTGAAAAATATATTTGATGTAACAACCAAACACCGAAAATTAGATTACCTTACTGAAACATAATGCATTTGAAACTACTTTACAAAAAAAAAATTACTTTACGTTGAAACAACGAAGCCTAAGTCTAATTTCAAAAGAACCTAACCATATTTCTAACTTCCAAATGAAGCAAAAATTTTAAGAATTTTGAGTTTGTAGAACAAAATTTTGTGAATCCAACTTTTTATATGATTTGTAAAAAGATGGTGAAAATGCTTGAGAATGTTTTATTGTAAGATGATTTTTATTAGAGTTTGTTAAAAATAAAAATAAGGAGAGGAAGATTTGATGAAATTTTGTAATGAAAGTAATTAAATTTGTTAACAAGTAACCAGATAGATGATTTGATGTAATTTTTTTATTATGAAAAAACATTGAAGTTTGTGTGAAAAAAGCGTGAAAATTTGTATGAACAAGTAAGGAGAGAAAGATTTGATGAAATTTGTGTGAAAAAATGTTTGAATTTTTGTAAAAAAAAAATCTTAAAAAGTGAAATTTTTTTTTCTAACTAAACCTCATCTAAGGTTGAGAAGCAGATCTAATAAATCTGATACAGTGCCAAATGTGATTTAGAATGCGGGTGGGGACATAAGACTTGAGAGCATAGAGTGAGTGCGGAGAACAAAAGATAGCGTGGAAGGAGTATGAGAGAAAATAATTTGACTTAAGAAATACTCTGAAAAATAGACTAGGATTCTCTCAAATTTGTTGTCCGATCCAATTCGAAGAGATGATGCAAACATGTTGACCTTATAACATTTAATGTTGCATATATTAATTGTCTGGCATGTAAAACTTACAACACTAAGTGCATGATGTGTATTTCTCTCTCTGAATTGGACCATCCAAATTCAAATAAAAAATTAGAGAGGATTATGATCTTTAAAAAACTAGATTTAAAAAAAAAAATACCTTAACAATAAAAAAAATAGCTACTACTAAGGTTGCGTTTGTTCAAAAAATTTTACAAAATATTTCACCAACTCGCAATAAAATACACAAATATAATCTCTCTCTCTTCCATCAAATCATAACTATTCACTATAAAAAATATAAAAAAATTACCTCTCTCTTCACTTTTTCACTAAACCCAATACCAAAAATTTTACAACACAAACATAACCTAAGTATCATCCAAGTCATGAGCTAAAATACATAGAAATCCTTCATAAAGAATAAATAATATCACAAAAATTAGGTCCTTGACAACCAAGCATAATCTAGAAAAATGTCTCCTTGATTCTATTGACATTTGATAGTGATGAAACAAAAGAGATGGATTAATTCATATCAATTTGGGTTTTCAACGGGAATGAACTGAAATCTATAATTGGGCCGGGACTCGAATCAACTGAAACTAGACCTAAATAGCCCTGCTCGGCCTCGACCTCAGATGATCCGAGTCCTTTTCTCCTACCCCTCCGCACCGGCCCTTTTCGTTCTAAAACACCGGGCACGTTTTTACAAAAAGTTCAAATTTCTAACGGAGCACGCACAATTACAAAGTGGTAGCGCATTTGCCGCCATTTCCTCCTCGAATCCACGACCGTTCGCCAAGAGCGACTGAGCAAGACTTTCGCGCCATAGCTTCAACCCTAGGTTTCTCATCTCACGCACTCATACACTGACATTTCTGTCTGCCTTCTCTTCGATTCCAAAGAAGCAAAAGAGAAATTCCTTGCAACAAATCTCAGCGACAGTTTCAAGCTGAACGGCTCGGGTAATTTCTTTCTGAACTCTCTCTTGCTCTTTCTCGATCGCACAGTAAGTCGCTGGAGCTTATATTTCAAGACGCTCAGAATTTCAAAGCTTCCTCAAGCTTCTCCGCCCTTTTTTTTCTTCCCCAACAATTCAGGGGAATAATTACAGCTTGAAGTTCGAGCTTCGTTGATAATAACAATCCCTTTACTTGTGGTTTGATCACTTTGATTTTCCTTTTCTACGAGTTCTTCTGTTGTTTTCCTGCGACTCGATATATCTGATGTTTTCAATTTTTATTTGAATTTTCAGAAAGTTTTGTTAGCGCTTAATCAAGAACGAAGGGCATTGAAATTTCGTCGTAGAAGAATTATTCTGTTCAACTCTTAGGTAAGGCTCTAATTCAAGCATATGAACCCTAGTTCTTTTGTTTCGTTGCTGAAAAGATGTTGCAAAAAAAAAAAAAATACTCCTGAAAATGATTTACCGTTTGTGACCTGAGAAAGCAATTCGGTTCCTGAGGCTTAGTACTACGTTTCATGTGAAGTTAAGTGGGGCTTAATGGAGGGAGAGAAGAGTTATACATTTAAAATAATGTACTATTTGAGAATTGCGTATGGTTCTTCAAATTATTTGGCATCAGTATTCATCTTCATTGAAGTTCTTTCCTAGCACACTTCAGTAGATTCTGTAACCTACATGCGAGCATGATCCACAACCTCCAAGTTACTGGTGAATTTGTCTGTTTGGTCCCAAATTCATTTTTATCCTGATCGCTCCAGTTATTGCTGCTTTTGATAGGCGTATGTCTCTATCTTGTAATTCAGGCACCTTTAGTAAAAAATTTCGTGACCTATTTTTGACAGAAAAAAAGATCCTTTATCAATCTGATTTACAGTGGTTATAGCTGAATCTCTTACACCCAATGCTTTGCAGCAATCTGACAAATACTCTATCCTCTTATCAGTCTCCATCTGTCTAGCAGCAACGACTATGAATTTGAAAAGTGATAATGCGGATTGCTTCTATTGGGAACCCTTAAGTAGATGAATCCCTTTTCTTAGTTGCCGCGTGTTAGATGTATGCCCTCAAAACCAATTTTTTTGTATAATTATGAGATAATTATTGTTAATGATTAATCACTTGTATATAATTTTTGGGTACATGCAATGACATGAGATGTCAAATTTACAATGACATGAGATGTCAAATTTATAATGACATAAGATGTCATATTGTTGAGTAACATTGTAGAAAAGTTAGGCCAATGATTAATGAATCGGAGGCGGGGAGTATGACTTTTCGGATCCTTGTTGACTCACTTTGTTCTAGACCGAGATACATGATTATGTACAAATAGGTCTACACTCGTTGTGCCTCTATAAGATAGAATGATGGACTCCGTCATTGAGGTAGTGACCTTAAGCAGACGAGTGGGTGTAATGTAAGAGTACATGCACTGAACGGGATCGCATATGAATACCTTCTGGAAATGATCACTGATGTAGAGAATGGTATTCAGCACAATTAGCTTATGTTGTCCTTAGACCTGAGAGAGTTGTGCAGGTTTGCTTGTTGTGTGCTTGAGCTTTCACTGAGTCATTTGGTGATGATCTTTCGCAGATCAAATATTCCAGACAAAGTTGGGTCTTGTGCATAGTAAGTGGATTTGTATAAATTGCTCAATATGGAATCCACCAGTCTCTTGATGAGGCAGTATATTCATTATGTCTGTATATTGTTGGACTCCTGTAAAAACGCTGCGCGGCGAGATTTTGTGAAAAAGTGTTTTCACTAGTTTTACTTATATAATATATTAAGTAAATATTTGCGAAAAAGAATTTCGAAAAGTTTTGGAAGTCCAATTAGGCACAGACTGAGAATTAAGAATTATATGAGCTAGGGACTTAATTGGTGATATTATTCCGGTCCTATTAGCTCATTAGGAATATAGTATGGTGGAAGGATAAATAAGCATATAATTGTTAGCAAAAGGGATTTCATAAAAACAGTCTCATTATCTCGGGGGTCAATTGTGATATGTTAATGGACATGATCACAATTTGTAGAAGCCCATAAATTCGGAATACAGAATATAAGGGGGTTAATGAAAAAGAGTTTTTCATGATGTACCTACGGCCGAGATTTGAGATCCCTAAAGATCCCACGCTATAGCACAGTTGGGTTCTGAGCCAGCCATGATAAATAGCTCAGAATTCAGTTGAGAGAGAGAGAATTTCATTTTTCAAGAAAGAGAGTTTCTCTCTCCTCTTTATCTCTCAGCTCAAATCTGTGTGCGTGGATCTGAAGGAGGCAGAACACTTGGGCTGTTCTGATTTCAACGATCCAGTCTTCCGCTGCGCCGGATCCAACGATTCCAACACCGCGGTCATAATTTTATGCTTTTTCCTAGATTGTAATCAAATTCACGCATGACATAAGTTCACCTGTAGTGGGACATAGCTTTTACTTTTCTTTGCTTATTTTTTTACTCAGCTTGCTGTTCCTCTTATGAAAGTTAGAATAGGCGGTTCCAACTTTATTAGGACTCTGCCAAGATGCGTTTTGATTAACAGGTCCTATGAGCTCCGTATGTGCCATGAAGTTAAAGATTATATCTGACGGCTGAAATGAGATGCAATGCGTGCTGGAGGGAACTCGAAGGGCGAGCCATTTCCACCACATGTGGTCACCTTTTGTGTATCCAACTGCATAAAGAAGTCTTTCCTTTCTCTCTTATTATCTTCTGTTTTGTTTAATAAACCATGTTTGTTGGTGCTTTTGCATAAAGTTTCCTTTAACAGTGTAAAAAGGCACAGATGATGCCAGCAAGATCCTCTCTAATGATGGAGCATGTCCCATTTGTGACCAAGTGCTCTCTAAGAGGTAATAGGTTTTATATGTGGTGTTTATATTTTGTATTATTCACGCAGCCAATTGCTTACATGTGTTGGAGTGAGCATGGAGAATGGGATATAAAAGAATGTGAGGTAATCTCGTCCTTAGATACTGACTCTAATGGAGGCTTCAATCCAACGGATCAACTGTACTTTGAAGGCAAAGCGAGGCCTCGATGCAGATGATGAATGGGAACTCCCAGAGCATTGTGGAAATCCATTGCTGGATAGCCAAAATGGATAATGTTCTGTCATTGCTGACCCAAATTAGATTTATTTTTCCTTAGTTACCTCTTTGGGGACATTCTACGATATCATTAGCTGTTATGATATTGAGTACTAAATAATCATTTGTAGTGTCTTGCATGAGTTATTGTTCTTGCTAACCTTTATACAGCAATTGCATAATATTCCTCTTACCTATTCTGGTTTTGCACTTGTCAGCCTCATGAGACCTGTGGATATAACTCCAAACGATGAATGGATAAATGTAAGCAAGCATATTTCTCAAAATACTGTCTGTGACAATCTAGTACATTTTTCGCTTTCTTTATTCAATGAATTCCACCCCTGGTCCCCACTCTTGCTTTTCCTTTTTAACCACTTGCTTGTTGCTAATGTTCACAACATCTTCTGTTGCAGATGGCCATGGCAGGAGTATCTCCACAGATATGTATCCTTTGCTCAAACTACCAAGGAGGGATAGAATTGACAAATAAGAGTCAAAACATCTTGTGTCTCAGTTTATTCTCTAAATTATATTAAACTATATGAGTTGTGCACTTGGATTAATTTTGTAAGAGGATATGTTGGCTATGCAATCTTTCCTTGAACAAATTCAGTGATGAAGAGCGCATACAGAAGTGTGATGTTCTATATCGGGCAAAAGGAGCTGGAAATGCAGTTCAAGATGAACAAAATAGTTGCTCAATGCCGGCAGAAATGTGAATCAATGCAAGAAAAGTTCACAGAAAAACTGGAGCAGGTTCATACGGCATATCAGAAAATGGGAAAGAGATGCCAAATGATGGAGCAAGAGATGGAGAGCTTGTCCAAGGATAAGCAGGAACTCCAGGAAAAATTCTCAGAGAAATCTAGGTCAAACTCTAGTATTGTCATATCTTTGCAGATTGCTACCAATTATTGACACTATATTTTGGTAATTTGGTTATTGGGGCCTTTGATGCAACATATTCTTCTAATGCCAGGCAGAAGAGAAAACTAGATGAAATGTATGACCAATTGAGAAGTGAGTACGAGTCAATGAAACGATCAGCCATCCAACCTGCGGGCACCTTTTATACAAGAAATGAGCCCGATTTGTTTGCTAACGATGCTAACATGATGGATAACAGAGACACCACCAGAAAAGGTAATCAGTCTTTTGTTCTTTTTAGTTGCAGAAGACAGCGCAAGTGTTTTCTATTGTCACCAGAAATAAGTTTCTTATATTACCAGGTCCATGTTTCCTTATTATGGTTCCAATATTTGGTTTCTCAAGGCCATCATGAGACTGGACTTAGTTTGATAACGCTTTTTTGTTAAATCTCTCCAAAGCTAGGTGACTTATTTCTTGCAGATTGGCCGATTTCCACTCCTGACACTCCAGGGCCTAGAGAGGATGTATGGCCAGCGAGACAGAATAGCTCAAACTCCGGTCCCTTTGACATCTCTGTTGGCTCACCAGCGAAACAACCGACCATGCCAGTGGATACCGGTAACAGGACTGGTGCTCACCCTGCTTTTGGAGCTGGAGCCAGTAAACCCTCAATGACTTTAAGGAACTTGATACTCTCCCCAATTAAGAGGCCTCAGCTTTCTCGTAACCGCACTCAGATGTTCACGTAAGTGACAAACTCAAAGTCTGCTGAAGTTTTACTCTGCTACCTATTCTCTGAAATCTCATGAAAAGTTCTTTGTTTAGCAGGTTTTAGGCTTGAAAGTGGAGGGCTTGCGGTTGGCCTTCTCTGCATCACTTTCTTAGACTGGTTGTAATGTTTTTCCCTTGCATGATGCATCCTCGGGTTTCCCCATGAACCAATGGTCCTGATAATGTTCCGACGTCGTTTTTTGTTTCCCTTGCTGATTTGCTGCCAAGTTGACTTACTTTGGGTGAAGCAGCTGCCAACTTGTAATTGCGAAGAGGAGAAATAGATGAAGATATTATTGATGAAGGCGATCGACGTTATGTAATTACCGGCTGTGGTATGGTATGGTAGCAGTCCACTGTACTGAAATTATTGATCCCCTTGAAAGCGATAATATCAGATCATGTGGTCCAAAATTGACCACTACTCATTGCTTGATCTACAAATAGGTGGAGAGTTTTCGCCCACAAGCAACGATTTTAATCCTAATAAGATTTCTGTTTTGGTCAACAACGTTTAACAGCAACTAAAGGAGTTTGTTTTTCTTTTTCTCTTGGATACTTCTACTACTGGCTTGATCTTTATGAAAATCCGTTAGTCTATGACTTCGGATGTATACTAATACAAGCCCTACAAACATTGATCTAGTTTTCAAAAACGTGAAAAATATACTTTTTTATCTCAAACTATTATGTGTTTCGCATTTTGCGCTTTAAACTATCACGTTTGAGAGATTGTTTTTACAAACTATTCATTATTAACATATTACATCTTCTGTCTATTTTTTCCGTCAAATTAAACGGAAATTAAGATTTTTTTTATAATACAAAATGTCGATTATGGTCTTAAAAAAAGTCAAATAGCAAGTAAAATCATGGTTTAGCTAAAAAACAAAAGAATTCATTTTCATGGAAAAAATAACAGGTTACTTTTAAGGTATGAGTTCAATATGTTAAGAATTGATAGTTTATTAGTACAATCTCTCAAACGTAATAGTTTATAGTACAAAGTACAAAACCTATAATAAATCGTGGGTGAAAAAAATATTTTCCCTTCAAAAATCTTTTGAGTTTAAAAAGTAAAAGTTTCTTTTGGGTGAGTGAGTGTGTACTTAGTACTCTTTGCAAACGAAGCTTTTTTTAGAATGTTGTTAAAATTGAGGTAGATTAGAGTTTTATTGAATTTTGAAAAAAAAAGGAACAAAAAGTAATATTTTAAGTGAGCGAAAAAGTGAAAGAGAAATTATTAGTGAATTTTTTTTATTATTGTAATAGAAAGAAATGATTGATGGAGAAATAGATAAATGATTTTGATGTCTTATATTATTATTATTTTAACCAAAATTTTGAGTTAAATTATGTTTGCATTCAAAAAAAATTTCCTTTTTCCTGGATGTCATATCCGAAGTGCCTATTTAGTTACATATCTTTCATGCAGCCCCCAACTCTAGTAGGTGGCTCAGGAGCAGGACACACAAGGTGAAAAACTGAATGAGAAAAGATCGCTGTTAACGCGACCTTCTATTTCGTCCGTGAATCCATATTTCATTCACGGCTCATCAGCTGATCTAATGGGATTCTATCTCTCGATGGCAGAAACTCTTTCAAGCTTTTTGTTAGTTATTCCTTCAAATCAGCACAACGCATTTCCGAAGAAAAGTACCATCTGTTACACAGTGCAAAAAATAAAATAAAATAAAATAAGCTCAAACTTTTCTGTTGGACATGATAGATGACATGAGAGGCTCCAAAACGATCAGCCCCACTTTCACACAAAAAGATGATAGATGTTCGGTTAGTTTAGAATTCTAGGATTCTTGTGAATACTAGAATTCTAAAACCGAACATGTTTTTTAACATCACCTAAAAACAACTTATGCATGCATACCAACAAAGTTTAACATCACCTAAAAAATCTCAAAACACTTCAAATTCTAAAACTTTCACCAAAACGACCAAAACGAACATCTCTGAAGTCTGTAGCTCAGGCTTCCAAAATGTAAACGCCTCAAGTTTATGGGGCATCGACCATAGCCAGCTTTCAGTCTCGAGAGACTACTAATGCCTGCGTGACATTGTAATACCTGAAGAAACTAACAAAGTGTGTGGACTATATACAGTGGAATAGGCCTCAATCGGTGTGGAGAAATGTCAAACCTATGATTCACGTGGAGCTCATTTACTTGTAGCTCAATTATCTACAAGGTAAACTCAACTTAAACCCAAACACCGGGCTTTCCCTAAAGAGAGAACCAATAAGTTTCCTTGAATCAGAGCTATCTCCAATTCGTCTCTTACACAATTCCAGTAGTTTATATGCATGTCATCTCTAGAAATTTCTACATCTTTCTTGTAAAGACATGCAGCCTCAACTCGCGGTTCTTATGTTCTGTGATAACAAATGGCGAGGCAAAAATACTTTCAATGTTGGGGCCTTGGAAGATATTTCAATTGTATCCCCATTTTTGACAGGATAGCAAACATGACAACCATCAATGTATATCATACCCTCTTTACAAAACCATGTGGTCTCCATGTACTGATCAGATTTGATTAATCCGTGCATAAAGCTAGAAGTTGGACCAGGAGAACTGGGTTCTCTTACCATGTACTGGAGATCCTGAGATAAAATGGGCATTGGAAATCCACCTGCTGACAGCATTGCAGCTGTAGAACCAGCTGCTGCTGAAACTCTCAGACCACTCGATCGACAGTTCAATAACGGCGAAAATGACTGGTCATCCTTTCTAATTCTGCATATATACTTTTTTCATTATCTTGGAACATGCCGAGAGAGAGAAAAGAGGGGGGGGGGTTTAAAGATCTCACATATAGGTGAAGATGCATATATTTATACACATGTGAATGGAACCCTAACCTGAATGAGAACCGAGAAAGTGCTGCTGGACATGGATGTGCAATTAAGAGATCATTAAGAGCAAATGTTGACAGCAGTTGTGAGTTTACACGTGTTACTATCCTTGACAATTTGGAAGGAGCCTCATGACCCTCGAGGATACTGTCTAGTACCTGAAAGAATGTACTCATTTCTATATCACAAAACCAGCAATTTGGCAGTTAAATGGAATTTGTGCTGAAAAAACACCAGATCATGGCAAAACTCGTTTCACTCAAAGGTTGTATAAGAAGTCCAAAACATATATCAATGAGTTGTAATGGTGACCCAAATAATTCTCAGCAACATACATATGAAGCTTTTCAAAGGAAAAAGGTGGAAAGACTGATTCTAACTAGTGAAGTATATACCATGCAAATCTTTGAAGGTTCATCTTTGTTCAGCAGTCTGACTTCTAGGCTAGATAAAACCTATTTCTGCTGATACATTTTTAATGCCGTACAAAACAGGCAAATGGAAAGATATTTAATTTCAGTTGAATGCTAACCTCCATTGCAGCAAGCAAAAAGTACTGAACATTTATTAAGTAATACATCTACATTGATTCCTGTTTTATGTTCGAAAGTTGAACATGACATAAATGCTAAAAATAACACTTGTCCCCAAAGCTGCTTCCAAGAAAATCCCAAAATGGAGTTCAAATAGTAATTATTTTTGGTCAAAATAGTAGTCTTACCTGTTCAAAGTTGTTGACAGTTGCTGCACAAAGATGGCCTGTGCTTCTATTAGCATCAAAATCATTGCTGAACTGTTCCACCTTCACCAAAGAAAATGCAGTAAATAAATTTCCACGATGGGGATGCGTCTTCGCCCCCAAAAAGAAAAAAACCTGCATCTGATCAGGAATGACAACAACAGGCTCAAATGAAGGCCAAAGTCTCCAGGTTAGCCACAAGTAAACTAACCTCTTCGATCTGTGTGGGGTCAGAATTCACTCCAAGAATGGGAACTGAATCATCCATGAAATGGCTGGCCTGCAAAAGAGTGCCATCACCACCAACCGTAATAACGAGATCAACATTACGGATAGTCTGTGATAGATTGCTACGAAATATGGGTTCCCAATCAACTGATTTCTGCTGCAGAATATCCTGACAGAATTTAATGGCATCCATATGCACCTTAAGCCTGTTCTCCAAGAAATTGAACATCTGCAATCTCTTCAAAAGAAACTACATTACTAGAATGTAACAAATTGATAAAAGAACACTGGTGAGAAAAAAGAGAGCCTATTGTACAGATAAATAGAGAAGTTCACAAAAGTTGGGTGTAAAATAGTTCCTAACCACAAGCTTCCTCAAGCAAGAAAATAGATATCAAATAGGTTTTGAAACTTGAACATTCAAAGTACGACCTTGTAGCAAAAGAAATTAACCCACCAGAAAAAGACAATATTTTGCAGTAGCCGCAATATAACGAAAATTTAAAAAGCAGAGGAGATGGATCTGGCATCTTTATTTCAAAATTTGAAGTATATACATAAAAGGACCATTGTTCTGGGGGCTGATTAGCATTGAAATCATGCAGATCTAATGCTAGGACACAGCTGCTTTTGCTAGAGTCAGTTTCGTGGGGGATAAAGTGTTCCTATAATCTTTCATTGAAAAAAAAAACCCTTGAAACTGGGAACAAGCAATCAAAAAATAACATAGTTTACATATGGTTCTCAATCAAGCAACAAAATGAATATCATTTTCCTCGAAAATATTTTCTGTTAAAACATATTCTCGTCAAAAAAAATGTTTTTGCATTAACACAAAAAGATCCTAAATTTCATTCCACTATTAGCAAGTGTAGTTACCCTTTGTACACTTGATTTAGATAGGGAGGGACTAAAGAAGGAAGAGTCTCAGAGAGAAGAGAGCAATTCAAATCATGTTCAGACTTTTTAACTTAGTACAGCCATTTGAGAAATAGTAATTTGCTAAAATCCAGGGCACATGAAGTAAAATGGTCACGAAAATAACAATACAACGAATTTGCATTCAAATTCTATACTTTCGGGCATTAAGCTAATTCATAAAATGGAAAGCAGTGGTTGTCCTTATAATCGACATACGCCATTCATCCACATACTCCATTCATAGAATGACGATAGTGAAAGAACAAAAATAAGATGAAGCCCTATTGGACTGTCCCATGCGTGGGACTCCACGCACGATTCAGGCTCTTACTCCTAATTTTCATACACATCCTTAACATTTTCCAATGAATTCTCCTCAGGAAACAAGCAAAGGATAGACATGTAGCACTGAACTAAGATACCAACTCTGACAATTCATCAAACAACATGAATGCTTGCAAATACCCGAAAAACTACCTACGAAAAATAACAGAGCATAATAGAGAGTAAAGAAGCAACATGAAGGTGATCAAAACACAAAGAACGCAGCGAGCTCAATTGAGAAATGGTTCATATATGAGGATCCGTGCAAAGGTTCATGCTCTAGCGAGCACTGATCGAAATGAAGCAGAGAATTTCAAAAGGAATTACCTGAGGGTTGGTGATCCGAGAATGACCGTTAGAGTGGCGCATTGGGTGCTCAAACGGTTTCAACAGCAAAAGCAATCTCCTCCTCGCCATCTCTCTCTCTCGCTCCTTCTCTGAAGTGTCAAGGCAGGGATTCGGTTGAAGAGCGCATGATACAGAAAACTAATTCGAGATCAGCAGCTAAATAGCCCCTCTCTCTCTCTCTCTCTCTCTAAGAAATAGCCCTTTTTCGTTTCTGCTGATGTTTCTATTTTGTATCGTGAGGGAAGAAATACACTTCTCACCTTTTTACTTCCACTCATTTTATAATCTAAGCTTCGAATTATAAAAACACATTACACGCCAAATTACTAAATGATATACGCTTTACACCTCATGTCATAATTCAACTATTAAGATTGTGTCGTGTCCTATTTTTCATCAATTTTAAAGATTAAAACTTCACATGGTACAAAGTGTAAACATATTGATACTTTGGTATGCAATCTACCAACTTTAGTAATTTAGAATGTAAATTATATAAATTGTGATAGTTAGAAGGTACAAAGTGTAATTTTTTCATTTTAAAATATTATTTTTTGTTTTTGGACATATAGAATGGTTTTTCATTTTTTTATGATTTATGATTTCATTCTTTCAATATTTTTACGTTTGATTCTGATTTTTTAATATTATTATTATTATTATTATTCCTACTTAATTGGGCTCGAGCGGTTGGTTCGAGCCTCAGTCCATAAAATTTGGAAATCAAATATGTCGGCTTAACCTCCGGTCTCGGAGGTTAGGCTCGCCAAAGTCGAACTGATCAACCCCTCACATTTGAGCCCCCAATTATTTTAGGGATTTGTTTTGTTTTCCCTCTCTCTGTCCCCTAGTCGCCTCCTCCTTTCTCTCCTCTCTTGGCCACCACCGCCGCTCTCCTCACTCTCTCTCTCGATCATGGACTTAACACTACCCCCCTCTCTCTCTCTCTTACTTTGACTCTTTCTCTTGATTGGAGGAGAGCCCCCCTCTCTCTCTATCTGTTGAGTTCCTCGACAAAGGTTTGTTGGTTGCTGAAATTTTGGTTTCTGTTTGTTGCGGTAGTTCACTATGGGCAAATTTTTTGTTAGTGGTTTGTTGAAAAATTCATGGGTATGCAAAATTTTTGTCGTGTGATTGTTCATGATTATTGCATTTTGGGTTGCACTAATAGATTCCTGAGTATGCAAACCTTTTGTTTTGCTACTATTCATGATTGTTGAGATTGTTCATAATACTGGTCGGATTGGTTAGGGGTTGATGGGCTTCAGAGTCGAAGACACACTCTGCTTGTTTCAAGAATAACCTTAGGTTGAAACACAAACTATAAATAAGAGCATATTTTGCTAACAAAAAAACGTGTCATTTTTAAGCGTTTTGAGCTGAATAAATTTTAGGCTTAAATGCACTATAGGTCCCTGTAGTATCACCTTTTTACAAATTGGTCCTTGTGGTATGAGTTTGTGCTGGCTAGTCCCTGAGGTAATCATCTTGTAACAAATTGGTCTTCCCGTTAGATTTCCGTCGACCCACTTAACGGCCGAAGCTGACGTGGATTATTTTCCGCGTATACACCCATGAAAGAGCACCAACAGAGGACAGACCGAGCATCCCGAGCACAGACCGAGCCTCGGCATCCCGAGCAGTCTGAGCAGCACCAGCTCGAGCATCCCGAGCACAAGCAGCCTGGCCTGCTCGGGATACGGGTACATGTGGCATCATATGCACCAATGAAAGAGCACCAACAAAGGACAGACCGAGCATCCCTAGCACAGACCGAGCACTGGCATCCCGAGCATCTTGAGCACAAGCAACTCAGCCTGCTCGCCTCTCGACATGCGGCATCACCCCATTCGTTGATGACGTTAGATTTTTTGATATGTCAGCTTCGGCCGTTAAGTGGGTCGACGAAAATCTAATGGGAGGACCAATTTGTTACAAGATGCTTACCCTAAGGACTAGCTAGTACAAACTCATACCACATGGGCCAATTTGTAAAAAGGTGATACCCCAGGGACCTACAATGTATTTAAGCCTAAATTTTAATGTGGACTGATAATTGGTAGTGACACAATTTTCAATAATCTCATAGGTATAATTCGCTTGTAGCAATATTGAAATTCAATGGAAAGATCTTTTTGAGATAAGAAGGGAAATTGATAATTTGGTCAATAGGTATTAGTACAACTGACGATTTAGTCATTATATTTCATTTTTTTACTATATGGTCACTGAGAATATATAGTTGTAACGATCTGGTCATTCCGTCAAACATTCGTTAAATTTTTAACCGGAATAACGGTCGACCGGTTTGTTTACCGTTGCGGCAAAGGTAACTTGTAGCGGTCGACCGCATTCTATTTTGTTAAAAATTAACGGAGATTTGACGGAAAGACTAGATCGTCACAACTATATATTCTCAGTGACCTTATAGTAAAAAAATGAATATATTGACTAAACCGTCTGCGTGCTATAAATTTAATGACTAAATTGCCAATTTTCTAGATAAATAATTAACATTAAGAATTAAAAATGGAAGGATCTAATTAAAAAAAAGTTAAATCACAGGACGGAAGAATTAATTAAACTTTTTTTAAATATTTGTAGAGCATTTACAGTGATATCCGAATAAGCCAAACCTTCCGAGCTAAATCGGACGCAGGTTTTGGTAAGTTCAAAAGTGTCCAATCCTATCCAAATTAGGTACTTACCCAATCAAACAAAATCCGAATTAGGCGTTGACCCACCCAATGCCCCAGACCAAGCCCAAGTCCCACGCAGCAAACCGAACCAAAAACCAAACCAAATTTATGTTCGTTTGAGAAAGAAATTGTAGAATTTTAGAGATGTGAATTTTTACGTTGAATAGTATTTTATCGGTGTTTTTGTAAAATGAAGAGAGAAATAATTTGATATAATTATTTAATAAAAAATATTAGATTATGTGAAAAAGTAAGGGCGAGGGACCTAATCCATTTTCTCTCGAAGCGACAACGGGTTCAATCCCTTTTCACGGTTCCCTCGCAATCCAACCCTAACCCTGCCGGATCCTCCGATCGGATTGTCCCTGAACCTCTGTAAGACCCAAATTTCGATTTCCCGTCAGCTTTTTCTTACTCAGCCTCTACTCTTTATCGGCTGTCGTATCCATTGAGACTTGTTCATCTAGTTGGATGTTCTTTGGATAGATTTTGGCATGAACGACTTGCTTGATTTAATTTACGCGTCGAATTTATGTTTGTGGAGAAATTCGGGGCTGAAATCATAGTGTTTTGTGACTGAAGTATGTGATTATCTTGTAATTTGTGAATATTTTTATCTGGGTTTTGGTTATTGTCCGGCTCAGGCGGATTCCTCCTTTTGCTCCTCAGCCTCCGTGGTTGTCAGTTTTTCTCCCTTTTTCTTGTTTGCCTTTTTTTTTTCCCGACCTTTTGTTGACAATCTGAATTTGATGGTGTTTTACGAGTCTGGAGTAAATTTGTTGAAGTTTTGATCCATATCATAGAGAGAGATAGAGATAGAGATAGAGATAGAGAGAGAGAGAGAGAGAGAGAGAGAGAGAGAGAGAGACTCGGGAGAATTCTGCACAACAGCTGTGAAATGAAGCATTTGATGTGTCTACCGCTTGGGTTTCCATAACTTTCGTATGTCTTGGTTGCGTTTTCAATTTTTAAGTTTCACAAGATTGTGTGTTAAGCTTTGCTTATTTGTATCCACAGTTCATTGTGCAGGACTTTGTAAATTTCAATCCTATGAGATGGAAATATCAAATGACTTGGCTGCTAAGAAACCAAAGAGGTTGACGTCTGTGGTCTGGAATCACTTTGAGAGGGTCAGAAAGGCTGACATCTGTTATGCTGTTTGTATACATTGTAACAAGAAACTCAGTGGATCAAGTAATAGTGGAACAACACATCTGAGAAACCACTTAATGAGATGCTTGAAAAGATCCTCCACTGTTGATGTTTCTCAACTACTTGCAGCAAAGAGGAGGAAAAAAGATACTACTGTTAGCCTTGCAAATATAAACTTTGAGGAAGTACAGAGAAAAGATGACTATATTAAGCCAACAATTTTGAAGTTTGATCAGGATCAGAAAAAGGAAGTGATCATGAACCTTGGAAGTAGTAAGTTTGATCAGGGGAGGAGTCGGTTTGATCTTGCTCGCATGATTATATTACATGGTTACCCATTAGCCATTGTCAACCATGTTGGATTCAAAGTATTTGTCAAGAATCTTCAGCCATTTTTTGAAGTTGTGCCAAACAATGCTGTTGAGGAAGCTTGTACGGAAATTTATGAGAAAGAGAAGCTGAAAGTGTATGAGACAATAAGTCAATTGCATGGCAGAATTAACCTTTGTGTTGAAATGTGGTGTTCGCCGGAAAACGTCGAATACTTGTGTTTGACAGCTCATTATATTGATGAGGACTGGAAGTTGCAGAAGAAGATTCTGAATTTCGTCACACTTGAGTCTTCTCATACTGAAGACATGCTTTCTGAAGTGATTAACAAGTGTCTAATGGACTGGAATGTGGACCGTAAGTTGTTTGCCTTGACATTTGATGATTGTTCCACAGATGATGACATCGTCCTAAGAATTAAAGAACAGATCTCTCATAAAAGGCCTATTCTGAGTAATGGTCAGTTGTTTGATGTGCGATCTGCTGCACATGTTTTAAATTTGATTGTCGAAGATGCTTTGGAAGCATTGCGAGAGGTGACCCAGAAGATTCGAGGAAGTGTCAAATATGTTAAGAGCTCACAAGTAACACAAGGCAAGTTTAATGAGGTTGCCGAACAAGTTGGAATCAGCAGCAAGAAGAATTTGCTTCTTGATTGTCCATTTCGATATAACTCAACGTATATCATGCTTGAAACAGCCTTAGAATACAGGGGTGCGTTTTCTCTCTTGCCAGAGCATGATCCTGCCTATGCATCAGCTCTGACTGATACAGAGTGGGAATGGGCCAGTTCTGTTACTAGTTACTTAAAACTTTTTGTTGAAATCATAAATGTCTTTTCTAGCAACAAATGTCCAACTGCTAATATGTACTTTCCTGAGATTTGTGATGTTCACATCCAACTAATAGAATGGTGCAAGAGCCCAGATAACTTTCTTAGTTCCATGGCGTTGAAGATGAAAGCCAAGTTTGATAAATATTGGAGCAAATGCAGTTTGGCTTTGGCAGTAGCAGCCATCTTAGATCCTCGATTCAAAATGAAATTAGTGGAGTACTACTATTCTCAGATTTATGGTAGTACTGCTTTGGATCGTATCAAGGAAGTTTCCGATGGTATAAAGGAGCTTTTCAATGCATATTCCATCTGCTCAACAATGGTAGATCAAGGTTCAGCTTTGCCTGGTAGTAGCTTACCCAGTACTAGTAATGACACCAGGGATAGACTAAGGGGCTTTGATAAATTTCTGCACGAGACTTCTCAGAGTCAGAACGCAAACTCAGACCTGGATAAATATTTGGAGGAACCAGTCTTTCCTCGTAATTGTGATTTCAACATCTTAAATTGGTGGAAAGTTCATACACCAAGGTACCCTATCTTGTCGATGATGGCACGTGATGTCCTTGGGACTCCTATGTCGACTGTTGGACCGGAGTTAGCATTTAGCACTGGAGGTAGAATGCTTGATTCCTGTAGAAGTTCACTGAATGCGGATACACTACAGGCTTTGATATGTACACAAGATTGGCTGCGGATGGAATCGAGTGGTATATGCACCAAGTTTGTACTATGTACATTGGATGTTTTACTTTACGTCAACCAACTGGTAGTGTAGGTTTCTAATTATTTACTACTCTTCTGTGTCAGATTTCAATCCATCCTCGAGCCGTTCTGTCATACCCCTTGCCATTGAACCGAGCTAATCGGTCTAGGGTATGTCTGTATTGGTTTTATCATCATGTATCTCAAGATATCCAACTTTTTAGTTTTTGCCAGTCCATTATAGATATGTGCCAATCAACTTAATTTTGGTTTTGATGGCTTTTTTCATGCAAGGTTGATGGATCCAGCGGTTGGCGTATAATTGTTTTCTACGCTTGGACCTTATTCTAGAAGCTGCTGCAGTGTTGTTAAATAAACCCCTTTTTCTGGACGTTTATATGTCGCAGTTAGAAAAAGTCGCCCATTACTCGAGAAGCATTGTAAATTTTAGGAGAGTAATAGATCCAGACAATTATGCTTATTTCAGAAGTACCATTACTCCCTCTTTCCTCTCCCTCTCTCCATCCGTGGAGAAGCTGCTCCACCATTGATTATTCCTTCATTGATGGCATGTTTAGTATCCCTTCTTCCATACGGCCTCAGGTATGAGTTCTTCTGTTCTTCCCTCTCCAACGCTTTTTTCTTTTAGGAGTTCATAAAGTTTTTTTTTTAAATGAGATTTATTGGCTTTTTTTTTTTTTAAGGAATGTGCGTTTCTTTTGTTCCATTCTTTTTTTTTTTTTCTAAGTAACATGGAATACACTGGAAGAGGGGCACTAACTGGCCCAGTAGTGTCATCACATTGGACGATAGTTACAGGGATATCCTCCACCGTAAACGTCCCTGAGAGATTGTGCAGAATACCCCCACCTGGCTAGCTGGTGAGCTAAATTGTTACCCTCCCCAGGTGTCCACCGAAATTGCCAATAAGGGTGCATCCGTAGGAGAGCTCGCAGCGTCAAAACCGCTGCTTCTACTATCCAATCAGGCTCGAGAACTCCATTCACCACCTGTTTAACCAAGACCTATGCATCACCTTCAATAATGACACCAGAGTCCCCCAATTCCTCCGCAACTACACAGGCCAATCTAGCAGCCCGTGCTTCCCCTTTAATGGGAATAACGCCTGTATCTTGGAGGAGGCGAGCAGAGAGAAGCTCCCCTTTCCAATTGCGGCACACTGCCGCTGCACACATTTTGTTCTCTCTCAAAGCAGTATCAAAGTTGATTTTAAAAGCGCCATCCGCGGGGGGTGGGGGGGATTCCAGGAGACCAACATTGGAGAAGAAAAATCACACCACGCCACACAATGAGCATGATATCGCCTCCGGATGGATCTCAGCATTTCCCCAATAGCCAGCTGCACCCCATCATGGACCGGTTTGTTACGAGTCTGCCAAATGGTATCTATAGTATGGGTCATGGCAATCATCATTTTGGGCCAGTCGGCTTACCGTGCACGGGGCAGATTGTCACGGTTTAAAATGAATTTAACCCAATAAAAAATAGAGAGCCCCCTAAAAGCTTCAGTGTCAAACGGCCAAGGATCCACCCGCCAAAGCCGAGAGCTCACCGAACAATCCAAGAAGAGGTGTTGTAGAGTCTCCAACTCACACTCACAGAGCGGGCATATCGTAAAAGCTGAGGAAGGACTGTGAGGCACCGACAGTGCCTTTGCAGCCACTTTCCACAGTAACAATTTTAACCTGTGCTGCAACTGAAGTTTCCAGAGGGCCTTACATTCTTGCTGAGAAAGCTCTCCTGTATCTACGAATCTATATTGTTGATCATGCAAATAGGCATCCTTAACTGAAAAGGTACCTTTAGCCGACAAAATCCATCTCGGTAAATCATCCGCAGCAGTGGAGGAGAGAGGAATATTCAAGATGGCCTCAGCGGATGATTCTTCAAATAGAGATGTGATGACCCTCTTCTTCCAAGTGTTTGTTAAATAATTAATTCACTTACAAAATTTTAGTCGTCTATCCACCAGCACTTTCCATGGATGAAATCCGCAACCCCCGGAACCCATGGAGAGCTCCAAATATTAATATTGTGGACTTTTTTAATGGACCAACAAAACCCAGCAGCCACGAGCTCATGGGTGTGCATCAATCCCTGCCAAAACCAAGAGCCACCTTGTAGTCTATGGGTCTGTAAAAAGTTGGAACTCACACAATATTTAGCTGCTAACGCCTTCACCCATAAGCTGTCTTTGTTGGCCGAAAGCTCCCAACCCTGCTTTGCTACCAAAGCACGATTTAAGTCCTCCATTAGGCGAAGCCCAAGTCCTCCATATTCTTTGGGACGACAAATACTCTCCCAAGATTTCGGATGAAACCTCCTAGATTCTCCATCAAAACCCCACCAGAAATTCTTCATCCGTATATCAAGACCACAGCTAACGCTCTTCGGTAGAAGAAAGACGGACATTAAGTAGGAAGGTATAGCATGCGCCACAGATTGGAGGAGAACAGTGTGACCAGCTTGTGAGAGGGCCCTCGCTTTCCACCCAGCCAGTCTAGACGTCGCTTTATCTTGGATCTCCCGGCAAGCAAGCTTTTTGGATTTAGGAATATAAAGAGGAGCACCAAGATACGTACCGGCCTCCGGAGCAGGTTGAAGACGAAAGATGGAGGTAAGGGAAGCTCTCCGATCGACTAACAGATTGCGGCTGAAATGGAGGAAATATTTATGGACATTAACCACCTGCCCCGACCACCTTGCAAAAGTGGAAATACACTTTTGTAGATGGCGAACTTCACCGGGATTGGCACGACAAAATAGCATAATATCGTCCGCAAAAAGGACATTAGTAATTGGAGGAGCTTGTCGCGCGATTTTAACGCTGTTGGGCAGCCCTTGCATTTCCACACGATGAATGAGTCGGGAAAGAACCTCCGTCACCAACACAGAGAAAAAGGTGATAACGGGTCACCTTGTCGAAGACTGCATTGTGACCGAAAAAATCCATGCGGGGACCCATTGAGGAGGATAAAAAAAAAAAGAAACGGTCGAGATACACTGAGAAATCCATTGTCGCCATTTAGAGCTGAAACCAAGGGTATGCAAAATCTCCAGTAAAAAAATCTCAATCGACTTGGTCGTATGCTTTCTCCATGTCGACCTTTACTGCAAGTAACCCACCTCGCCTTATCTTCCATCGAAAAATCTGCATTACTTCATGATCGAGGATGAGATTGTCTTGAATATGCCTGTGCGGGACAAAGGCACTTTGATTGGGAGAGACCAGCTTGGGAAGCACTCGTTTCAACCGATCAGCCAATATTTTAGAAATAATTTTATAACTCACATTACATAAACTGATAGGACGGTATTGAGTAATCTTAATCGGAGAGTCAACTTTCGGAATTAGAGCAATAAAACTGTGATTTAACTCACGCAGCATGTACCCGTTCGAAAAAAATTGTTGAACCATGCAAAACACCTCCTTGCCCACCGTAGACAAATAACGTTGATAAAAAAGGCCTGTAAATCCATCCGGACCAGGTGCCTTAGAACCCCCTATACTCTTCACTGCTGAAAGTATTTCCATTTCATCCGGAGAATGACATAAAAAAGCATTATCCTCATCCGTAATGATTGTTGGGAGCAAGTCCTCCAAATGATGTAGAAATGTTGCTCGTTGACCAGCAAATAAGCCCTTGAAATAAGTCTCCACATGCTGTCCTATAGCTTGCCGACCTCTCACCCAAGCTCCCGAGTCGGTTTGGAGTGCATCAATGCAATTACGACGTCGACGATTTATAGTAGATAGATGAAAAAATCTAGTATTAAGGTCCGAAGTCTTAAGCCAAGTAATGCGGGATTTGGTCCGCCATAGGAGTTCTTCCTGTTGTTGAGCTTCCAGGAGTTTAGATGAAACCTCGCGTTCCTTAGCTGAAGCCCACGACCCCCCACCCGTGGGACTAAGTTGAATCTGGACAGCATCAAACTCTCTTTGAAGATTGACAACCTTCTGATGAACATCCCCAAACACAGTTTTGTTCCAAAGTCTTAAGGCGGCCTTGGTAGCCTTAAGATTTTGGCACAGAATGTAAGATGGAGACCCTGACCCTTCAAAACGCCATGCTTTGTTAATAATCTCATCATTGCGTTTATCGTGCTCCCATATAGCCTCAAAGCGGAATGGACGTGGGCAGCGATCTGTGTCACCCAAAGAGTCCAAAGGAGAGGGGCATGATCAGAAGCATGGCGAGGCAAGTGACGAACAGTAGCTCGCGGGAAAAAACTACGCCACTCTCCATTACCGAACCCCCGATCGATTCTTTCCATAATAAGACCTCTCCCCTCACGACCATTTGTCCAAGTATATGGATTACCGGAAAACCCAAGTCTATCATCCCGGTCTACCATAAAAATCGAGCCAAATTTCCAGAAATAGAGGAATTGTCGACTGATCTATCGCCCCATTTATCTTCCTAAGTGAGAATCGCATTAAAGTCAGCAAGGCATAACCATGGACCATGAAACCGATCACCACTACATGCTAAATCGTACCAGAATTGAGACTTTCCATTCCAAATAGTTGGACCATATACAAAAGACAACATCCAAGGATGGCCCGGATGATCAGAATACACTACAAAGTTCACAAAATGATATAAGAAAACATCAAATCCAAAACAACCCCCTGCTTCCAAGCTACCACTAAACCACCTTTTCTACTGCAAGGGGAACCTCCACAACATTTGAAAAGCCCAACAGCAAAAAATGGTGTTTGACAACAACACTCTTTGTTTCAGCTAAGCAAAAAATATCGGGAACATATTGCCGCACCATTTCCCGAAGATACCGAACTGCCGCAGCACGATGGAAACCACAACAATTCCAAAATAGGATTTTCACGATGGCGGGGGGGCGGGGGGCAAGTTAAGGCCCGCCTCCCCAGCCGTATATATAGTAGCACAAACAAAAACATCATCAGGGATCGGTGTAGCAAGAGTCATTCAGAACGACTTCGACGAATGGGCAACTCGTTTCCCCTTCTTCTTGCTATGGGTTGACTGAGGTAGTTTAGCATAAGCTCCCTTGGAAACAAGACCAATTTGAAAAATAAGAGTTCCAATAGGACTATCTAGCTCACTGACCTCAAGTGGAGATCTAGGAGGCTCTGAGAAGGTTTGGCGCTTTGGGTCCGGCTGGATATGCTCCCTTCCATTGATCTCACGTTTTTGGGGCAATGAAGGGCATGGGCCCAAAGACAACAAAGAATGAGACTCCCGATCCCTCTGCCGAGCCACAGGCTTTCGCTGAGACTTGTTATCCACTGCTGATAACGGGCCAACATCGATACGAACAGGCTGGGAAGGCTCCTGAGTCGCCAAGACAATCTGGCCCGAAGACTGATGATGGATATCACTGGCGGCCGGGCTAGAGAGAGGATCTCCTGCACACTGAGAGAGGGTCATAAACGGGAATAAAGTCGAAGAATCCGAGACCGATATCTGTTTGGCCTTAAGAATGTAGCAATCTCCGTAAGGCTTGTTTGCTCAGATTGGTTCAGGGATCCACACGGCAGCTGCATAATTTTATCGTAAGATATGGCGCAGTGTCCAGATCAAAAGCTTCTTCGGCGACTGTGTCGCGCCGGGTATAAATCAAGGGCGAGTGAGTTACGGTCGTGCGGTGGGGCTGCATCAATTGCATGGGAAATAGTACTGTCAGACACAACAGGAGCATGCAACACGCCATCTCCAACGGTCACGTCCAAACCGAGTTTCACTGTACTGTCACTCTTTCTCGGATGCTGAGCTGCCGCCGACACCTTCGACAAAACTTGATTTTCAGACAACCGAGAAAGAGAGTCCCCAATAGTTGGGGGATGAAGGTCCACCAAAGAGCGAGGACTAAAAAGTGGGGCCTCTATTATGGGGAAGAAGGGCCTTCATCCAGGGGCCAAAACGGCTCTTAGAAGAGGAGCCCGCCATCGTTGTGCATGTCGATTGCTGGTATCCCAGAACTCCACAGCGGTATCAAAAGCCCGTGAGATGCTCATATTTGAAGGTTATCTTAAGAGGAGAGAGATCCATCCGAGGGAGGAGGAAGCCTGACGGAATTGGGCGACGGGTATCAATATGAACACGAAGCCTGAGGAATGGAACACACCAAATCTTACGAGAGGGGTCCCTCTCAATCTCAAGGACCTACCCAATGGCGTCACCCACAAATTTCGCTTTGTAGCTATTCGACCGATCTAAAGGAAGGCCGAGTATCTGAACCCACACAAGACACATATGGAAGTTGAGATCCTGCCATGGGAGACCTGGAGTCCAACCTTGAAAAACCACCAAAAACCCCTTCACATTCAATGGTTGGCGATCCAACACCCTCGACCACATAGTAGAGGTGCTGAACTCGCAGAGGAACATATTCCGGGCCAACTCTGAAACTTCAAGTTTTGAATCAAACAACCAAGCTTTCTGAAGGATATTTCTCACAGCATGAAGTGGAAGTTCGCGGTCTGCAATCACCCTACCGACTAACACAAGATCATAGGCCTGTTCAGCTTCTACAGGATCCCTCCACGAAGGTGGATGAGCCATACCCCAACTTAGGGCCTAAGTTTTTTCCACCAGCTGATCTAGATCGTTCTTCGGAGGCTCCATCACAATCAAACGGAAGAGAAAATAAGCAGAAAACCCCCCAGAGAAGCCAAGAATAATGGGAATCATGGTAATTGAAGTCGGCGATAGGAGATATAAATAGCAGCAGACAAACAACAACATGCCGGAGGACAGAAAGGTGGCTGTCAGACATGGTCGAACCCCCAGAGGGGAACACCGGCGCCGGCTGTAGCCAACCTTGAGCTTTGGAAAACCAGAACATAGAAGAAACCAAAAGGATGGCAAGAAACTGACCAAGAACCAAATGTGTCAGGCCCAGGTGATTTTTTTTTCTTTTTTTAAATATTAAGCTTAATTGTCTATAAAGTCGTGTTATTGAATTTTAACGAATTAATCGTTGGAGTACAACTTCAAACGAGAAAGTCTATGTGGTTCATTTTTCAAACCTATAGGTCATCCCCGTCCACTAACGGGGATGAAGTCCAGGATAGGTTATTTGACCCTGTCAATAGACATCCCGACCCTAACTCTCTATTGATCTTTGGTTAGTCGGTTAACTTTTAGGAATGAGAGACTTATATGTCTAAAAAACTAAACTACAAGGACCGACATGTTTAAAGTTGTATCCCATGGCTGATTTGTTAAAAGTCAATACCATAGGAATTGTAGCGGTAATTAAGGCTAAATATTAAGTAGATTGTCAACAAACTCTTGTAACTTATAAATAATAAATAGTAAATTGCAATATGAATGTGGTAAAATATTTACCCACTCCCACTTCTTGGCAAATTAATTCTTATGGACGCTAGGTAGGTGCCTGAGAGCTGCACTGACTAGCAACTGCAGGGTAATGAAGTTGGATTTCCTCTCTAAATTAGAGAGATCTCAAATTACTTGGAGAACATCTTTTTCGAGGCTTCATTAGCTTTAAACCTATCCATATCAGAAAAGGCCAAAAAAAAAAAGGTAAAGGAGATGATGCTTGATAGTTCATACCGAGTACATTTTGGTTGAAGTACTAATTTAAGTCCATTTACTAAAGAAGCCTCACTCTTGTATAAAATTTGCTCGACACGTATAAACTCATATAATTTCATTTTTTTTATATTTATCTAATGTGATCAATGTAGTTTAAATCCTTGCGAATAAATTTTTTAATATAGGTATGCGTGTATATATATGTATATGAAGGTCTACATAAATTATGAGGGGGCATTTATATAAAGTCGACATTGATCAATATGTTTAGATTCATAAAGAATACATTAATAATCTATTTTTGTGAAAAGAAATGTTATGGTAGTTAAGTCATAGAAACAAGACTCATCAATTTAATTTTTATGAGTCCATATATATAGTTTTATGGATTATGAATTTCAATACGATACTAATAGTGAAATTTATTTCATTTAAGACAATAATATATGAATCAAATATCTCATGAATATATTCAAATTAATATATACTTTGCACCGTCTGCCTACCACATTGTGATATTTGCAGTAGCAACAAGTTTTTTTTTTTTTCTAAATGCAACAAGTTGAAATTATACGATTTTTGTATCCTATAATTGCAGCGTAATATCTGCTAAAATTTGTCTCTTTTTATAAATTTACCTCGTGGAAGAACCGGTGGTTTTATTATGCATACGATTATTTTTCTTTAAAAACATTGATATATAACTAATGGAATGCCTAATATATATATATATCTCCCTAATTACCCAATAAAAGTTTCTCTGTCAGGATTGGTGTAAATGATATTTTTCTTGTATTCAGCTATAAATAATGGTATTTTTCTTCGCAAGGGGTTAATGGTGTAGCATCAACTTTCTTCGGTGGATGCATCTCCGACCCGCATGCCACATCGTACCAAAAGAAAGTACGTTGAACAAAACAGTGCTTGGTCCTTTGGCATTAAACATAATCACCTGCACAGTTTGTCGTTAGCTAATTTCTCCTCTTAATTATGACTTTTATTTTTTTAATAGATATCATGGAAAATCTTGTACGCACGACCAATACAAACAAGGCCAGGACAGATTTAAGAGGGGCAAGGTAGGGGACATTGCCTCACAAAATCGCTTACGGTGAGTATAATTCACCCTAACAGTATATAATAAAACAGTTGATTTACAGGATAATACTTGACGTACATACACTTCGATCTTCCAATATTTCTTTCGATATAAAATATAAACAAACCTCGTGTGAACCCTCCGATGATTAAGTCGGTCTCTCATCTCTCTTTTTAATGTCTCAATTGTTGAATTTTGATTATTGTCATATTTTTCTTCTTCCTTGTCCTTTACTTTCTATTTTCCACTTTCTCTATTTCCTCTTTTATGGGACTTGATCCCTCATTACTTCGTGTCGTGTGTGGTTCCCTCCAATACATCTTCTTGTTCGTGGGATTTTTGCTTTATGTGAGAATTCCGAGATCGTGGGATATATGCGTTCGTGAGATACTTCATGGCTGACGTGCTTCAGGCACTGGAGATACACGTCTTCTGGGCTTGGGCCAACTTGGGCCTTTTGTTGTTGGATTGCACATTATTAATGTGAGTCCTAGGATTAAGGCAATCCAAGAAGGGGTGAATTGGTTTTCTAAACTTTTTGCTTTTAACCCCAAAAATCGTGTTTGCAAGTAAACACTACTTTAGCACAAGTATAAATACATGCTAAAAGTAAGGAGAATGGTAAAAGTCGAAGCAAACACTTGATTTTTAGGTGGTTCAGCAAACCCGCCTACATCTACCCTTCAAGCTCCTTTCACCGAGCCTTGAGGTTTTCCACTATTCTCCAATAGCTTACACTATAGCTTTCGGGTATTAGAGAACCATACAAGTGTTTTCCGGGGTTCAACACTCAAATCCTTACAAGTGATTTTTGGGTTTACCACTCACAACCCCACCAAGCTTGAGATATACCTTTTTTAAGCTTCTTCTTTAGTGAACAACATCATTAAAAGAATCAAATCTCTTGATATGAAGATTAAAGAACAAAAACTCTCTTGAAGAGTGGATATGAAAGTGGAAAACTCTATCTCTTTATTCACACAAAGACAAGGATATGAAAGTGTGTTTTGTGTGAATGATATGAGAAATATGAGATATGAAGGTTTGAAATATTTCTCAAGTGATCTAAATGATATGTGGTCGTTGTTTATTGATTTCAGACGTTATAAATGTGTATTTATAGGTCACATATGAAAACTAGCCGTTTATAGTCATTGAGAGTTATCTGTTAAAACGAGTCAGTCGACTGCTACATGAACCGGTTGACCGCTTCAAGTTACCGTTACCAAACGGTCATATTGTCGGAAGCTTAACGACTCTATTTTAAAACCAACCAGTCGACCGCTTCAACTTAAGCACATAGTCCGGTTCTTTTAAAACCATATTTTTGACCACTTTTAAATACCCAATTTTAAAGACTTACTTCCCATAAGTATATGAAAGCTTTGAGAGTTTGTTTGGGGTGTTTTGAAACCTTTAAAAATATTTTAATATTTCAAACAAAACTTAAAACGATTTATGCACGTTTTGAAGATATGCAAGTGTGATTCATAATCCTTGTCTAAAGTGAAACAAAGAGTTACAAGGATATACCCTAAGGTCTTGAATCTTCACTTTTGAGCTCCTTGCATCTTCTTGATCTTCTTTCTTCAAGTCTTTGGCTCTTTGATAAAACATGAATGTGTCTTTGAAGATGTCCATTTTATAAACTTAATCCATTTATTGAAAATCATCAAAATCTCAATTGTGCACAATTAATTCATCTGGCTCAACTTGTTGGGTTGATTAATTCAGTTTCGGTATCATCAGTACAGAAAAATCACTTTAATTCCTCTAATTACTAATGCAATTTTAAATAGAGGTCTAAATTATTAATCTTGACATATTGTGATATTTTTAGCGCAAACACACCCCAAGCGTGTTAAAGTCAGTACACTAGACCTCTCATTAAGATTGATTTAGTAGTTTGAATCTTGAAAGTAACTTTTTCCCTCGACCCACCTCAATATTCTGACAACAAAAACTAATGGTTGTTTTTTCCTCTCCCCTGCCAGACATGCATTCTCTCAAATTTACATCCTGTCTTTTTATTTTTCCTCGTTCTTCAGTTCCGAGAAAAAATATCATGGCAAGTAATATGCGAAACAGAAAATAAAAATAGTAAGGGGTAAATACAATTTTTATCGAAATTAACATTTTGTCATATGTAACCCACCCGTGACACTGCACTTTTTTGCTATAAAAAATATAGTTTTTGAAATTCAAACCAAAGCCGAACTGATCAAAAATTTTCCAAGCATTCTCTTAAATTTTTACAAGATATCAATAATGTATTTAATTTACTAAACTATATATATAGCTAGCTAGGTAGACAAGTAGTCCAGTGCTATATATGAGCTAGGTAAAATAATAATAATATTGCGTCTTTTTCAAGGGAATGTGACTGCATTCACGAGAAGAGATTCCGAGTACGAAAAAATAGGCTTTCAAAATATCTATCCTACACCATCAGTCGTATTTGGCAACCTCATCCTCATGACATTGGGTAGCATTGGGAATTCTTATCGAAACATGTATGACTAACGGCTTTCTCTATTAGACACCAGTACTGTCGAATCTGCATTAATTGCGATACCGAAGAAACAAAGAAATCATGATGATGATCTCCACGGCCCCCACATGTTTAGAAGATTCTGGACCAGAGAATCATCATATATTTTGATCCCAAACCTATCAAATCTAGATGACCCCTACTCCATGATGATATAGAAGGTTTCTTTGCCTTTTTCAATTGGCAAGTTGTCTTCCCAACCATTCTCAACTTTTTTTACTCTTTTGGGTTTACCCGCGCGCGGGGACGAAAGCGTGGAAAAGAAACTTACGACGGTAAATTTTCGGTATTGAAGTTTGAGAAATATTTTAAAGTAAAGATATATTATGAAAGTTAGTGAAAAAGTGAGGTGAGAAATTTTTTTAATAAATAATATAATAATAAAAAATTTTGTGATTAATTTTTTATTATTAAATCTAAATTTTTGGATCCAAGTTATTGAGGCTCAAATAAGACTCTAAAGTGTATTTGAATGTTAAAATTTTGAAGAAGTTAAAATTTTTAGATATTAAATTTGGTGAAAAAGTGAAGAGAGATGATTTTTTATATTTATTATAGTAAAAAGTAATGATTTGATGGTGAGAGAGATTATATTATAATTTTTTGGGATAAATGTAAAATTGATCTTTGTGCTATATGTAAAAATCGATTTAGTCCCTGTGATATGAAAATCATCGATTTAGTCCTTGTGATTTCAGAAAGTGATAAAATCAGTCCTGATGGAGGACCAATAACAAACGAAAATAGAATCACAAGGACTAAATCGATACTTTTCATATCACAGGGACTAAATCGATTTTTGCGTATAGCACAGGGACTGATTTTGCATTTATCCCTAATTTTTTTTATTGTGTTTTTAAGAAGTTTAAAATTTTAAACATCAAACGCAACCTTAGAACCTAAAGGTGGACTACGACTATGTTTGATTACAAAAATTTTACCATTCATTTTTAACACAATAAAAAATTACAATATAATCGCTCTCTTCATCACATAATTACTTTTCACAATAATAAATATTAAAAATAATCTCTCTCTTCACATTTTCACTAAATTCAAGACGCTAAAATTTTAACATCCCTGAAATTTTAACACTTAAATACAGTATACTCCGGTCACTGTTTTTCATTTAGGGTAAGGAAAGCAGCCGCCTGGTCCGTAGCTTTAGTAACACTTAAACACAGTATACTCCAGTCACTGTTTTTCATTTAGGGTAAGGAAAGCAGCCGCCTGGTCCGTAGCTTTAGTAACACTTAAACACAGTATACTCCAGTCACTGTTTTTCATTAAGGGTAAGGAAAGCAGCCGCCTGGTCCGTAGCTTTAGGAAAAGGCACTTTGAATTTATGAATGAATGCATGTTGACGATGCGCGACTATTTCCGTAAATGTCTCCATCAATTATAATGCAGATATCGAATCCCAAAAAAGCCGATTCAATCGCTACGTGCATGAAAAATGATCGAATATCACTCATCATTTTCCTCTTGTCATTTCAATGTATCAATTGGGTTCCAAATTGCTTCTTTCTTTTACTTCTTCTTTATTGACGCAGCATTTGCTTTCCAGATTTCTCTCGATCTCTGATTTGAAACCAGATTTTCTTCTATTCTTCAACACAAATTCAACACCACGAAGATTACAAAGATATTTGATGGAAGAATAAAGAAAAATTCATCAATCTTGAAGTACAAATCTTTTAAAAATTTTCTCTAAAAAAAAGAGACACGTATGTTCAATAGAAGCATCAATGAAGTTTTGGACGTCCTCCCACGAAAGCTAGTAGAGTTTCTCAAGTTTTCACAATGAAAGTTAAAAAATTAAGTAATTTTTGAAATTCGTCGGAAGTCGCTCTAGCACTGGTCGCACGCTCGTCAAATGTTATTTTTCTGTTTGAAATTTTAACTGAGTGCTTGTTGAACGTTGTGATTATGTATAAAAAATTTTCAAGGGCACTCGAGCGCTTGTTGAACGTTAATTGAACTTGATGAAGACTTTAGACAAAGAGGTAAACTCATAGTTAGCCCCCTATGTTTGAGCAACAACCAAGTTAGCCCCATATCTTTCAATCCAACAATTTGAGACCCATAACTTTTAAAACCTATCAATCTTAGCCCCCCGTCTAAATCAGGTGTTAAGTCCGATGGAAATTCATGCAAAATGACCGAAATGCCCCTCCAAAGCTAAATTCTTAAAAATAAATAAAAAAATATATAAATTTAAGAAATAAATTAAGAAATATATATTATTGAAATAGAGTTTCAATATAGTTTTATTTAAAAATATTAATTTTTTAAAATATCATTTTTTTAATAAATTTTTTAAATATTTTTTATTAAATTTATTTTGAAGGGCATTTTGGTCATTTTCATGATTTTCCGTCTGATTTAGATGGGGGCGAAGATTGATAGGTTTTGAAAGTTATGGGTATCAAATTGTTGGATTGAAAAATAGGGGGCTAACTATGATTTTTGCCCAAACATATGGGGCTAACTATGAGTTTACCCCTTAGACAAACCATCAACTTTAGGGGTGGAAATCGACCCTTCAGTTCGGTTTTCAGCTTCAACCGAGAACCAAACCGAGGGGGTCGGTTCTTGTAAACTTCCAACCTACGACCGAACCGCCGGTTGGGAGAACCGGCCGGGCTGACCAAGTTCGGTGGTCGCCGACCGAGAGAGAGAGAGGGAGGGGGTCGTGTGAGATAGAGAGAGAGAGTGAGAGAAATAGAGGAGGACGACGTGGGAGGGGGAGGGAGAGACGACATGGGAGCTGGGACTCATAGGACCAGTGAGGGAGGGAGAGAGAGAAAGGACGTGGGGGGGAGAGTGGAGACGACGTAATTTTTTTTGGGGCGTCGTCTCCCCCTACGTAAACATATAATTTAAGTTTTTTTTAACATATATATAATGTGAAAATTACTAAAATGACATCGGTTCGGTTCAGCCCACGGTTCTGGGTACCCATAACCGTGGGCTGAACTGACCTTATTGGTTCTGTTAAAAAATGGGCCGATAGCCGAACCGGGCTGGGCCCAAAACTGACCGGCTCAGTCGATTTCGGGCCGGTTTGGTCAGCCCAGTTGGTTTCGATCCATTTTTGAACAACCCTAACCAACTCTAACTCTTATACAAATGTGGAGACCAAAATTACAACTCGATCAAAACATATTTTGACACGAAATTTTGTCAATACAAAAATGCACTAACACCAAGTTCATATTCTCTATATCGTGCTCGTGTGCAGATAAAATATGTGACACACTTTATCACTGATTTCCGAGTGCTTCATATTGTTTTCTAACATCATTGTGAGCACTATTAACTGCATCAACATGGTCACCAAATACCTTCACTCCCTTTTTCCAATTGCTAAATCTCATAGATGTAAACACATCACCCTCGGATCTTGATCCTCTACTTCGCGTAACTAGATAACACCACAAGCAATACGCAACATCCTCTGATACACTGTATTTCAACCACTCATATTCTTTGAACCATGACTCCAAAAAACCTCTCATTCGGTTTCCATATTTCTTCTTAGAAAAATCATGCCCAAGCGGCTGACAAGGACATTTTATCAAATACTCCCTACGAACTTGGTCCTTAATTCCAACATCATATTCTTCAATGAGTTTACGTAACCCTGGGTCAGCAATAATATCATCTGGACTAAACAAAACACGAGGTTTTTCGAGCTAATATTCGACTCAGAAGTAGCAGTCACGCTAGGAGTACTAGACGACACTGTTGGGTTTTTGTTATAAAAAACTTCTCCACTATCTAAACAAAACAAAACAAAACCAAAACCAAAACAAAATTTATCAATTTAATTTCACAAGTCACAACCTATTGTCCTAATCACAATTTCACAACCTAAGGCTCTAATCACAATTTCAATATCATTTCAAAACTTAATCAATAATCAATAACCACAATAATATAAAAAAGAATTTGGAATACAACAATCTTAAAATCAAATAAGGCTTGTAGTGAGATTTAAGGGGGGTCGTTTAGTTAGAGTATATATATAAGTTATATATATATATAAAATTTAACCTAAACCATGAGGCTCCCCTACATCTGCCAATGCACGTATTCCAATAAATATTTTATTATCGTTTTTTACAAACAACAATCACTTTAATAACTTCTGCACGCATGCCAATACAATTTTAACATTACCTAAATATTCACAATTTTATCAGAATTCTATAAATTTCTTTCAAACAAATATCGCCGAAAAACCACAGGCGGAGGGAGGGGGGGCGAACCAGGGCCATTGCCCTGGTTGGCTCCCCCCAAAATTTTTTTTACATGTATTTTTTTATTTTTTATTTATTTTTATTAGGTTTGCCCCCCTTGCCTGCCTAGATGAATCAACCCGCCCCCCTTAAAACCCAAGTAGCCCAATACCTCAAAATCAAATTAAAAGAATAAGCAGAGAGATATTTATTTATGTCAAAACTTGAAATCCTACATTAACTTGTCGACGTTGTCGTGAATTTTGCGACGAATATTTCATATACTTCTCCCGAGTCCTGATAATCGTTGTGTGTTGTAATCATTGAAATAGATGTTTTCACTATTCTAGTACTGCTTTTTTTTTGTTCTTTTGCCTTTTATGTTGGACTTGGTTGAGAATTTGGATATCGCAAATACTGAGAAAGGGGGTGGTGTGCTCTTGTTGGATAAGTGATAATTCAATTATTCAAGTGTGTTGCGTGTCCATCTTTACTTACTAGAGAATAATTGGTTATATCATTTTATTGTCACTATCATCATCTAAGTTTACATGTCTGACTTCTCCACAATTTATGAAAATCCAAAGTTGAAGTAAGACTAATTTTCATCTATCTTTTGTTTGTTTAGGTCTGATTTTTCATAGCCCATGGGATTAACTTGTTTTTAATTGTCTTTCTCTAAAGGTGGAACTTCTTTTCCATTGTAATTTGTGACGTTTGGATCAAGTTATAAATCTATTTCTTCAAAATTTTAGCCATTAATTTAGCTAGGTAATGAGCACTTTGAACTACGATTTTTCTGTTTTCTCATTTTGTAAGGGGAGTAGAATAGTTATTTGGATGTTAAAATTGAACTTTTTGTCCAAATTTTTTTTTTCTCATTTATGTGTTATGTTTTCTTTTTACAGATCCCAGCAAATTCAGCCGGACTTATTGAGCATAGGGCACATCCTTTCTGGGCAACAAAAATAAGTATTTCATTTATGAAAGTAAAAAGTTATATTGCTGAAAATACTCTATTTCATTTATGTGTTTTGTTTTACAAAGAATATATATATAAAAATACTTTTGTTTGTGTGATTAGTTGGTGCTCTAATGGTATCTTGAACAACAAGAATTTAATCTTTAATGTCACCTCTCAGTATCAGCAAATAGTACGGTACGTGTATTTCAATATTTTTAGTCCTTAATTTTTTTTTTATACTCTTAAGACATTTTTTTGCATTAAGTAGTAAAAAAATTTTTTTTGTCATTTTTCCTTAAAAATTTGCCCCCCATTAATTGGGTGTCTGGCTCTGTCACTGCGAAAAACAAAAAGTATCTTACTCATAGCCACATGGTACATGTATCGGTACTTTTGTTGTTTTTTTTTCCCTTCTCTCAACTGATACGAGAGGAGGTTTGCATTTTTTTGGGTTCTTAGTTGCATGCTTGCCAAGCAACAAGCAATCTCCCCAAGAGGTTTAGAAAAAAAAATCTCCCTAAGAGGAAAATCTGTGGCTCTGCCGCTGATTCGAAGTTAACCTCTAGCCTTTGCAGCTACAACTTTCCTGGGGGCGGGGGACTTTATCGTCTGCATGTACAGGAATCTCATACTTTGCAAGGGTGACCAAAGTAAACTGACGTGCTTTTTGTAAAGGAAGCAATATAAATCTTATTATATACGTGTCACAAATAGAAAATATAGAAAAAGTAGGTAGAACATTGTGAACTCACGTGAGGGCCAATAAAAAAAAAGCAGGAGATAAAAGGCATAAAGGTACACTTGTGTTGGGCTGGTCACCACCCACGTACATTGGTCAAGAACCAAAAAGCTGCATGACCCTCCTACTCCTAGACTCTTCCAAAAGCGAATAAAATTATGATTTACCTAATTTGTGAACCTCTAATTAACTCATCAACATTTCTTAAATTTTTTTAGGTAAGGAGATAAATCTGATACTCACGTAACGTACAGACATACCTGAACATGTGTAGCGGCCTCTCACCACGCGAATTAAGAGGGTGTTCGGTTGAGTTGTGTTTTGAGAATTTTTAGATGATATTAACTTTATTGGTATGCATATTGTAGTTATTTTTATGTAGTGTTAAAAATGATGTTTGATTGTATAATTTTTTGTGTTGTGAGAATTTTTTAAAATATTAAAAATACTGGTTAAACGAACAGATCCTAAATCGCGACATTTTGTTACAGTGGACAGTCAAGCCATGTTTCGCCGGTCAACTGAGGTCATCTTTGACCAACCCAGTAATTTTTTTCCTTTATAAAGTAGATTTTGGGAAAAAAAAAGAAAGATTTTGGAAAAAAGGATAAAAAATGAAATACTGAATGTGATCACATTGCAACTATTGTTACTTTTTTCCCTTCTAAAGGTGTTAATAATTAATATAATGCAAATTTTTAATCGAGAAAATTGAGGCCTAGCCTTCCATAGGCCTTGGGGGATGTGACCAAGCCTTCTTTATATTTTTCATGCAAAGGCATGTTAAAAAAAGAGAGAATATTCCTCATGCACATAAACTTCTTAGGTGTAATATTATTGAGGAATTAATATTATAGGCAAAGCCAACTTTGTGGAAATGCAAAGAGTGAAGCTAGGAATCAAGTTAGTGGGAGCATGCTTTTTAAAGCCACAACGGACTGTTTGTCTACTGGACAACTGAGTCTTTAGGGCAAAAAGAAAGGATTAAAAAAAGAATGGAGAGGAGGATCAAATTCCCTCCAAGCCATTGGGTGCACCCGAAGGCCCAAAGGCAAAGCAAAACAAAGCGAGTTCACGAAGCTACCTCTCCCCTCCCCATTCACCCGCCAATTCCCGAAAAAGCTAAGCGAGCCCCGACAAAAACCTCTTTGTGTCTGCCAATTGCTCCCTCCCTCCTCCTCTTCTCTCTCTCACAGGCGGAGCCAAGGGGACGGAACATGGGCCACTGTCCTGATTGGCTCCCCAAAACAAAAATTTCACACCTAATTTTTTTTATTTTTATATTTTTATCAGCCCTGTCCCTTGAATAGATGTTGTTTTACTTTTTAGAATGATATCTATGTTAATAATATGGTGAAAGTATCTTTATTTTACGTTCTCCGCATTATTTTCTTGTATTTTTTGTTAAGTACCTTTATTCATGGGTATATCTTGTCATCATATCACGTGTTACGGATATAAGACTAAACCAGTTTCATGTTAGGATTTTTTTGCAGTTGAATAAATCTGATTCAATCAATCTCTTATTTTTTCTTGACATACGTTGAACTTGTTCAGAGTTTAAGTCAATTACATATCCAAATCATCATAAATAATGATGTAGAGACAAATATATTGTGTGACAGACATATTCATGCAGTGGTTTATATGCTTATAGATATCATATGGACACTCTCTAATTGACTAGGTGGTTGTCCACTTGCTAGGAGTTACTAGATGTTGTAACTGAAGCTGATAAAAGAGTTACAATTTATTCTTGGTAGAAAGTTTCACTTTGGCATATGAATTATAGTTGTTTTTATGATTATAGTTGAGATGTGTCATTGATCCAAAGAGGCACTACAAGAAGGGAGATTCAAAATCAAAATCGCTTCCCAAGTATTTATAGGAAAGTCTATTTGTAATTTTTTGGAATTAAATAATTATATGTGACATATAGGAGCTTAAGTGTGTGTCAGTCATCGGATATTTTTGTTCAAGGTTGCGCATTGTTTCTGTATGACAAAGATCATTTTTTTATTTTGACAGATTAAAGTACGTGTATTTCAATATTTTTAGTCCTTATTTTTATATTTTAACTCTTAATACATTTTTTTGCATTAAGTTCCAATTTTTCCTTAGAAGTTTGCCCCCTTTTTATTGTATTTCTGGCTACTGCACTCTCTCTATATATGTGTGTGTTTGGTACCTCTCCTTCGTCTTATTTCTCCACAACGCATTCTCTATCTGCCTCTCTCTTGATTAACATTGCTTACTCTCTGTCTGCAATTTCCTTCTCTACTGTCAGACAAAGATAAGGCAGTTGGATTTTATAGAGGATTCAGATCGTTCTGCTGCCAAGAGGTTCTCCTTCTTTCTTTCTCTCTGTATCTGTCTACACTGTCTGTTTCTCTCCTCTCTTTCTCGACACACACACACACATATAGTTTGTATCCTGCATAGTTGAAGTGTTAGCCGCTTATTTGATCAAAGAAATCGTATTGAGTTGAGCTGTATTGAATCGGTTTTTTACTTTCCTTATTCGAAACTGAATCCGTTTTGAATGGACTGATGTCATGTGAATCATAAACCTGGGAATTCTGCAATTTATATATGTGTGTGTATCTAGTCGATATCTGGCTTTGTCGGAGATTTTGTGTGTTGTCTTTTTTTGTTCTGGTTAAGTGGAAGAAGCTGAATTTCAATCTATATTAGAAAAAGTTGAGAGAGAGATCGTTGTCATGTATACTTCAATGTAACAAAAACAAAGTTGAGATATTTTAAGACCGGTTAGGTGTATTTGTTTCAGCGTTTTCAACTTGAATCTCTGTTTTCAATGATGCTCTGTATGGTACATACAAGAAGAGAAAAAAACAAAACAGAAGAATGAAAAGGTTCCAAAAAATATGTGTTGGAATCTTTAGTTTTTTTGGTATCCAAAGGTTGGTTATTGTTTCACGTGGTCGTCAAAGATGAAATCAAGTACCATAGATTTTGATCTCTTTTCTTGCATTTCCCATGTTCCCTAACCATCCAAATGGTGCAACGGTAGCATAATTAGTAATAATTTCATAAGGTGGTTGAGGCTTGTCATTGAAGTATGTTTGCTTGTATAAGCTGAGATTTCCTTAGTTCTGCTTGGTGTTGATTATTGAGGGTTGCTTTTATGACATTTTCATATTCTGGCGTAGCTTGGTTAGAGGTCACATATTTTATGTTTTTTTCTCTTCACACCGTGTTAGTTCTACTTAGGGCTGATCAAATGTGGGCCGGAATCGACCGGGCCGACCCAAACCGAGCGGACCGACTGGGCCGGTCGGTTTTGGGCCACCACCGGTTCGGCTGTCGGCCCACATATTTGAAGAACCGACCCGAGGGGTATTTGTGACTTTTGCCTTCAGCAATCATATGTAATTTGTCCACGCATTACCACTGCCTCTCAAAATCATAAGGTCATAGCCATGATGGCCAAAATATGCATTATCTTTAGGTTTGAGCTTTCTAAGGGTTGAGATTGTAAAGGGGAACAGAGTATAGAAATCTTAAAATGGTGAAAAGCATGCACACGTTGTACGTACTACTGACTGTTCCAAAATTTGTGTTCTTATTCACTTTGATTGCTCATTTGTGGTTAGTAAAAGTGTTCTTAATTCATGCACGGATCCATGTTTATCCTTTTTAATTGTCGGGCTATAGCCTTTTGTACTGCTAAGTTGTTTTGCCTTTGCTTGTTAAGCATTCTTACGAATGCAGCTTTTCGGCAGAGTATTAAGTCTAATTTCCCCCAGATGACACCTCTGTTTCCTACAATTTTTGGCTTTTCCTTTGATCGCCAGATTTAGAAACTGAAGATGTTGCCATGCTATCAGATGCATTCGACTTAGTTCATGCACAGTCCACCTTGACATGGTCACCGCCTCCTGCTTAGGCAGCTGTCTCTAGGCATCTTAGATAAAAACATTGCGGATGGTTAAGCAGCTGCCCTGCGTCATAACAGATCATTTGTTTGCACAGCAACTCTCTTGGGATGTTGATCCCAGTTCTAACCTCTACTTTAGACATATGGATTGCCAAAAAGGGTTATTACCATCTCTCTTTTGTTGAAAGTTGTCCGATGTCACAGCCACCAGAAGGCCTTACAAGGTAGTCACCATTGGTTGAGACGATTTCAGGGGTATACATTGCAGCTAAAATAGAAGCTTGTCAAGGTCTCTGCAACCTCAGTCTCGATTTGATAGATCAATACCTATTCCACCCCACGAACCCCTTTACCTCAACCTTAAGAGAAAATAATTTACCGTCAAATTGTAATGCTTTGAGATACTAGTTATATATCTGAAATAGAAATAAATACAAGAAGGGGCCATGCTAAATCTTAGAAGCCCTTCTTTTATAACAACTGTGAAGAGGAAAACTTTCTTGTTTGGAGGCTGCGGAAACATGTTTATTACACTTTGTAAATGGAAATCTGTAAAGGTCAAAATTTATTAGTAGTATCTACATTGGATGCCAATATTTCCACTGAATTTGAAGACAGATACCGATATATTGCTTGTAGGAAAGCTCTAGGGAAGCAAATATTAGGGGTGGGATCCTCTAATTGTGTCTATTATGTGGCTCATCTGTTAGGTCTAGTTGATACATGTGCTGCTGTCTGTCAGTAGAATTACATTGGTGTCGAGGTTTATGACACTCCCTTTCTGGCATTTGAGCATTTACCGTTTTACTTTGAGGTTCAAGTTTCAAGTTGATAATTAAATTTGGAGGGTGTGTCAGAATTCACTCCGTTTGATTTCTAAAAGGAGATTCCTATGTGAGGTTATGAGTTGGGACTGATGGTCAAGCATATCTAAAGGGGAAAATATCAATGTTCAGAGGAGAAAAGAAGTTGAAATAAGAATGTGGCGAGCTATATACCACCTAGTAATCCAAGCCAATTGCAACTGATATGGTCGTGAAGGAATTTCATCCAGGAGACAATAGCCTTATGGAACAGGGCAGGATGAACACAGACGGAAAAAGTAGAAGGCTAACTGAATACGTGCCAATGACACAGTTGCTCAGTGGTTTACTGATGACCCGATAGGGATATGAAAATTCCTCCTAGACGAGAGGGAGATATAAGAGTGATCACCAAAGTGAGAGAACATGGTAACTACTTTAATTGCCTAGTACGTAGCTTCCACTTTCAACAAACAAACCTAACACATGAAAGACAGCTGAATGATCGCAGTTGAGGATAAGTAGGCCCAGAGAGCATTGGTGAATGATCCCAACATGGCCATTATGCAGGTCTGTCGTCATTCTATGCACATGGATAAGATGATGTAATATGCATCAAGTGGTTCAATTACCAAGAGCGTAAGAACGCAGAAAAGGAGCCATGATTAAGTTGGTGCTAACTTTGCTCTTTTAGCGTGTCCACATGCCTCGAGGCCCCTAACAAACTTGGGAGTATAGCAAGTATGGTGTGGGTGTGTAGGACCTATTCTTGTGATGAAGAGGACCCTCTACAATCAGACTGTTAGGAATTACATGAACGTCTACAGAACCTTGAATTACATTGTTCACACTCCAGTTAGCCACATTGTGAGCGACTCTGTTACATTCCCTTGGTACACTTTGAATAAACCAGAGTGCATTCAGTTTAAGTGCTGTCTTCAATTCTTCCAGGACACTTTGAATTTCCCAATCCGGGGTCCATTCTGCTGATTCCCATTGGGAAATCAGTTCCTTTTGAGTCTCCTTTTATAATGATTACTCTGTTGGGGAACCCTTTTGCCATCTTTGTTGCAAGTACTGCTGCTAAGCTTTCCCCTTTTAATGGATTTGTACCTCTCTGTAATGCATGATTGGCAAGTTTTGTAGTTTTCTTGATTCTTGAAATAGGCACAAGGATATTAAGGTATTCTTGTCGTATTTTTTGTTTTCTCTGGGGAACATGCTCGTCAAACGGGAATACGAGTTAGTTCTTTTCCTCTGTATTTAATTCGATTTTTCATATAGAGCCAGTCTTTTCACGCCTTGGAAAGACCATGTCAAATAGAAGGGAGAAGTCTACGGAAGTCGGAAGGAAGCCATTTTGAACCCAATGTCAATTACTTTCTTTTCATTGTCTCTCACACTTGCGAAGATATATATGAGATTTTCCACCGTAATCCTACTTTTAAGCATATAGGTTATAGCGGAACCCTTCCAAAAGAAGAAAGAAAAAGAGAATAGAGAGCCCCCTCGCCCATCACCCCTTTGAAAAAACAGAGCCTCAGGCCCTCTGCATTTAGGAAGAAAATCCTGCTTTTGTTGGCAGGTTGTGCTAGGAGACATTTTCCCGGGACTCTATATTTGGAGTAAATAGCTCACTAGGCGCTTGAGAGACAGAAAGAACAAAAACAAAACAAAGGCTTACTAGGCATGTGATGTGAAATTCCATAGTTTTTACAGACTGGTTGGTCCAGAGATTCCACCTGCAAGTCACGATGAGTCCAATTTATCTGACTCCTAGAAACCATGCCAGTGCGGATGGTTATAACTATCTCATCAGGAGATTGGCCCAAGAGTGGGGGGTATATCTCACGTAACGGGAGGACCCCACACCATCTTGCTACTGATCCTTCCTGCACGAGTGACAAATTGATGGTTTACTGTAAATTCCCTGGCTACTGGGTGTAACCTTCATGGGCTCTCTCTCTCTGGAAAATGGAATCTGATATCTCTGGCCACAGCAATAATACCAACTCCACTTGCCTTCTGTTAGAGTCTCACATTGATTAAGGACCATTTAATTTTGTGCTTCATATACCTGTTGAGTCACCTCTTCCCATAGTCAATTGGTATTGGGATGAAACTTGATATGGTATCAGAGCCAACTATTTCTGGGCTTGGCCCACTTGTTTGTGTTCCTCATTTGTTGTCCACGTGCATGGACTATGTTCATTCGGCCTGCACGTGAGGGGGAGTGTTAGAGTCCCACATTGATTAAGGACCATTTAATCTTGTACTTCATATACCTGTTGGGTCACCTCTTCCCACAGCCAATTGGTATTAGGATGAAACTTGACACCTTCGTTTTGCAGAGAAAGCAACAACGCTGCATGCGAGTCTTGTCTGTCAATTTCTGGTTTGTTTGGCCTATTCGTTCATTTAGTCACATGTGTTGTGCATCTTTGTCATATCCTTCCTCCTCCTTGCTTTTACTGAAGGCCAGACACTCTAGTAGAGAGGGCCATATCTCCTCGTAACATCTAAAAAAGATATTTCTAGAGTTCACTCATCATTGGCACTGTGAAGACCGAAAGGCTCTCCCCAGCTCGTTTGAAAACTCAGCGAAGGTTAGATTCTATTCTTTTCTCATAAACAGCTCTAGAATTAGATCAGTCGCTTTATCTAGTTATTTTCCTTCCTCTCCCTTCGCCCGTCCACTCTCTGTTTGTTGGGTTTTCTGGGCATTTGCTTCGAGCTTACTGTGAATGTGGTCACTCTTCCGGAGAAAAAGGAATGTAAGGTCTTAAAGAGGACCTAATACATTGACTAGATTATGCCGCTGCATGAAAAATTGCCTAACCCCACTTAAATGACTATGGGAGCTGGGTAAAGTTTCAGTCCTAAAAATTCATGAAAAGGGTTGTAATGTTGCCAAAATATTAATGAATTTCATCAATTGTCATTAATGAGATTGTCTAATGTAATTTAGGCTATTGATGGAATTTATTAATGTATTTGGTAACATCACAATCCTTATTATGAGCTGTTAGACTGAAGCTTTAGGACTGAAACAAACATTTGTTTTAACATTCCCATTTTACGCTCCTTATTTCTCCTATGCACAATCTCTCAATGGGCGGTGGATTTTAATTTTTCTGTGTAATTTAGGGGTTAGACTATTTTTATCTCTTCAAGCAATCTGAGCCGTCCTTTTTAATGCGGCGGCATAATCTAGTCCACGTCTAAAGTCCACTTTAGGACCTCAAAGTTTTCAACCTCGAAGTGGTAGCCTCATTTTCCAGTTATCGTGAAAAGTTGGAAATAAACCTGCAGCGAGTCATTTTCCATTCTTTTTTTTTTTGCTGAATGAGTCATTTTCCATTCGAAGTAGGTACCAAGGGTGCTAAAAACTTTAGGATATGATAAGTATATTATCTGCATTTCTTTCGACAGGATTAGAATCACTGGATTGTCTGCCTTTGTCCTAGAACATGCTCCCTTCCTTGTGTGTGAAGGTCGGACAACGATGGCTTGGGTGTCAAAATTTTGAGATATTTTTGCCAGTGCCAGTTCTAGCCCCATGTGGGTCTTTGTCCCATTGGCTGATATTTTTGGTACAGCCACTCTGTGTATGCCTTAGTACCAAAAGTGTTACGCCTTTCTTCACGTGGATAGAAGAGAGAGCAAGGAGAACCATGACGCTGGACCGGACATTTCTCAATGCCAATTTGCCAATGTCTAAAACGACCATGTTCCGGTCTTCCACTTGATTTCATTTTGTGCTAAAAAAATCTCATTTGGCTTCTTTATGAGTCTCGTAGTTTGTCTCCTGATTACCCGGTCCTAAAACGTCTGCACATAAAAAAAAAAAAACACACGTAGTATTGATTGCCTCGGCTAAAAAGTGCCTTCTTGTGGAAGACAAATATTCCGTGACCTTTCAAATTTTTAGGCTCGACGGAGTGTGTTAGTAGCCACAATCCACATGCAGCAGCAGAGAAGGGTTTCTTTAATGCGCTTTGTCGTGGGCCATGGGAGGCTAAGCGACAATTTAATTGGCCGGGTCAAGCCTGTGAGCGTCTTTGCGCGACAATTGGGACAATACTTTTCGGCGATGGAAATTTGCCATGCATTTTCATGTATTGAAATCGCACTCACTCATAAGTTAACACTTGTCAGAAACACAGAGTTTCCTTGTGGAATTAGGTCTAGCCGTTGTTTGTTTGTGGTGGAAAAGATTTAACCCGTGTTTACGTACTTCAGTTAACCATAAACACTTGTTTAGTGTGTTTTTTCTAAATGCAAGTGAATAACTACTATCCGTATCTGACATCCGAGGATCACCGTTTATTCTTTCGAAGGGGCAATCCTCCATGAACGTAACTATAAGATCTTCGTAGAACGTTTGATTTGAGTCATAGTTTATTATTTACTCTTTCTTCCCATTTCCAAAATAAGTTTTGGGTTTTCTAAATTTAGGTAGGAGGTTGCAAAAATTATTACTTCGAAGGACATTTGTCAGGGAATGTGTACCTTCTATTTTATTTTTTTAATATTCATCTTTGTGATGAAATTTATGGTTGGTCTACTAGTTAAAGCTTGAGTTTTGGTAGTATAATCTTATCTTAAGTTCAAAATCTTATATATGTTATTAATCATTTAACATCATTCTCAAGACTTTTAGTCTAATCATTATTCAGTTTGTATAAGACAAGTGGAACAAATCTCAAAATTATTTGAGATGTACGTAAGTTGATCCTAACACTTAATTACAAAAAAAAAAAACTTCAGTATCGAGGTGTACCTGGTCAAAATCAAACCTCATTGTGCTACCATCACATGTATATCAATTAAAATAAGGATCACAATAACCTCCGTAAAAACTTGAACCGTTCGAATGAATCATGTTGAGTGCCATCGGTGTTGCTTTTGTTCTCTCCATGTTTTTGTTGTCTACTTTTTTTGTTGTTGAAATGACTAGGTTTATATATTGAAAAAACACACAAATAAAAATTATAAGCTAGAAAAATAAGGAAAAGAACCCAAAGAGACTTTATAAGCGACAAGTGGAGGGGCCAACAATAAAGTGATTTTAAAGGAGGGCACAAGATCATCAGTTGTGGCTGGCCCAAAGCTAGAAGCGAGAGGACCCGAGGGTCCTAGGAAACACGGGAAACCCGTGAAAGAAACAAACCAGCCGCTGAAGGACCGACGACGGAGTCGAGGGTTCGGCTCCCTGAGAGCACTAATCATGCAATTCCAGATGTAATTACAAACAACCGAGAAACACAAAAAAAATCTAAGCCAGCCTGAAACAAAGAGGCGATCCCAAACGGGGAAATGCAAAATATAATCAACGTTGGCCAGAACATGGCTGGAGATGGTGGTGGTGGTGTAGGCGGCGTGTGGAGGCAGGAAGACGAGATCCACGGCCCGGAGGAGAGGGAACGAGCCACAGAGGCTAGATCTGGGAAGAGGAGGTGTTGAGCGGCGGAAGGGGCCTCATGCGCGGCCACAAGAGGTGGCGCGTCAGATCCACGCGCCGAGCGTGTATGCACACAGGTCATCGTTTCAAAGCCTGAGTAGCGGCGCTGTATAGATCTCGACGTGCTAAGTGCAACCAGTAGGCGCGTGTGCGTCAAAAGATGGTGGAAATCACCGTGTGCCGCTTGGAAGTCACCTGCGAAGAAAAGTAAAAAATCAAACCAAACAAACAACATCACCGGCCAATCACCGGAAAGGAGGGGAAAAGAAAAAAAGATGAGAGAGATAAGGAAGCAAAAACATCCCCCTTGCTCCGTAGGGACGCCGGAGGTTTTGGTAAAAGAGAGGTTTTTTTTTGAGAGAGCTTATTTCCCGTTTGGGTACAATTGAGGGAGTTTTTGTTGTCTACTTTTGACTTGAAGTAATATAAGATTGGAAGATAATTCTTTTATTTTTTAAACCCCCCACTAGCATTGAATCTGCCTGCCGTTGACTCATTTTCCACGTCTCGTAGTTATCTTTGCAGGTACACACTCCACGATAATTTCACCAGCTAACAATTTCCTTTTCCTTACCTTCAACGACATTGACAACTTTTTATCTTGCTTTTATGGAGACTACTAACTTTCTTGTAAAAAAAAAACAATCTGTCTTTAATTGCTACAGAACTTGTCCCCGCGTAGGTTGCATTCTTTGCTGGTGCAAACTGGATTCCTTAACAAGTGAACATGTGATATTTGAGATTTTAGAGAATTCAAATGATTGGTGTTTATTTGTGTATTAGCATCATATGGGGATATTCTTGTTTACAAAACTTTTCCTTCTGTGTTTTTTTTGCTTACAAGATGCCATGTTTTGTAAAAAGTTGTTATTTCATACCAAACAGGGCCTCTAGCAGCCGCTAGTTAAAAACAAAAACCAGATCAATCGCTTTTTCAATTCATTTTTAGCATTTGCTCAACTCTGTGGTTGATAATGTTGGACCACCGTTATTTTTTTTAAGGATAAGGAGTCACTAATTTAGCCTACTCCTTCTTAAACGTGATTACAAAAACTTTTATTAATTGCAGAAGATTTAAATTGAAGCATTATTATTCAATTCAAAAGAGTAGATTCTCGGTCGACAGTTCCACGAGAGTACAATTAATTTTTGAGACGGAAGATTTTATCCGTAAACCTTTTTGTCTCTGCACCCGCTCTTAGATACCCAAGACCAATTGGGCTACTACCTACTAACTTATTAGTTTAGTCTGGGGACAACGTTTGACATGTCGCGTAAGCATCGCCTAGATGCGTATTTGTATTTAAGGCTTGTCTTGTCTTTCCATTTCATGCGCTGGTTTTAGTGCTGTTAGAACCAGATTTGCTCTCTGTTCTCAACATAATCTTCTGTATTACTAACTGCATGGCTGGAAGGCTTTATGTACCCTATAGCCTCTGCACGAGGATTCCGTTGTTCCCTCTCTTTTTCTCTCACTACGTTAATTCTTTACCGTTTAGATTCTGGAGATTTCCCTCTCTCCCTCTCCCTCCCTCTCTCACCTAGTGGTTGGTCTGGCTGATAAGATATCGTCCTGGATTCCTGGTTGAAACTCATCTGCAAAGATTGGAACAGTGGACTTTAAATAGGTCAGGCCCTTCTCCTCTTTTTGCTTTCCCCTTCTTAAGATAGCATATTGCTTGTTGTTTCATACTTTCATGGATTCGGTGTGTTTTTGGTTTGGGCGCTTTCTTGTATAATAAACAGGTGTTTTTTAATCTTTTTGTATGTGTTTCTTGTTCTAGTAATCTGTTCACTTGTTCCAGTGTTTGCAGATGATAGAGTATCCTGGTAGTACAGGGTGATGGTTCTTCACTAAAGCTTACTCAGATTCCATATTTTCTCCGTCCAATATCAGTATTTTCTTCGTGCGATATATTTTTTGTTTGAGCTGAGTGAGCTGCGCTTTAGAATCTCGGACAGAAGAAACAAGAAACCTATGTTTTTCCCTCCAGCCATTGCCGTGGCTGCTGTTGTTTTTCTCGTATTTTATACCGTTGGAAATTGGTCTTCAAATTTCTAAGCTTTATAGGGAACAGACAGTGTAGACCCCATTTGCTTACCTCGTGCAATTGAGTGGATCCCATTAGTTGAGCTATCGTTTTCCTCGTTTCCCTACTGTTATTTGGTTTGTTTTATTCGATGTGCCTTCTTGCTTTTTCTTTTTACATCCTGTCATTAGAGAATTTTATGCTGCAGTAGAAATATTTTCACTTAATTTAGAACAATGATGTTCTTATTACCTAACTTAGGGAATAGTCAGAGCTTTGTGTGGCTTATGATGCTTACTGAAGACTTAATTGACTTTAAACAAAATGTAGGGGACAACCTTTGTGAGGAAAGCCTCAGTACTTGTTGATTTTGTACTGAAAGTTCGTTTCTAGAGGGATCGTATGCCTGGGAACAAGTACAACGGTAGTGCAAACCATATTCCAGGTCGTGTAGAGCGGCTCTTGAGAGTAAGAGAGCAAAGGAAAAACAACCAGGCTTCTCATTCAAATGAGGCAACTGATAGTCCTAGGGGGAGTGAATTATTTGAGCCTGATCTACGCTTAAGAGAAGATGAGAACGGTGGAGTTTCCCATGAGAATGGGGGTGTTTCACATGTTGAAAAACACTCGAATGGGTCTGGAGCTGCAAGGTTGCTTTCTGAGGGATGTGAAAGGGAATACGGGAGGCCTTCTAGACAACGACTGTTGGTGGTGGCTAACAGGTTGCCAGTCTCTGCGGTTAGGAGAGGTGAAGACTCATGGTCTTTGGAGATAAGTGCTGGGGGTCTGGTCAGTGCTCTTCTAGGTAAGTGTTGGCTGGACTCTCTTGTATTGATGTTTGATTCAACTTAATGTCACCCATAGTTTGAAGAAATATCTGTTTCTCTAATGTTATCCTTCTTATGATGGAAGAAGGTTTGTTTCCCAACTGTTGATTTGGCGTTTTCATCCGCAAAGATGAACCTAACCCATACTCTATGATGATTTTTTCAAAGGTGTGAAAGAATTTGAAGCACGATGGATTGGTTGGGCCGGTGTAAATGTGCCAGATGAGGTTGGACAGAAGGCGCTGACCAGAGCATTGGATGAAAAGGTACAAATTTCTGTATGCAGATTTTTTTTAGATGACTTTTCGTTGTCATGCATTACTTCCTGTTGCACTGCCTTAACAATGGTTTATAATTAATATTATAGTAGCTTTGAATTCTGCCAATGACGTGTACCATGTATTGCAGAAGTGTATTCCTGTATTCCTTGATGAAGAGATTGTCCACCAATATTATAATGGCTATTGCAATAACATTTTGTGGCCCCTATTTCATTACCTTGGCCTTCCACAAGAAGATCGCCTTGCCACCACCCGAAGCTTCCAGTCTCAATTTGAGGCGTATAAGAAAGCAAACCAAATGTTCGCGGATGTGGTAAACAAGCACTATGAAGAGGGTGATGTTGTTTGGTGCCATGATTACCATCTTATGTTTCTCCCGAAATGCTTAAAGGAATATAACAGTGAAATGAAAGTTGGTTGGTTTCTCCACACGCCATTTCCCTCTTCAGAGATTCATAGGACACTGCCATCTCGATCAGAGCTCCTGCGTTCGGTTCTAGCTGCTGATTTAGTCGGGTAAGCCTTTGCCGCATTGGGCGATATTCAGCATTGTTGAATTTCCTTTAACTTCCTGTATGCGGCAAGGTGGTCCCACTGGACATCTGGCACATATTTTGCCTTTGTCAAACTTAATATGCTTATATATAATTGGCCTTGAGAAAGAATATCCTGTTTCCTCTGACAAAGATTTTGCACTTGCTATTAGTTCAGCTACCAGTGTATTCTTTTTTCCTGTGTGGTTGCTTGCACCTGCTTTTTTGCCTCTTTTTTCCAAAAAGTATAATTAAAAAGCTTGATCAATGTCCAATGATCTATGGGTAAAAATGAATTTCAAATCTCCGATGTGGGGGAAGGAGAGAATCTGGTCATGATTCTCATAAGGAATGGCTACGTCCACAAGGTGTTGATTTGTAGCTGCTCAAAGTTTAAGCCATGGATTTCTTTAGTTTATATATGTAACATGGACGTTTATGTAGACATGTGCTCAAGTTTCTATCTAGTTGATCTTGTGGTGAATGATGAGTGAATTTCAGTAGGAGTGCACTATTTCGGGCCCCAACTTTTGCTGCATCCACCTGATCCATTACATTTTGCGGGTCCAGTTGCAGTGCATTATGGAGATGATGCAGCAAAAACTAGACCAGAATTGCTATTACCTTATGTGATTTTCTAGATTGACTGCTTCATCTTCCCTATCCATCTGACTACAGATTAAGTGAGATTACTCATCTTGCTTTGTTGAACCAATGTTGACTGTTTTTAGATGAGATTCTAAAAGTTCTTTGTTGGAAGTCTGCTTCTTAAATCGTTTTCAAAGCTATGCATGTTGTAATTTCTTTTGTTCTTCCAGATCATTTCTCAGGTTAGATGAATGTCATCTGAAAGGAGGGGATAAAACCTTTCAGCCACAATAAAAACAAGAAATAGATAGAATTGGCTTTTGGAATTGCTTCTCTTTAACATAATCCGGAAGTATGAAGTTCTTTTCATTTCTCATTTCAAGATACATGCAATGGAATATTTTCTTTTTCTTTTATCTGATTTTTATAATCAATATGCCACATGTTCCAGAATCTCATTTGTGTATAAAATTTTTAGCAGGTTCTCTATCATATTTCTTTAGTATCACAAACTTTTTCTCTACTTGCATCTTGATAGCTGAAGATTTATTTTTTCAGTTTTCACACCTATGATTATGCGCGGCATTTTGTTAGTGCTTGTACTCGTATTCTCGGGCTTGAGGGTACACGTGAAGGAGTTGAGGATCAAGGGAGGCTAACTCGAGTGGCTGCTGTATGTGTCTGTTATATCTTCCCCCTGATCCTTTTTGCCTTGATGTCTGTATTTGATTTATCAATTTTTGTCTCTTCAATGTATTTTCTCAATATGCTGGGCATTCAGTGGTAAAAATGTTCTAGATTTTTTTTACTTATTGAGTCTTTGTTTGTTTCTTCAGTTTCCAATTGGGATAGATTCACATAGGTTCATAAGTGCACTTGAGGCCCATCCAGTTCGGGAGCACATCAGAGAATTAACAGAGAGATTTAAGGGCCGGAAGGTACATTTTGTTTGTATTTTACATTGATGCGAAACTTAAGTTTAGTCAACCATAGTTTTAAGTTATTTTGACTTTTTGGCATTTGAAAATCTCCTATTGTGTATTGTGACTACGTTTGTATCGAATTGAAGAACTTTTGTCCAAGTTTTGGTCAATGGCCATGCATTGGATCAACTCAACGTTCTTATGGAGTGATAATGGTTCCACTATGTTTCTCATTGTGAAAAACAAAACAGATAGTAAATGAAGTTTTCATTTCTGGAGTTAATCTTTGGGATCACTTTCATTTTGGGTATAGTTTTGAGTTACGGTATTTTTTTTTCTGAACTGTCGTACTTGGTGGACCGCTCACTCTGTGGTGTTTTCATTCTTTTGTAATGTGTGTAGTGTATGATCAGTCCTTATTCTTATGACTAAAGGCAAGTTCAATCATTTGAGTATATGATCGATTATTAAAGTTCGAGTTTGTAGTTCCTCATTCTTATCAGTGCAATGTCATAGAGTCACCAAAGTGCGCTTTCTGAGCATAAGCCTTATCTACAATCTCATTGTAGAGAACAGGAAGGTTCAACTTTGTATAATGTTGGTTATCTGTAGTTCAACTGAAAGAGGGTGACTGGCAAAACAAGGTTTCATATTATATGAATGCATCATGCGAAGCGAGTCACATTAAAATCTCCCCCAATGCACCAAGGTAAATTCCACCAACTCTGAATCCCCACCAACTCGTCCCACAAAATCCTCCTACTGCAATCCTCGTTAGGACCATAAACACCTGAAAAAATCCATTGAACCCTATCCTCGACGTTTTGGAAAATCAGCAATAAAGAAAACAAGCCAACACAAGACTCAACCAACTCCAAGATGCGGGAATCCCAGAGACACAATATACCACCTGACGCTCCATCAACCGCCAAACAACACCATTTAACGTGAGGCCCCCCCCCATAACCTGCGCACCAATGCCCGGGACACCTAAGCAATTTTAGTTTCTTGAAGACACACTAAGTCCCCTTTCCACCCTCTTAACAGATGACCAACATTTAAACATTTAATCCTATCATTCAAACCCCTCACATTCCAACAGACAATTCTAGGCTTCATAGAGAATTCACTAAGGCCCTCCCCTCCTTCCGTTTCCTTCTTGAGCCCGAAGCACTCCCATCATAATTTATAGAGCACTCCAAAGCTTTCAACTCCCTAAGCATCTTACTGTCAGATCTGCCCGAAAACCTACTAACCTTTCCCCGCTCCATCTCCAAGGCCGCAAATAATATCATTAATTCAGACTCATACCCAACACACGAGACCCCAACCATATGCCTAAAAGACGATACCATCTCCAAGACCCAATTCGAAGGTTCACCCGACCCTTCACCCTCGACCCTATCTACCACAGGGTATAAAACATTCAAAGGTGCAGCACACCCATAATCAACCCCTTCCTCAAAACTCATCAATTCTCCTCCAGAAGGCATACCCAACACCGAAATCTCATTATACGATGAAGAATGAGGGAGAGAAACCTGTACCTCGAAAATGGGAGGAGAACCCATAGCCGAAGACTGCACTAAGTCCACCACCGCAGCAGCAACCGAGAGCTCATCCCCCAAACCAGAGCCAACCGATGGACCCAACTCTCCAAGGGCCAAAGACGACGAGCCCACCACAGTGCTGGAGAAGAGCCGAAGCTGCCGTTCCACCGAAATGGCACCAGACTCACTTCATGGATACCCCAGTGTGTACTGCGACCCCACGCAGCCTCCACAACCCACAACAGCGTCACTTTGGGGCTCGGGATCCACGAAACTCCTCGCCGGCGACTCATCGACCAGAATAGGGACCACCGGATCCACCACAAGGCACTCGGGAAGAGCCTCCCCCTTCGCCGGCTGTTACTGTTCCTCCTCCGAGACTCCCACGACAGACTCGGCAAGAAGCTTTCCAACGAGACCCAGCCCGGGCGACGAAAGAAGAGCAGCGTCATCGACAACGCAAGCCATTTCTCTTTGGACTGATGGGCCAGCAACAGAAAAATGAGGAAAGGGCCCAAAGCCCAGACCGGGTATTTTCACCTCCGCAAAAGAGACCAGCCCAGTAGGACTCGGGCCTTTGGTAACCAGCGAAAGCTTCGGGTCTTGTGGCTGTTTGGCTTCAAGTTTGAAACCACAAACTAAGCAGTGCACAGGTGTCCTGGGACCTACCTCCACACGATGTACACTTGCCAGTTCAATGAGACTGTCGAGCTCGCTTTTCATTCTAATTAAATGCTCCAGAGACAGCCTGCAGACGCAACCGTAACAACAGGAGCACCTGTTTCATGATTACTATCAGAAGACACAATTCCCATGCCCGTAACTGCAAGCGGCAGCATTGGGATTCCACCAGGCGGCTGCAAAATCTTTTGGTCAGTGCCCTCCTGACAACCGCGAGATACGATAGCGTCCACCACCCTCTTCTCCGGTGCACTCCCCTGGACCATCTGAGCAAAAGAAATTCCTTGCCTGAACTCCGAACCACCAGAACCCACCCTCCTACGACGAAGATCTCCCAGAACTGAGATGAGTTCTTCGCACACCAAGGCAAACGACTTCCACCCTCATTGCATTCTTCCCTCAGGAATTATCACGGCCCCACGTCGACGTCGATCGCCAAACTCGGCAAGAACCACGAAGTTGCCATTCGTATTAGAGCAGGACTGAGCCAAGAATGCGCGCGAGGCCTCATTAAAAGGCTCTGAAAACTCTCGTACCTCCTTTGAATCCGCTAATCGACCAAACAGATTAGCCAACCAGACCACCCCGTATCTACCAAAGCGAATCAAGCTCTGAGACTTTTTGCTCCGTTCCGAGAGAGTAACGGTGCCAGGCGAACTAACAGAAAACTGAAGAGACTTAGCTTCGATCGCTAAGCTACGCACATGATCAATCGACTCCCCGTCTTCTTTGTGTGGGAGGCTATGCATGGGAAAATTCTGACTTCGGATAATCTTCGAAGGAAAGGTATATACATTGCTGATTGATGCTATCTTTGTAGAGAAGACAGAGAGTCTATTGATCATGTGCTCCTCCATTGTCCGTTCACGAGGGGGTTTTGGAATCATGTGCTTGGCTTTATGAATTTTCATTGGGTGATGCCGGAGAAGGTGTCCGGAGTGTTGTGGAGTTGGAATAGGAGGTTCTCGAATCCAATTGCCAAGGCTATTTGGAGAATGATTCCTTCGTGCATTTAGTGTTGTATTTGGAAGGAACAGAATAATAGATGTTTTGAGGATTGTGCCTTGGCCTTGGTGAAGCTGGAAGGAGTTTTGCTTCTCTCTTTGTTTAGTTGGGCTAATGGGATGCTTGGCTGTCCTTTTGTTGATTTTCTTAGTTTTATGGCTGGTTTAGACTAAGTGATTTCGGTATGGTATTTTGTACTGTTATCGTTTTTTAATGAGATCGGTTACTTATCAAAAAAAAAAAAAGAATGCATCATGCGGAAAGATTCCTTCCAGAGCCTTTTCCCTATACCGCTTTTACTGGAAAATTTTATTTTAGCCTTTGGGAGCAGTTCCTGGATTCTGTTTGAGAATATCTTTTCAAGTCAAACCCTTCCTGTATTCTCTGATATAAAAAAGTAGGTGTCTCTTTCTCCTACAAGAGGGTATTGTTATAGAAACATTCTTAGATCAGCCTTTGAGTGTATGGCAAAGGACAAGTTGACTATCGTGTTGGACATGAATCACTTGTCTATCAGGTGACTTGTTTGGGGCTGGTCTTCCTAGAGACTCATAGATATCAGTCTCAAACATTATTTAAGCCTTGTCCAGTTATCTTCATGTCTTTATTGTCTCTGTTAGCTTGTAGTTTCTTGGCGATCTATCCCTGCTTTGGAAAGGTTCTATTATGTGTTTGCATACTAGAGCTTTTGACCCTGAGAGTTTAAAAAAATATATTTTTATATGTTCTCTGGAAGTTTTCAAAAGAAATAAAATGTTGTGATAGTTGAAGGCAGGGATCAGGATTTAATTTACCTTATTGATTGTTATGAGATATACTGCATCTTGTTCTAATTTTGTCCCGAGTATTGAAAGGTTCTTGTCTTTGGAGTTGTGGAAATACTAAGGTGCTCTTTTTAATATATGATTGTTTCACGTTTCACGTTTCACGCTTCATCTTTACTTGTGATTATTTTTGCGGTGGGGATGATTTTGCTCCAGTCCATCAGTCCCTATTTGATATATCAAACTAAACAGCCCGAAACATGATTTTTAGACTACCAGTGCTTCTCTACTCCATACCTTCATTAGAGCCATCTATCCGTTTCTTTGTCTGACCTCTTGCTCACCATGAAGGAAATTCACTTTGGTACTTCCATGATCCTACATTTTGGAAGGATTTGCATCAAATGCTTAGTGCTGTTATGTAAAAAAAAATTAAAGAGAAAAATAACAGAGAATAATGGACAGGGAGGAACTACCAAGCCAAGAACGCAGATATCAACTTTCTTAACTAAATATGTTTAACTATCCTTCAAAACCAGTTTGTTGGACAAACATTCTCTATTACAGTTTGTCTTCACAGTTAAAAGCGCTACCAAGCACTCCTTGGAATTTAGGTCTGGCAAAAGCGAATTTGCACAATGAAGTGACTTAAAATTTACAGACATAATAACAAGATGAACATGGTTTCATAAAATCCATGATCAAACTCTCCATCTTCACTTGCATACTTCACAGCTCCATAATCTTAAGACTAAAAGGCATATATTATGCTTTTGCTGAAATGAGAAACAAACTCTTAATTCTCATTCAAGCCACGCACATAGATATCTTTCAGTCTCCTAGTTATTAGAAGAAACCCACTGCATATTCTTCTAAGATCCTTTTCTAACCACATAAATCCATATGGGAAGACCATCTTGGCCAAAGCCTCCATTAGGCCAAAAGCCACCAAACTCTTAAGAGCAGTGCCTATGTGTGAGGGGGTTACCAACTTTAAGATAGAAGTATTATGTCTCCTTATTACTCTACTTTTCACATGAGGTTCCTTAAGTTGTTAACACAAGTAATAACCGAAATACTGGGCCGTTTCATAGAGGCTCCTTACGAAGTTCTCTATCTAAAAATGTGGGACATCTATGTTAGTAAGACAATGAGTAATCCTAAGAGAAAAACAAAAAGAACAATCACTCTTAAGTGTTTTCTGTTCCGTTTTGTTGTTTTTTCTCCTCATTGCATGAGCGACATGTGGTTGTTTGAATAGGTGGAGTACTTGCATGCCTATGGCGGTGCATTCCGCATGATATCATCTAATATAAATGTTTTTCAAAAGAAGAGGTTCTTTCCATGTGTAATTAATGTCGCTTTTATCTTAAATCCGGTTATTTGACTAGCATCATTTATATTCTATGTCATAACAGGTAATGTTAGGTGTGGATCGTCTTGATATGATCAAAGGGATTCCTCAAAAGATATTAGCATTCGAAAAATTTCTTGAGGAAAACCCAAACTGGCGTGATAAAGTAGTTTTGCTGCAAATTGCTGTGCCAACGAGAACAGATGTTCCAGAATGTATGCTTCTTCCTCAACATGCATCTGTAATGTTCGTACTGGCTCTTATTAATATTTGTTGTTTATGATCTATGCTACTGTAGAGTTTATTCCAAAGGTGAATGAGTCGAATTTGCTTAAGCAGCTATTTTTTTTTTATCAAGACGTCAAAAGCTTACAATACAAAACTAAGAGATGACTAAATACAAGCTATGGGGGATCTGAACCTTCAAATTCCCAGGTCAGATCTTCAAAATGCTCAGGAATTACGGGGTGGCTTCCATTGCTAAAAATGGAGGCAGCCCAACAAGCTAAAGTGTGCACAACACAATTTGCACTACGATACACTTTGAATTTTCCAGTCACGAAGATGCCTAAGCTGAGCATGGATCTCCCAATGGTATGGTGAAACTCCCAGTAAGTCCTCTTTGGATAGTTCTGTACAGCTTTAACTGCATTTTCTGAATCACTTTCCAAAATAAAAGAGTGAATGCCTCTATTTGATACTTCTTCAATCCCCAACTTTAAGGCATTTAACTCACCCTCCAAAGGGGACATCGCCTCCAGGTTCCTCACCGACATTCCTAAAAAAGCTCCTTTGTTGTCTATTATTACAGCAGCTACCACAACAAAATCAGTCCTAACTGCCACATCCACATTTATCTTGGTAGATTCTGGAGGTGGAGCTTTCCATGGGATAGATTTGGGAGCTGAAAGTTGTATTTTCCAAGCATTCCAGTGGTCCCAACTAACCTTGGAGACTTGTCGTGACAAGGAAAGAATGTCATCCCTTATACCTGTATGGAGCAATTTGTTTCTGCTCATCCACAATAGATTCAGAGCATTTGCTGCAAATAGCTGGAAATGCAATTGCTCCTCAACTGGAATACCCAACAACAGGGATCCAAAGTAATCTTAACCCAGTCTCTGACCTCTAGATCCGAGAAGGATTGGATGTTTAGCTGCCATGGAGAACTCCCCCACATGAGTATGCTATAAGGACATTCCAGCACCAGATGATGGAGAGTTTCTAGTGCACCATTGCACAGTTCACAACACAATGCATCCTCACTTGTTGACCCAATCCTTTCAGCAACTTTAACTTTCGTGGGAACAATCTCCCAAGCTACCTTCCAAAGAAAGGTTTTCAACCTCTCATGCATCCAAAGTTTCCAGAGCTTTTTCCAACAAGGAGGGGAAAGAGGATTAAGTTGGTTGTGTCGATCATTGATAATCTCATGATATGCAGATTTTATGGAGAATTCACCATGTTTATCCCATAGCCATACCCACTCGTCTTCTCGTTCAACCAATGTGATTTGAGTCCTCATAATAGCCTCAGCTGTAGGCTCATCAAACCATTCCCTTATTTTTATTGGGTTCCAGGTGTTAACTCTTTGTTCTCCCACCTCTTCATGCTCAATAAAAAGGTCACAGACCTTGAAAGAGCTGTCAAGCTGAACACTTGCATCTCTAGGCTTCGCTCTAAACCCCTGGACTTTTGGTAACCAAGGGTCATTCCAAACTGAATTTTTTTTTCCATTCCCCACTAGAAGACAAGCTCCTTTGGAGATTAAATGCTTTGACTTGATAATGCTACTCCATATCCATGAAGGATGCGGGACTCTTTCAGCTTCCCAAAAGCCACAGTGCTTTAAATACTTACATTTTAGCAGCTTTACCCATAGGCAATCTTTTTGAGTCAACATTTTCCAGCCAAGCTTTGAAACCAAAGCATCATTAATATCCTGCAAAGATCTAAAACCCAACCCTCCTTCACGAGGCAAACACATATTTTTCCAAGCCATAAGAGATAAATTTCTGGTTTTTTCGGGATTGTATCCCCACCAGAATTTTTTTTATCACTCTATCAATGTCTTAATTCCAGGCTTTGGGGAGAGAAAAATAGCTCATTGGATAGGAAGGCATGGCTATCCCTACCGCTTTGATCACTGTCGCTCTCCCTGCTTGAGATAGCACTTTCGCCTTCACCCCTCCATCTTTTTCAGCAATCTGGACTTTACTTCATCAAGTGCCTTTGAATTCGATCTAGGATGAGCAGTGGCAAGCCCAAGTGTTTGGCTTTAGCTGGCAATTTTTTTAAATGGAGCTGGTCCATGATTTGAAGCATCACTTGACCTTGGAAATTTTTGCTAAAATGAATCGAGGATTTTGAGAAATTAATTTTTTGCCCCAACCATGGCATGTATTTGTCTAAACATTCGTTGATTCACTTTGCTTCTTGAAGAAGAGCCCTTGCAAAAAGAAGCAAATCATCTGCAAATAGGAGATGCGTCACCACCGGAGCCCCTCGACAAAGTTTAAGGCCACGCAAAGAACCCCTCGCTTCCTCTTGCAAGAGAAGCCTTGAAAAGACCTCCGAACAAAGAATAAAAAACGAGGGAGACAAAGGATCTCCTTGGCGAAGACCACGCGACGGATAGAACTTACCATATGGACTATCATTCAGTAATATGGAGAAACAAGGGGTTTTATGCACTGTTCAATCCAGCCAATCCATTTCCCATTGAACCCAAGAGTCTCCATCACTTTGAGCACAAGTTCCATTCTACCCAGTCATACGCCTTCTCCATATCCGCCTTTATCTCCATCCAGCCACCTCGACCTCGCTTATGGCTCATTCCGTGAAACAATTCAGCTGCAACAATATAGTTATCGTATATGACTCTTCCTGGAACAAACGCTGATTGGAGGGGGGAGATGATTTTCGGAAGAATCCCTTTAAGTCGTTCTGCCGATATTTTTGCAATTAATTTATAGATGACATTACATAAACTAATCGGACGGAAATGGCTAACCTTTGAGGGATTTTCAACCTTCGGAATTAAAGCCAAGTGAGTTTGATTCAACTCTGGTAATAAACGAGCAGTGATAAAAAAAACTCCCGCACCACCTCTATAACATCTTTTCCCACAATTTCCCAGTAGGTCTTGAAGAAGAAAACCTTCATGCCATCTAGACCCGGCGCTGTATCAGACTTCATTAATTGAAGAGCACCAGTGATCTCTGCTTCCTCAGGGATACTGGTTAACATTGCATTTTCTTTCGTCGTTATCTGCAGTACAAATAACTCCTCGAAGTCGTTAGGAATAACTGGTTCATCCGAAGTATACCAAGGCAGAGTAAAATTTTTGCAGCTCAGTACAAACCCCCGATCTCCCAGATATCCATGCATCATCTTCTGCTTTTAATCTCAAGATTTGGTTCCTACAACGGCGGATCACGGTTGATGCATGGAAATATTTGGTATTTAGTTCACTCGAAGTTAGCCATTTGACTCGGGACTTTTGTTGCCACAAAATCTCCTCTTGTTTTAACCGTTCATTCAAGTGCACGGGGAGCTCCTCGGCCAATAAGCTATTTCTATATGTCGGAGAGCTTAATTGGCAAAGCTCCAGCTTCTATTTTGCCTCCTGAATGGATGCTTGAATTCTCCCAAAGACAGTCTTGTTCCATTTTCGTAGAACGTATCTGGTAGCCCTGATTTTTCGAAAAGAACCCAAACTGGCCCTTCTGGAAAACGTTGATTTCATGCACTGGCTATTACCCTGAAGCACGATTCTTCCCTTGACCAGAAACTCTCAAATTTAATACTTTTAGGAGCTGAAAGTTCTACGCCAAGAGACTGAGGATGATTGGAACATGATCTGAAGGTGCCACTTGATAATGGAGCACAGATGCCTGCGGAAAAGCTACCCTCCAAGCTACATTTGCAATTCCACTATCAATTCTTTCGCGAATGTGCGCCCAACCAGACCATTTATTTGTCCACGTAAATCTTCTTCCAGAGAAGCCTAAATCCACAAAGCCCATTGTTTCAACAAAAATGTGCAAACCTGTAGAAGAGGCGACACTCACAGCCCTTCCTCCAATCTTGTCAACTTGACTCAAAACATCATTAATGTCACCCAAAACCACCCACAGAATGGGAGGATTTGCTTCTAACTTCTGTAAAGCTGACCAGAAAAATCCCTTCTCCCTCCATAACGTAGGCCAACTAGTGACAAAGCAAAATTTGGAAACTCACCACCAAGGCGAATTAGAAGATGAACAATATTAGCAGACTTCCACAAAAGATCAAAAGATAACTCCGGTCTCCAACAAAATGCCAAGCCCCCTTTAAACCAATCGGCGAGACTGTAATGAAATGACTAAAACCAATTTGTTTCATTAAACGACTAACAACATCATCACAGGCTTTAGTTTCTATTAAGAAAATACCCACCGGGTCAATATCCTTGATTAACATCCGAAGGGCTCTTGCTTCTGCATGTCTCCAAAGACCTCGGCAGTTCCAAGATATTATCCTCATGGTGCTAGGGGGCTTGGATAGGCCCGCCGGCTCAGCCTTTTGGATTTCTTGGGAAATAAGAACTGTACCACCTTCCTTTGAAAATGCTTGCTGCCTTGTAGCTTTTGGCTTCTTTGGAACAACATACTTCCGACTAGTAGAGCTCTCAACCTTTGCTCCAGAGCCTAAACAAAAAATCTCAGCTAGCGAAGAATCCAAGGAAAACTGAGACTGGAGTTCGCCCTTGTTTGGCTTCTTCAGTAACGCCAACTCAGGAAATTTATGAACATCTTGGCTTTGCTTTACGCCTATAGTCGGCACACCTACTGACTCATGGTGGGCTTCAGTGAACTACTTATTTGCTTGGGCTTGTCGACCCGTCTGGTCTTGAGGAAGCATAGCCTTTTTCCCCACCTGGGCCTGATTCTTAGGTACTAACTTACGACACCTTTTGATAACTTTAGAGAGATTTGGAGAAAAACTGTACCCTGTCTTCGTTGAGACCTTATCCTATATAGGAAGATTACATCGCTGTAATTACATAGATTCTAGCTAAGGAAATAAAAGCTGTACAATCAAAGGAAAATAACCGATAAAGCTATACAAGGAAATAAGCGGAGACGTTCGGAGAGGAAAATAATAACGTTCGATTTTGAATTTGAATTGACCAAAAATTGGCCAGCTATGTTGTCCGTTGACACCTTTTGGGTTCCAACGGACTTGGCCCACTCAAATAGTCCCGCTCCAACGTAATTTGACTAAGAGTCTTCATCTCCACTTGCTGGCGTAGCTTTTTCAGCAATAGTCCGAATCTGAACTTCCTTTTCCAACTGATCAAGTTTCTGACTAGCTTCCAGATTTTTGCCTCCCATGAGACCTGATATTCCCTATTGCGTTGCTTTAGTTCCGCCTTCCACTTTTGTAGCCGCCTTCATTAAATGCGACTTGACTGCTGACATATTTTCAAGAAACTCCAAAACCCATCTCCCGCCCATTGTTGCTTTGATTCGAGTCGACCCAAGAGAATGAGTTAACTCAGAGCTAACTTGATTCGCTAGGTCCTGGCCTGGCAACGAACAATTCTCCTTCCCAGACATCGGTGTGATTGTAGATGTCCCTTTTCTCCTGCAAACTCCATTCAGCTCAGACAATCGAGTGTCTCCACCACCCTGTGCAACTACCAACGGTCTCTGTCCTGGAGTGAAACTCTGCTGCACCCCAACTAATGAGCCATAGTCATGAGAAATGGACTTCGGGGTAAAAGCTTTCATCTGCTCCACAAGAGCCCACTGGAAAGGATGTGGTGCAATCTGGTCGCAGGACCCCGTCGAATGGTTCAGACGACCACATATCGTACACAGGTTTGACAACCTCTCATATCTAAAAGAAATCCACAAATCTTCCGAATCTTCTCTGGGGAGATAGAAACCTGGTTCCAGGGGAAGTCCCACATTTATCTCCACTTTAATCCTTAGAAAAGAAATGTGGTCCTCCACCCTATCAAAATCCACCACTTTCCCCAATTTACTACCGATGAGGACAGCATTCTCGGTTTCCATTCCTTCCAAAGGGAGACCGTGTATTTGAATCCAGAACTGACCCGTTGAAAGGTCAATCTCGGCAAGGGGAGCTGACGATGACCATTCCTTTAGCACCATCAAATAGCCTTTGAAATTCCAGGGGCCTTGCTGCAAGACTTTCTCTTTGTCCTCCGTAGAAGGGAATGTAAAAAGAAAACGATTCTGACCCGCATCTTCAATCTTAAGATCACGGATTAACTGCCAACCCGATCTGATTAATGGATGCATAACTTGAGGCGAGAACGTTTTCCTTGACCCCAATGTTCCAATCAACGTCAATTCCATCACTTGTTTTGCTTTTGCTATGTTGGTCTTCAATAAACTAGTAATATCACCCCAAGATAACTTACTGGTTTTTTCGTAAGCTCCTCAATTTCCTCTCTGTTGTGGAGATTAAAATCCATAACCGACAGAGGATACCAGCAGAGAGTACTCTAAAGACAATAGCAACACAGTTTGATAAGATACAAGACGAGGAAAAAAATAGAACAGAAGATAAGAAACAGAGACAAGAGACTAGAATAAAAGTGGGGTAAAGGAAAGAAAGGATAGGCGAGGGACGAACAGAGGGAAGAAAAAGCGAGGGGAGAAATAGAGAAGATGAGAGGAAAAACTAGGGCTTAGATTGGAGCGTGAGGACGATCAGGAAAATATTTGGAAATGGTAGAAGGGGGAGATATAGGGAATATACGAAGGGGGAGCGCAAAGCGCAGAAGCTCCAGAGAGCGGTTGACTAGACAAAACGGTGGATATGTCTAGTTAAATTAAATGTTTCGCTTAAGCAGATATTTCATTTAATGGTAAAAGTCTCATAAAGTCATGAACAAGGAGAGTAGTATGGAAGTCAGAGTTTGGGCATCGCAGCCATGCCATAGAAGCAAGAAAGATTGAAGACCATTTGCTGCATGTCAAGCGATGTGATAGTAAAAATGAGTTCTGCTTTGCCATTGTTCACAATAGAAATCTGTTCCATTATTTTTCAAGTAAGATGGGAACCTGGTAGCAATAGGGATCTGTAAGAGTTTTAAATTAAGAAGGGATTTTGTGGTGTTTGCCACATGGCCTAAGTTTTTAGTTTGTCACGAGTAAAATACACTTGTCTCTGCTCTTAGAATTGCTGGTGATCCTATGTTTCCTATTTGGTTATGAAAATCTGTAGTTGCTGAGGATTAAGGGTCTATATTTTTCAAACTTCCACAGAAGGCCTCTGTGTCATTTGGACACATGCAATCTATGTGAGGGCCGCACTATTTCTGCAATAGTGCCAACTTTTCTAAGCTCATTTCTATGCATTTTGAGAAGTTTAAAGTTCCGTAGGTGACTTGAAAATTAGTTCTAGCTGTCAATTCTGGTTTCTTTCTTCCAATTTTGTTCTGTCACTGCGATCTTCGTTTTAGATTCTTTTAAATAATGTAGGGTACCTTCAGCAGGGTCGTTAAAGATGAAAGGCATCCTCAAGGTACCAGGTCCCAAATAACCTGAGGTTCTGTGCACAACAAAAGCAACATCCCCTTGAATGTTTTAGAGTTATTTCTTTCATTTGCATCTTATTGATTTGAGCAGACTATTCAGAATGCTTCGTAAAATTTTAACTTAATATTTAAAAAATGAAATAAGGTGACAGTTACATGGGTGTATTGATTCATCAATTTCTAAAATAATCAACAAAGATATTAGATCTCAGAAAGTGCATACATTAGATATGTACCTATTTGCCATCATCTCTAGTCTCCAGTTAAACTTTTATAATAAAGGGATGTATATCCTCCTTTGAAACTTACCAAACAGAATTGTGTAACCTCCAATATCATACTCATGCATTTCCAACATGTCTAATTGCCTTTTACCCAGACACATTTGCTTCTCTGTTTTCTTATTTTCTTAAAGCATGTTTTACTTTTGAAAATTTACTTGAGTCGGTGCTTGATTTTTTTGCGTTTCTTTGCTAGTACATCTCCTTAGTTTTTGCCTCTTTATTAAATTAAAAGTTCCTAATTTTTCGTTCTAATATAATGAATTGACTGAGTCTGTTTTGCATTGTCGCAGATCAGAAACTTACAAGCCAAGTTCATGAAATAGTTGGACGCATCAATGGCAGATTTGGGACGTTGTCAGCAGTTCCTATACATCACCTGGTCTGTCCTCACCGAATAAAGAATCCATGATGCTCCATATGCATGCATGTACCTATTAAGCTCAATGGCTTAGGAAAAAAAACTAGGGAAAATTACACTTCACCATTAACTACCATTCGTTTTGCAATTATGCCCCAAACTACCAAACTCGAGACATTGCACACCGAACTACCAATAGATGTACACTTTGTACCTCATGTCAAGATCTCACCATTAAAATCAATAAAATAGTGGGACACATGACACAATTTTAATGGTTAACTCATAACATGGGGTGCAAAGTGTAAAATATTGGTAGTGCAATGTGTTCAATTTGGTACTTTAGAGTGAAAATTGCAAAAATGAGTCTTAGTTAGAGGGTGCAAAGTATGGCTTCCCCAAAAAAGTATTAATTTCAGTGGTGATAATTTTTAAGGGCATTGCTAAATTATAATATAATCAACTTTGGCATGCACACACATACACAATCTCTCTTTCAAATCAAGGATGGTAATGAACATATTGCGTCAAATAATTAGATCAAACAAATTGTGCCTAGGGATTTTTAGATCTCTAGCTGACATCTGCTAGTTATATCTGAGACATATTATTTTCATCAGAATCGTATCAATTTCAATGTATTATATATTTTCTGAATCAAGCGCAATATCTTTACTCCATTCCAACTGCCTCATTTACTGACTTTGTATCTGTATGGAAATGAACCTTTCATGTCCCCCTATCGCAACATTGTTGGAATACCTGAAATGATTTGTGCTTTCATGATCCATAACAATAAGAGCTGTCATGTACTTCCTGCATATTATGACTCAATGGTGCATACATTTTGAATATCTCTTAGTTGTTATCACATAAAGACAATGTAATATGTTGTAATACAATACTTGCTTTGTTGACAGGATCGATCTCTTGACTTTCATGCATTATGTGCTCTGTACGCTATTACTGGTACGCTTTGACATGGTTTGACTTCTGAATATTTTAATTATTTTCTTGACCTCTAACTTTCTTGGCGTTGGACTTTTTAAGAGGTGGTTTATTATTTTGGCAACTCAGAATAAAGATACACTCTAGATACTTTCAGGTCATTGAGTGTCTGATGGCTCACAAATATAAATTCTGAGTTTTATTGCCTTCAAGTATCTCAGGACAAGTTATATAAAGGACAAAAACTTAGTGAGTTTTTTGTTTGGTCTAAAAGGTCCACCAATGTAAAGTTGTTGATCGGAAAATCAGCAATCGTACTTGGTGGTTGTACCAGGACATATGCATGTAGCTATTAAGTATTGGTGCATAATATGAGTTCTGGATCATAGTTGAGAACCTTCGAAAACTTTTTAATTGCAGAGCCCATTTGACCAGGCCAAAAGTTAGTTTCAAACAACTGGGAAGGATGACTTGAGTTTTGTTGCATCATTTTGATTTTTTGAGGTTGTGGAATTCTAGATATAAATATGATCAACATGTCTACAGTACTGGATGGTCTTCAGTTCATGTTGAAAGCTTGGTGCTCACCCTAGGCAGACTTCTAGACTACAAATGTGGGCTTAAAGGATTCACTGTTTTACTTTCTCTTGTTGGGCAAAGTCTCTGGTGACAGTGAACTCTAAAAGCTTCTGGACGTTTGGTTCTGGAAAAACCTAGTTATGTGGGTTGACTATCATCACAAAAATCCTGAATTGTTATGGGCTACGTTAAAGCTTATGGCCGATTATATCCATTGTGTTCATGTTGCTTTTTTTCCTTATCCAGATGTAGCACTTGTCACATCTTTGAGGGATGGAATGAATCTTGTCAGTTATGAGTTTGTGGCATGCCAAGATGCAAAGAAAGGGGTTCTCATTCTTAGTGAAGTAAGTATAAAATACTTACCGGGTATGCTTGATAATTAGTTCGTTCAGATGATGCATTCATTTTTCTCATTGTAGTTGCAAATATGAAACTTGAAAAAGGTAGTCCATTGAGAGATCTTTTAGCTCAAAGTACCTGGATGATGAAACTTTGGTTATTGGTTACATTGTGTATGCAAATTTTGGGTATCAAATCATCATAATCTAAGGAGAGTGTCCACCCCCCGCCGCAAGAATGATTTTGATCAATGTAACCCCTGTCTGTTTATGGCCTTTTGTGTCTGCTTTGATCAATTTATCTTTAACATGGCTGGGATCTTATACCTTGCATATGATGGCTCACACAGAATGACTTTCCGATATGTAATCAACCACAAGTTGGTCAGAAATTAATCAAGATGTGGGGGGAAAAAAGAGCTCTGTCTTTCTTTCTTTCCTTTTCTCCCCTCATATTGGGTTTCTTAACGTTAAATATTAGCTAGGAAGTTCCAGTTATGCAATTTTCGGGGCAAGCAATTTGTTGGAATTTCTGAAGACCACTCCTTGGCATTGCATTTCCTTGATTATTTTGTGAAACATTAAGGACATGAGTAGTAGTAGAAACAAAAATATGAATCTAGTGTAAGAAGTTTTTAGTAGCCCATTTTGATTCCTTCCATTGATGGCCCATAACTCACTGTAAAAGCTTTGAACCCTTTTATTTGAATCCTCCAGTGCAGAAGCACAAGATATTTAATCGATCACAGATTTTGAATCTAAATCCTCTTTGTTCAAGATGGCAGTAGTTTTGTATTGCTGCCAGAAAAGAAAAACAAAATCACGAGTCTTGCAGACATTATTCTATTTTGTTGAAGTAGCAGTGGTTGTACCATCTGGCTCATTCTTTTAGGGAGAACTTCAGTAACTCTACCATAAGGTTAGAGTAATTCAGTGAAAACTATTCCTTCTTAAGAATTCGTTATTGAATGTTTGGACAGCTTTCCGTTATATTTTAAAGGCATTCTAATAATGTACAAGATCTTGGAACATTGCTGTTTTGGGTTTCCTTATTCTTTTCTTGTTATATAATAGGGAAAATTTGGTAGCACCTACCTGTGTTTTTTCACGATGTAATTTTAAGACCTAAGTTTTTAATTTTATAAATTTAAGACCCGAATTTTAATACTTTTAAAATTTGAGACCACCATCTATTTTCTCAACTAGTTTCTGTCAAAAATTTTGACTTGACCCTCTAATACCATGTGGAGGGTCACGTGTAATTAAAAAAAAAGTATAGAAGTAAAATTATAATTTTTTTTGTTCTTTTGCCTGTCTTTTTAAAAAAAAAAAATCTTTTTTAACACTGTTTAATTATTACTATTGTTATTATACATGGAAGATACATAGCCCTTGACGTGCCCCTCTGATATTAGAGGGCCACGCCACATTTTTTTTTTTACCAAAAATTAGTTGAGAAAATATACAGGGATCTTAGATTTTAGGAGTATAACTTGGATCTTAGATTTACAAAATTAAAAACTGTCTTAAAATCAAATAGCAAAAAAGCACAGGTGGTTGCTACTATCAATTTAATAATTGATGGCTTGTTATGGATTCTTCAGACAGCATATTTTATTTTTGGGGCTCAGAGGGTATAATTTGTTGTGCTTATTTCCTTTTTAAGGCAATATGGTACTATACGTAGGTGATAGTCCTTAGTAAATTATTGCTCTATTTCACCATCTTATTTGGTTGAACTAAATTTAAACAATTATAACACTTACTGATTTTGCAGGTCTAGTTTTTTTTTTTCTTTAGTAACTGTCCTTTTCCAGGCTTATCGATTTGTACTGTCCTTTTGATTCAATTTGTAGTTTGCTGGTGCTGCACAGTCTCTGGGTGCCGGGGCAATACTAGTGAACCCCTGGAACATTACTGAAGTCGCAGCTTCTATTGCCCAAGCATTGAATATGCCAGCTGATGAAAGGGAGAAGCGACATAAACATAACTTTAAACACGTTACAAGCCACACCGCTCAAGAATGGGCTGAAACTTTTGTGAGGTATATGTGTTGTAGAGTTGTAACATTACGGTAGTTCATGCAGGCAGTGATAATTTCCACCAAAAAAAATCATTCCTTTTTACTTCCCGATTTCCTTGTACTAACTAGAGCATGTGGATTTTAGGTGGAGCAGAAAGAAATACTTTTTTTGAGTGAACAACTCCAGCATGGTGGTTCTTTTTCATATAGATTCTACTGATTAATACGCATCATCAAAATATACTAATATCTAATTTAGTATACAATTCAAACCAGAATATTTGTGATTCTGTTAAACATGGTGGGACTGGCTGCTTGCAGCTTGCCTTAATTTACATACTATAGAGTTGTGCATATTTAACGATATATTCATCTTAGGTAGCAATTAAAGGTGCCAAAAACAAATAAAATCTGTATGTATTTGATACGTATATAATGTGTAAGTTTTTATCATGTCTCCTTTAATAGTTGTGTTTTATTAGAAGTTGCATGAAACCTTATTTGGATGTGGAGTTAATGCTAGGAAACAAAACATGAGAATAGAAAGAATATGACTTGGCTTTTGTTTGTAGAATGAAGTTTGAGCTTGGTTTCATCCCTTTGCAGTGAATTGAATGATACAGTTGTTGAGGCACAACTAAGAACAAGACAAGTTCCGCCATTGCTTCCAGTCAACAAGGCAATCAGTCGTTATCTGCAATCAAATAATCGGTTGCTTATATTGGTATGCAGTTATCTGATTTTGAGCTTTCTGGGATTTTGAAATCCCATAGTTGAGAGATAAATCAGAACAAATATCATGGCATCTGTTATCAATTACTTGATACCTGCGGATGAACTTCAATCATTAGTGTGACTATTTCTTTATATGAGGATTGAACCTAAATAAACTGTAATGGTTACATTTCTTTTTCTGTTCTTAGATGGTGCCCAATTAGAATAAGGCCATCTCAGAGTCTCTTAGCATTGAAGTCAAGTGAACCCTGGTTGACCCTTTTTGATTGATTCATGTTGAATTGCCCTGAAGTTATTGATGTCTTTACTCATGGTTTTTATGTCAGTTCAGCTATCATTGAACAATTTAGAGAGAAGTAAATATGAATAAGAGTTTGAAGACTGCTACAAACACAAACTTATCATATTTTGTGAACCACACATCCCTGTCCATTTTCCTAAATATATCTGAATGTACTATTCAAATTTTCATTTCAATATGCAGAAACTAAAATGTTACCGTAGGACAGTGTGGCAGCATTTTAAATATCTGCTTTGGATTGTATTTAAAAATCATATTTGATGAATTGGGCCCGTAGTCTACTATTCCGGTATTTGTGGTGTTCAATCTCAAGTTTCTTCTTCTTCTTCTTCTTCTTCTTCTTCTTCTTCTTCTTCGTTTTCCTGTATCTTGGAACAATGAGGGGAAGTACAGCAGCTAAATTGGTAAAAGGAAAGAATGTTCTATTAGTTTTGGTCACATTAATTTCATTAGACTTTTGCTTCTGTCTGTTTTGTTTTTAATTTAATTATCTTGTCCTTATCTTGCTAATGGTTCAAACTTAGGGATTCAATGCCACATTAACTGAACCAGTGGACACTCCTGGGAGTAGAGGCGATCAGATTAAAGAAATGGAACTTAAAGTGCACCCAGGGCTGAAAGAACCTTTGAAAGAACTTTGCAGTGATCCAAAGACAACAGTTGTTGTCCTCAGTGGGAGTGACAGAAGGGTCTTAGATGATGTACTCCATATGGCTTAATTTTTCATCTTCTGTTCCTGCCTTACCCTGTCCCCTTCTTAACATAGTGCCTTTACAGAACTTTTGGGAGTACGACATGTGGTTGGCAGCAGAGAACGGGATGTTTTTACGCCATACGAAGGGGAAATGGATGACAACAATGCCTGAGCATTTGAATATGGATTGGGCTGATAGTGTGAAGGTACATACTGAGAGGGTAGTTACGTTTTTTTTCCTTTTGCATTGAACTGTAGTTCTGTGTAGCTGTTCCTCTTCAAACTCTAAGCCTATGATACTGACGTCATGTTTCCAGCATGTTTTCGAATACTTCACAGAAAGAACACCCCGTTCACATTTTGAACAACGTGAAACTTCACTTGTATGGAATTATAAATACGCAGGTACTTGTCTTGTTGAGACTAGTCTTGTGAACATATTTTTTTTCTCTCTCATCTTTTAATGTTTGTAGATGTGGAGTTTGGAAGACTTCAAGCAAGGGATATGTTGCAGCATCTCTGGACGGGCCCAATTTCCAATGCATCTGTCGATGTTGTTCAGGGTGGCCGATCTGTTGAGGTGCGAGCAGTTGGTGTGACAAAGGTGATTGCTTGATTCTCATAGTTATATTTCCTAATATGACCTGAGTAGTTTTCGTGCTGGAGTATTGTCATGTCTGTTATATCTTATTGAATCAGGGTGCAGCTATTGACCGCATTCTCGCAGAGATAGTTCACAGTAAATCAATGACAACACCAATAGATTATGTCCTATGCATTGGACATTTTCTGGCAAAGGTATCATTCTCCTTTCTCTATTATTCGTCAGGAATTGATTTAATATTTTTTTATTATGACGGCCCTTAGTTTATTTAGTTGTCCTGGAAATATTTTATCTTTAACATGACGAGTAGTATTATGACCTGTTAAAACTTTCTTTTCTTGGAAATATGATAAGATATCGGCATTAGTCGTCAGTAAGTCTCTGATTTTATAGCATTAATCCTCATTTTAACAACTCAGAGTTATTGACAGCATTGCCTACTCAGTTTTAAGAATTTCAGCTTGTAGTCATGGAGAAGAATCGTGATACTCAACTTTCAGCATGTGTGAGATGTCTTGATTTTGCATGTAAAGTTTCAATTTTGACAAACTTGTTTTTGCTTGAGATTTGAATTTTATGGAGATGATTGAAGTGGAAAACTGGAGTGATAAAAGATTTAAATCCATATGAGTGAACGGGTTAATCGAATGTGTAATTCATATTACTTGGCTGATGCTTAGTATTTTGATGAACCCTACCGTAGGATTATTCACCCATGTTTATTAAGACTTGGGAGTGCTTGGAAGTGGCCTTTGCTATTATAGGACTTTACTTGTCCTGAAGTATTTTCCAGTGCCTCTGAATGTTTTTCTTTGCCTCATTCTTATTTAATCATTTAGCATAAGAAGGAAGAACAAGCGAGGTTCGATGTTGTTTTCTTGCGATTCTTTATTTTTTTTGGGATAAGTAAGCTCCCTCCTCTGTCGAAAATGGAGAACATAAATTTACTTGTTACATCCATAAAGAAACCTGATTGCACATCTTTCATTGCGTCAGGATGAAGATGTGTACACCTTTTTTGAGCCAGAGCTGCCTCCTGATCCAATCAGTATTGCAAGGACCAAGGCAACTGAAGGACTCAAGCTTCCCGGCGATAGAAGATCACCTCTGAAGCTTGCAGCTAGCAGAAGCATGCCAAAATCATATCAGATCAGGACACCACGGCCTTTGCCAAATCCTGAAGTGAGAGATCTCATAGGTGGGTCAAAATCATCTCAGACCGGACGGAGGCCATCATCATCACCAGAAAAGATTTCATGGAACGTGCTTGATCTTAAGGGAGAGAACTATTTTTCTTGTGCCGTTGGACGAACTCGTACAACTGCTCGGTATATACTTGGATCATCAGACGATGTTGTCTCCTTTTTGAAAGAACTGGCCGATGTGTCTTTGTTCAGTTTGCCTGAAGTTGAGAGAATCTCATGCTTTCGCATCTCTGGTTCATCCGGTTGAGAAGTTCAAATACCCAAGCTTTAGATGTTAAATAGCTCAGTGAGGAGATGACTATAGTCCCTACATACTTGTGATATTCTTTCCTCAAAACATCTCACCCATCTTTCCATAAGCAAACTGCTAATATCTAGAATTCATATTGTCACTACCTTCATGGAACTGGTATATTCATTATACTGACTGAAAGGATCTAAACCACAAGAGTTCCTGACCCAAAACAGAATTTTAGCTGAAAGGAAACAGTTCTTGGCACCACTTGTTTCATTTCTTCTTCGCTCAACTGTCCCAACATTGCGGACACTGTTAGTCGCAAGATTCCTCCAAAACCCCTAGTTTTTTTTTTCTTTTCTAAGCAAACATAAAAAAAGGCCATTTTTAATTTGATAAGGTACTCTTTCGGGGGCCCTCGAACCATTTCCAGTTAGGAAGTACCACTAAAGAACTAAATCTTCCTAGCCCCTGAAAGGTGCTGAGGGATTTTTACAGTTTAGTTTGTCGTCAATTACCTTAATTTTTTTCACCGATGCAGTTAAAAAGTGCCAGTGCAAAACGTGGGGCTGTATTGGTTGGTTCAACGGGTTGAACTGCGACTAGAAGGTTTGATTTCTTTAATTGAAGTAGTCAATCACCTAGTAAGCTGGTCTGTTTTCGTAGAATATACTTTATGTCGGTAATCGACCGAAAAAATCAAGAATAAAGTGAACTCCTAGATTATTAATATATATAGTCGTGGAATGACATGAACTGATGAACTGGCTTCATCTCCAGGACTTCGGTTGGTTTTCCCGTCGGCGTGTGCATTTTCTTTGAGAACGAATCTGGAAGACGTGATGGACAAATTCCCCTTACATGACATATTGGCATGCACAGTTAGTTTATAAACGAAAGTGTCGAGAAAAAACCCATTAGAAAACGTGCATGAATTTGATAGGCTAAGAGCCGTCGACTTATGGGTTTGGCATGTGGTAATTTGGGTCCTTACTTCAAGATGGACCACAAAGTGCTCTATCCCTTCCCCGACTAAGTCTCCAATGTCTGCGAGGAGAGTATTATATTTTAAGGGAACTTTAGGACCACCGCCATTACGTTTGGAGTCCATAACACATAAATTACTTTGGGCACGCAAAATTGCTTTGTTTACCCAAGTGTTTGGTATTTGTTCCGAGTCTTTTGAACGATGTAAACATCGCAAAAATAGATTGCTTTTATTGTATACGAGAAAGCATGAGAGAGCGCACAGAACTTCTGATTAGAGAGGGAAAAGGACAAAAAGATATGCGAGACAGAACGCCTCGTGTCCGCCAGCTTTCTTCAGGATATTCAGTGCCAGGTGTAATTATTTGGAAGGATAATAGAAGTGCAGTAGTTGAAGAATTAAGTGTCATTCATACTGAGTTAAGTAGAGGATGAAATAAATACACCTCCCGACTTTCAGATGACATAAATCATGAAGTACCTATTCCAAGTTTCTTGCTAAGCAACACTATAAACAGTAGAAATCAAAGAAGCATTACTAATAGAATCACCGTCGTGATCTTCTAGAACAGTGGAAACAACAATATGGAGCTAACAACGAATGATTGTTGGAACTGATGAAGAGTATCGGGGAGGCTGGCTGCAACATATTATCTAGTACAAAATGGAGAGGTCAATCTGAGGTCTATAACAGGAAACTCTTTATGCTGCAATGTTTTTCTTGTTCAGTTCGAAGACATACTTAACCAATGACTCCTTGATAGAGAGCAACTCGGGGAACTCATTCTTCAGCTTTGACGCATCCATCTCATTGTTGCTTCGAGGGGCCACTATGACCTTGGCTTGCTCTTCAAGTGTGAAGTTAACCCACTTGAAGCCAGGATCAATGTATTGCTTGTACATCTCAAGAATCTCATTATGGCTCACAACCCCTGGGTTTGTGAAGTTCCATATGCCCCTCAAGTTCCGCTTTGCCATCTCTATTGAAATTGGTAGAAGCTCATCCAAGACAGTCATGCTATTCGGGATGTTAACCACTTTGCTGTAACGAGAAATCTTCGTTATGAAATTGCGTGGGTTGTTTAGGTCGGACGATATTGGCATCCGAACTCTTAGAGTGCAGACATTATCATATTCTTTCAACAGCTCCTCAACCTGGTTGAAAAATCAAAAAGAATGGATGAGAACAATTTTCACAATCTCTGTATGGATGTAAGAATAAAGACAAGGATGCTTTGTAAATTACCATAGCCTTGGTTTTGGAATAGAAAGAACCAATGAAATTTGGTTTGTCTTCCTCTTTATATCCAATGCCAGAACCCTCAGGATGTGCAGCATCATACTCAAATATGCACCCTGTGGCGAAGTTCATCATCAAGAGCCCATGCTCTCTGCATACATCTGCCAAGGTTAAGGTTCCAGCAACATTTGTGCGAATTGTTTCTGTTTTGTGAGACTCGCACCAATCTACATTGGGCCTACCAGTCACACCAGCAGCATTGAACACATGAGTTGGCTTAACATTTTGCATATCTGCCATTAGTGATGATCGATCCTCTAGACGCCCTCTTCCATATTCAAATGCAATCCCTTCTTTCTCGCATATCTTCCCAAGCAAACCCCCAATCCAACCGGTCCTACCATAGATCAAGAACTTCAAGGAAGGTTTTCGAGGAGAGCCAATGCTCTTGGTAGGGGGAACCAGCATCCGCGTATTACTTGAGACATAAGATGCAGACTTGTCTTCTTCAGACCCATCAAAGTGTCGCTCAATTCCACCAGGCATCATCAGCATTCTTGGATGAGGAAGCAGTGCCCCAGTGACATCGCCCCACCAATCAGGATTGTTAATGTACCATTCCATCGTCTTCTTCAGGCCCTCTTCCCATGTAGTCCTTTCTGACCATCCCAAGTTCTTCAGCTTCTGATCCTCTAGAAAGTACCTTTGGTCATTAAAGGGTCTGTTCTCTACAAACTTGATGATTTTCTCTGCGTCCATTGAGAAAAGTCTACATATATCTTTGGCCACATCAATTACTCTCCTTTCCTTCTTTGTCCCGATATTGTACACATGACCTACCTCTCCCTTGTGAAGAACGACTTCAAAAGCCTCAGCAACATCCTCACAATACAAATAACTCCTCACATTAGAACCATCACCATGAATTGGAAGAGGCTTCCCTTGCATCGCCAAGAGGATGAACTTTGGAATTAATTTCTCAGGAAACTGATTGGGCCCATAGACATTGTTTCCACGTGTTGTTATCACAGGTAAACCATAAGATCTACCATATGCCATAACAAGCATTTCTGCTCCTGCTTTTGTTGCAGAGTATGGGTTTGTTGGCAGGAGTTGAGAAGCCTCATGGTTTCCCACAACAGCATCCTCATCTGTTTCCCCATAGACCTCATCCGTGCTCACATGGATGAACCTCCTGATTTGGCCAGTGACCTTGCAGGCTTCTAAAAGAACATGTGTACCATAAATATTGTTCTTGGTAAACTCAAAGCTGTTACCAAATGAGTTGTCGACGTGGGTCTGGGCTGCAAAGTGCATTATAGTGTCAATAGACTCAGTGATGAGGAGGAAGTTCACTAGGTCAGCACTCCCGATATCCCCCTTGACAAACTTGAAATTGGGAGATGACTTAGAGGGAAGGAGGTTTTTCAGATTCGAGCAGTAATCAAGCTTGTCTAGTACAACAATCTTGTAGTCAGGGTAGTTGCGGATAAGCCGGTTGGCAACATGGGATGCGATGAACCCAGCAGCACCAGTAATGAGAATGTTCTTTGGGGTATAACTAGCCATCTCAAAGCAGCGTCTACACAATAAGCATTACAACTATGTAAGATCTCACCATAAGTTAAGCAAAGTTAAGATAATACTGATAGAAATAGTAACCAAAATAAATAGTAAATCCACTTTAAAGCGAGAGGGGGGGGGGGGGGGGGGAAGAGAAAAAGGAAAAACAGGGAGATCTCATGGGCATTGTACGTAGAATTTGGTTGCTTCCAGACTAAGGGAAGGATATATTATTGCGTACGCCCCGAGAAGACAGACTTACCGAAAAGAAAAAACAAGGATCAAAACTGCATACTCCCTATACCTTGTATAGTGATTAAAAATCGCTTCTCGCTCGCTTCTTAGAAGCTAAACAACAGATCATATAACATTATATCTTCATTTTATTTCCTCCATTTCCAAGCAACTAAATAGACCCGAATCAACATCAGGTAGCAGAGAAAAAAGCAAGCTACAATCACGATCAGCATATCATTCATGAAACCAACCACAAGTTCCTAGATTCAACACATCCTACGGAACCAAAAACAATCACGAGATCCACGCATATCCATGTACCCATAATTAAACTAAGAATCCCATTTCCTGAAACGCATATAGATCTGATTACTACCACCGGATCCCAACTCTATTCCCGTAGGAGACACAGACACAGACACCCAGATTATATCAACCAAATGTCCAGAGGTAAATGAAGACAACAGTGCATAAACTACCCGAAAACGCTTCGCATTGATCAGAGATCTAACGAAATTCAGAAAGACCCAGATCGCACACAGCTCCAAACAAAGCCGAAAAACCAGCACTTAAACCATTATATACACAAGCAATTCCACAGAAACAGGACGACATATAAACTTACCAATCAGATCAACCCAGAAAGAGAGACACCAGAGTTTCCGACAAAGAAAAGTGTAGACGAGAAGAGGCACGGAGAATTGGGAGCTTGAGTGCGAGAGAGAGGGAACTTGCAGGGAGGCCTATTTATACACGCTTTCTGTAAGCAGAGAGACAGTTAAGGGGAGCCATGAAAGGAGCCAAAGTGACGAAAATACCGCCGAGTGGCTCGTCTTATTACGGGTTCGCACGGTTAGTGGGGTCCTTACGTCCAGGGAGCGTATTCGGGTTTAGGTGGTGTTTAACAGTTTAAGCGTGAGGGCTGCGTCTCACGAGCTTTCCTTGAAATCTCTCTCGCCTCGCGGCCGACTGTCTAGATATCAATAGTCCCCATGATTCGTTGGAATTGGATGACCCATCTCATCTTTATGAAACAAATATCTATTTGGTTCTCTCACCTTACTGGAAACCGACAGCTTTCCCAGCGCACACCAATGATTAAACCATTTCTTTTGGTTTACACAAATCATATCACCAAATTTTATCCTTTGGATCTTTCTTAATTACAAATTAATTACTCTAATAGAATATAGTGACTAAGATGAATCACGATCCTTTGTAATTTACTATCCAAATTGCACCGTATAATTTGTAGTGAGATAGACACAATAGGTGAATCCTATACCATTTAATGATGCACAATGAACATTTTACCATTTAATGTTCCACATATAAAGTTTCGAAGAATATGCGCAGCATTAAACGATATAGGGTTCATCTGCTGTGTCTCTCTCTCCAAATTGCACTTAAGTAAATTACAAGAAATCCTCATCTGAATGAGATAGCATTTTTTTATGGTGCAAAACTCAAGGATCAATATATATATATATATATATATATTAAAAAAATCACTAAGTATCAATTTTGTTAATTTCCAATGAAAATGAACGTATAATTAAAATAAATTTTCCATCTATAATCAAGAGTAATTAATCATAAGAGTGCATGTGGAAATTAATGTAAAATAAAGAGACAGCAACATATTTGAGCAAAATGGGTACTAATATAGGGATTACGAATCTACGATGCTCGATTGTGAGATAATACTCACGAACCCATAAATTGTCCAAATTATCCAAATAATTAACAGATACTTTTTTGGATGCACCGTTAATATTATTTTCATTATTATGTAGCTAATTAATAATTATGTAATTTTCCATTAGCCAATGCCGTAGGGTATCAAATGATAATAATATTTGTTGCACGAATTTTCTATATTTATTTATATAAACAATTAATATCCTATGTGTAATATTGTCACCTTCAGAGTACCAATTAGTCAATTACATCATTTAGCCCTCCAATTAATTACTTACCCACCTCATTTGCGATCTACTGCCTTTAGGACTAAATTGGCAAAATCAATCTACCAAAATGATGTTTTCATATATATAATACTATCTTTAGTACCTTTAAGCCTGAGTTATTTCCTAATTTTTATTTAGATCATAAGAGTTTTTTAAATTAGACATGTTTTTTAAGTCCTGAAAAGACACATTATAATCCCGAGATGATAGTTTAGACACTACTAGCTACATGATTAAAATATTATTTTGAGAATTAGCTTGTAAAAAGGTAATTATTCAATGGGAAGAATATAGTTTTGACTTATTTCTTCTTTCTTGCAATATTCGGCAGTTTATCTATCAATAGTCAGCCTCAAGGAACGTCTTAATTAATTAATTAATTATTA